>CM051375.1:18165227-18181773 GCA_028015245.1 Cardamine occulta | reverse complement strand
ATTTATAAATAAAGGTAGGCAAAGGATGGGTTGATTTCAAAGCAGAATTGCAAGTAAATTAAAACGGTATAAACATAATAAAGAAAAACATAGATCAAGGTAATTCGCAGGATTCAGAGATGAGAACTTCAAAGAACTATTCAGGATCTAATTTAGCAAAGGTCTAGAACTTAAACATAAAAAATAATATCGGCACCATTCGTGGTAAGCGACAACTTTATCAACAACCTAGATACCTAACTCTACCGCTGGACCCAGAGATGCAGATAAGCATTAAAGAATGGGTTCAATATGTTCACAACCAGCCAGACTAACTCGCGTCACCCTACGTCTGGAGTTGCTCACCAATGTCTTTCTAGCAACCTAAAACACTCGGAATAGGTTTAACCTAAAATGTCATAAACTAAGGGGATCACTTGAACTTATTAGCATTAATTTCCACTCAGAGCCGAAGATAGACAGATTGTATGCATCCTTTGTGCCAAGGTTAAATCATCTAACCGAATACCTTTGAAAACCCTAATCTAGTTAATGAACTACTCGTAAATGGAAGAAGAAAACATAGCAATGGTATAAAAGGAATTGATGAATAAAATACTGAAAAAGTAACAAGGTTCATAATTCTTCTCAAAACAAAAGTATGGATGATTTCAAGTCTAAGCAATCGAAACAAAGGAAGAGGAGAACAAGGAGCTAGGGCCATGACCAGGAGGAGAAAGGAGAGGGAGATCTTCAAGCAGCTTCTTGATTTTCTCCAAGGAAAAGGGACGCAGGTTTTAAGAAAAGGCTGGCCGACCTATTTAATCCCTTGAAATTAGAATAAGACGGGCCATTAATTTCCCGCGGCGCGGAGCATGTGCTCAACGAGTGCTCGTCGGCCCTTTAGCTTTAAATCAAGATCTTTGCTCCCAAAGCCCAATAAGCTCCAATCCATCCAATTTATGCTCCAAGACATCATTCTGACTATATTAAGACTCAAAATGGAAGCTCAAAGACACTAAAACAACTATAAAACATTAGTAAATATGGGCCAAAATCATCATCATATGGCGTGCCGGGTCCTTTTAACGCTGCTTTAGTCTCGTCGGGTCCTTTTATCAAGCCCAATGTTACGTTGTATGGTCTCCTTGACAATGATGCTTAGAGATCCAAGTCACTTCTTTGGTGACTTTTGAATCTTGCAAAGATCCAAAAGTACTTAACATCTCGGCTTGTTCGGTACGATCGCCGTCTGCGGGGGAACTTCTTCACGCAGTCTTAAAAATATGATCAAAAATGGTTGTATTTCTCTTGATGATAGTCTCTAAAATGAGGCATATTATTTGTAGAACATAAAGCCCCAAATCATTTTTGCAGATATATACTTCCATGGTGCGGTGATGTCGCGTTATGTAACTCGATGTTGATAGCTCTAAACTACTCTGTAAATGAACTTGATTTCTCCTGGCCATTGTCTTTAAAATAAAAAAAATCTGGGTTTATAATAAATATTGGAACATTCGGAGATGTCCGCGTGCTGGATGATACGGTTCCATGATGTATGGCTGTAAAGTTGAGCGTAATCCAATCTTTGTTAGCAAATCCCCTCGAAGCGCATTATTTCTAAAATAATCGGGTGGTCGGTGAATATTCAATCTTAGAGCATTTGCTCGCAAACAAATAGCGTATGGAGCTCGGATGTGAAGTCCCGAATCGGCTCCATCACATAACATGATATCTTAAAAAGTCGACAATCTCAAAATCCAAATTTTTCAAAAATTCCTTCGATCATTACTCCCAAAATATCCGACTTATCATTGAATTCTTTGATCATTGATAATTTGATTGGGCGAATTTGATTTGGGCAAGTCTTAGTGGATTTTGTAGTCGTGAAAGGTTCCGGACGCGGGCATAATGTTGAAAATTGAAAATCTTGAATCTGAGCCTTTTCAAAATTTCTTCAGAGTAAAACCTTCAAAATCCCCGACTTCCCGTGAATATCAGATTATGCCCATTTTGCTCGACTAGATTTGATTTTGCACACCCTTCAGTAATTCCACAATGGATCGGTCGAGATGCTCAAAGGCTGAAAAATATTTAAATATGGACCTTCTTTTTAAATATCTTCATTCATTACTCCTTAAATACTCCGATAGCACTCGAAGTATTCAATCATTGATCATTTGCTGAGTGGATCCAAAAATACTCAACAAATTTGCTTCACACGGTCGTCGCTTAGTGTAGTCGATCGGCTGTTCCGTTCATGGATATGGTTGATGATGTTGGGGAAGTGAATGGTAATGGGAATCTGTATAGATGACTCAAGAACGCTCCATCAGATCAAAAGGATTGCAAAACAACAAAATTCCGGATGTTGCCGAGAAACTTCGGCCATTGATAACATCATATTTTTTGCCCATTATTTATATGATTTTATTAGGGAATCAATGGAGAAACAAGTTATTATGGGATACTTGAAGGCTATTTTCTACCATTTCCACTTCCCGAGACTTTTAGAAGTTTTGGAGCATAAGTTGAAGCAAATCCTGTTTTCAAGCAGTCTCGAGCATTGGAAGTTTAGCATTCATTGAAGGAGCTTACCGTGGAGAAAATTCAGAGATCTTTATATCCCTGGAAAGTTAGAAGAGTCAAGATTCACCTGGGCGAAGATTCAAAGTAATCTATTTAGCCGTTTGGAAGATACGACCCAAAGAATGAAGCCTGACAACCTCGGGTCACAAGGAGTGTAGACCAAGGTCGAGTCTCCTAAGGACCCCGTCACTCCACCCATGACCTAGGCCAGCCCCTACTGATGGTTCCAGCCACCCACTTGCCTAAAATGCCGAAGTTTCACTTCAGATACACTAAAACCAACTTTCCGCACCCTTAGTCTTATAAATAATCATTTACCCTAATGTTTGGGGTGTAACTTCCGTGCACCAAGGAGATTTCGTGTGATTCCTCACCAGAGCAGCCACAGACCTAAGATGCCTCCAGAAGTGCCTCTTTGTCGCCTCCAAATCCTAGAAGCCGCCCCTTGAAGATTCATCCTTGTTCTTCATTGTTTCTCATCTCTTCATACTTGTATTTGCTTTGGGGAGCCAAGCTTTTCTCATGACATCTACAAAAAAGTTTCTTTGAACCCCTTTGATTTATTGATTTGTTTATGATGATGTTCTTTATGATATCTATTACGCTTTTGTATCATGAGCGTAGTAATCTTCTTTGTTGGGGTTTATGGGGTGATTCAATGGGAATTCATGGTTTCATTCATCTAGGTTGTTAGATCCGATTTTCAGTCTAATGTTCGAGTTTCTTGGGACATCTTTTACTTAATGCATGTTTTGAATTGATCACCAAGCACTGAGATAAGAGAGTAGGAGCGCTTATCGAACTTGTTTATCCTGTTGGTTGACGTATGTTGTACTATGCGGTAGTTGAGTAACGGGTGTAGAGACTCAAGACGCTCATTACATAAACTATGGTTTGATTGTTTATTCATGTTCAGAAGTGAGAACTCATGACTGAAAAAAAATTGTATATGCATCTTTCAACGCCTAACGCTTTTCTTTATTGTTTACAACCAACTTATTTACTTGCTTTCATTATTTCATTACATCATTCATTCAGAAACCAAAAACAAAACCCTTTATATTTTCTCTTAGTTTCGATTTTTTCATTGAATTCAACTGCAGTAGCTATTACTCTATTGGATCGATAACCTTAAATACTATAGCTGGTTTATCGTGCACTTGCAGTTTGAAGAAGTTATGTCAGATTAAAGAAAAACCCGACACACATCAGACATACAGCCCTTGTGACCGAGCTCGCTCTTGGTGACCTTGTTCAAGGGCTTTCAGGACCGTGGTTGGCCCTTGTATGGCCTCTATAACGCACTCTAGACCTAGGTCGTTTCCCTTTCCGAATTGTTCCGTTTTTTCTCTTTCTATTTTCTTATTTTCTATTTTTTTTCCTATTTATATGAAAAACCTGAGGTAAAACATACAAAAAATCAAAAGCAAAAGGAAATTAAAACTAAAAAGTAAAAAACTTACTGGTCGTTTTCCACTAAGCGCACTTGTTTAACGACGTTGGCCTCAACTTTTGGCTCTAATCTTATGCAAGTGAGAAGAGTCCTCTCATCCTTAGACAAAGTCTCTTGGTTCTCTAACCTCCCGGTGGCTTTTGAGGATCATTATCGATCTTCGACGCTGAGATGCTGGAACAAAAGAGTACAACTACATGAAGACTTTAACCTATGTTGGTGAAGGACAATCTTGATTTCAGCCAATCAATGATAGCTCCAAGTGTGCAGGTATGAAAAATCCTCCCTAAGACGAGTCACGAAGGTCATTCTTTCTACATTGACGACTTTAAAGTCTGGCCTAACGCTTCCATGTTCCCAATTCTCACATTGATTAAGACCACTTCCCCCTGAGCTGTAGACAGAGTTCACTAGTCTATGCAATGCCCTAAGGCTTTAGATTCTTCAAACCAATCTTCCGTACAGCTCCTACTGACACAAGGTTAATGTATGAACCAGAACTCACACAATGCATCCTCGAATTCACTTCTTATAGAACAAGTGATAATAAATCTTTGGGCTGCCAACTTGTGTAGTCTCCTCAAGTCCCTCCACCAAAGCTTTCAAAAACAAGTCCTTATGTCTTCCTAGCCTTCCCGCCCGAAGAAGTATCCCATGTTAATCAATCCAAGCATTCATAGAGAAGTATGAAACACGGTTTTATTCACGCTTTGTAGGAAGTACTAGATGTGGCCTATTTGTAATTATAGTATATGGTGGGAATACTAAGTCAATCCAATCAGGAAAACGATAAGCAAAGAGGATGTGATCAATTCATTTGCCGGCAAAGCGATTAATGGTGGATGCTCAACAACCTAGAGTCACTAATTCGACCGGGTCATCAAGCTACAAGAGAAAACAAAGAGGTGGAGCACTCCGACCTAAAATGATCGAAAGTAAAGAGATTGAAGCGTCCGGAAAACGACAAAATAAGAAGCACCTGATCACCTGATCTGAGTGATCAAATAGTAGAGGTCGAGTGGTATAAGCAAAGGTAAAAAAGCAAAGCAGAGCAAGAACACGATATGAAATCAGTAAGAAAGAAATAGGATCTGTATACGGGCTTATTGACTAATCATTACTCTCAATTAACCTGGATAAATGACAAAATCATCCAATAAGCTAATCCCTTGACAATGAATTCTAAATCAGCCTAATACATTCGTGGTATACTAGACCCTCGAGTCTAACTGATGACTTATCTAGATTCTGCCTGAGCTATACAATTAGGGACAAACAATGAACACGAATTCACTAAAGCCAACTAAACTTCCTAACAACCGCATTCCTAGGACTGGATACTCATCCCATTTAGATCTAGTTCAACAGGCTAGTGTAACCTAGTTTCGGAAAAAAATTAAATCCAATAATCTCATCAACACTGCCGTAGGTGGGAGATTGTTTGATATCAAATTCGATTCATCGAAAGAAATAAGCATTAAGAACACTTTCACCCAGAAGGGAAACTATGAAATCAAAGCAATACTCAAATACCTATATCAATCAAAAGCAATAATTAGTCCAACCCATGTCTAAATTTCCTAATACATTTACTCAACGATCATCAAGATCATCAAAATGCAAAAACCAAAAATGATAAAAATGACATAATCTATATAATGTCAGATGGACAATGTTGAAGAAGAGAATAATTGCAAATACTCAATATATAAGTAGAAAGGTCAACATGCATCCTTCCCAAGTAATGATCGATCTAGGGGGTAAAGACTTTTAACTAACCGTGAGCCTTATTTCGGCTCAGAGAAAGGAAAAAAGCTTACACTTCAAATAGTCTTCATGTACTCCGTTTGTTCGGGTATTGCAGATTTCTTCAAAGAGATCGATGTGATCCATGGGATGTTCTGTGGTGAGACCATGGAACTTGTTCTCGCTTCACCAAACCAATGATTTGAGGTTTAATCTAATAGTTGACTCTTGGATTCAGAATTCTGATAGCAGCTCGGTCTTGAGGATACTGGTTTGGTATGTCAAAAGTCGGCTATCGTTACGGTTCTTGCGACGCCAGAGGGTGCATGATAAGCAGGGTTGTCTAGCACCAACACTAGCTTGTTGTGGTGCATTGACAACATTAGGAGGCTGGTGAGGAGCATTGAGATTTTCTCCCACACCACTGGCTCAGCCTGGTTGGACCTCAAGGGTTGGCTCAGGTTTCAGCAGGTCCAGATGGGATTTTCATCCTCATCATGCATCCACTAGGCCATCAGCATCATCGGCAGCACTTCTTGACCGATTTCAAGGACACCTTTTGGTTATCCATTAAATCGGCCATGAGTCAGTTGTTCCAAGTCTTCTAAGTTCGCGTCTAGTTGGTTTAATGTCTTGAATTAATGACTGCACGGGGTTTTGGCTCCTTGTCATGCACTGCAAAATCCAAAAACATAAACCTAAAGGTAAATAGAGGTTATCAAGACACAAAATAGAATAAAAAGCAATGTAAAATTGAAAAATTCAAATGAAAAATTCAAATTATCTTAGACGAGATCTTATCGAATCCAAAGGTAGCTTGTAGACTCCCGCAACGGCGCCAAAAAACTTGATGTTTGTCAGTTTTCTTCGAACATCACAATCAATGATACCGCAAGTGCTCAACAAAATCAGTAGTAATACTAAGGTATCGATCCCACACAAGAGTAACAAGTATGCGGATCAATTCAAGCAAAGAAATCAAACTAAGATGAAACAATGAAGGGGTTTTGGTTTGTTTTTTTTCATTAATGAATGCAGCCAATGAATGAAAGCAAATAAATGACTTGGTTTTAGACTTATGATTAAAGGTGTTGGGCGCCTAGGATTATCTAAGGTTTCATGGCTCTAACCAAATCATGTGATAGATTTATATGCAGATATGTTTTATCAATTGTTCTCAACTATGAACACGGCTAAACAATCAAGTCATAGTTCATGAAATGACCATCTAAAGTCACCACGCCCGGCTACTCAGATTTCGCAGGTAACAACACGCTTAGACCAGCAGGATAAACAAGTTCGATAAGTTCACAAAGTCCTATAACTCAACTTACGCAGGTTATAACATGAGACTTCGTAACACTCAGTTCGAACTAGGTTTATGCGGTACGCCCTATTCCTTTTGTTCCGGTGCTTGGTGATCAACAAGCAACATGCATTAAGTAAAATATGTCCCAATAGAACTCAAACAATAGATAAAAATTAGATCTAACAAGCTAAGTGAATGCAACCATGTAATCCCCTTGATATCACCCCATGAAACCCATCAAGAGAAATACTTCGCCATGATGCAGAAACGAAAAGTAGACATCAAAGAAAAACATCATAAAACGAATCATATATCAAAGGGGGTTCATAGAAACTTCTCTAGATGTCACAGAAGATAACTTGTCTTCCCAATAAGAAATAAGAGTACAAGCTTTCGGAGAAACAAATGACTAACAAGGATGAAACTTCAAATGAGGAACTTCTAAGGGCTTAGGTGAAGAAGAAGGAGGTGGTGGTGGCTGAGGTGTGATGAGGTCATGGTTCTCATTGTCAATCTCCCTAGAGAGGCTTTCCTTTAGGATTTTCGCAAAGTGGTATATATAGGCTCACTTCCGAATTAGGTCAAAAGATGTCAAAACTTTGTCGCTTTTGATAAGTTCAGGGATCGAGATGTCAAACCATGGTCATGGGTATCTGTGACCGAGGTGCACAGAGGGCTCTATCTCGGTCACAAGGCTCTATGACCGAGGTGATGTAGTTCAGGCTCCAGTCAGCATGCTCACTCTTTTGGGATGTATCTTCCAAACAGCCGAATGGATTGCTTCGATTCCTATCCCAGGTGAATCTAGACTCTTATAGCTTTCCATAGAGACCACGAACTATGGATTTGGTCCATGGAAGGTCTTCAAATGTTGCCATACTTCTGATGCTCTGAAACTGGCCACAAACAGGGTTTTGATCCTTCTTTATGTCTTTTACTCCATAATCACCAAATGTCTTCAAGAAGTGGGAATGGTGGAAAATGGCTGGAGATATTCCTATTGAAACCTGGAACCAAATGAAGATTATTATGAGGAAGAGATTTATACCTAGTCATTACCATAGAGTCTGCATCCGTCGAGGAATCTATCTCAAGGAATAAGTCCGGAAGAATACTATAAGGAGATGGAAACCTTGTTGCTTAGGCTAATGTTCAAGAGGATAGTGAAGCTACTATGGCCAGATTTATGGACGGCCTTAACAGGAAATTATAGAACGGCCGAGGTCCACCATTATGTGGAAATGGAAGAGCTTCTCCATAAGGTTATCATGTTTGAGAAACAACTTGCGCGGAGGAACCCTAAGCCCGGATACACTTCCACCAGGTTCAATCAAACTAGAGATGATAAGCTTAACAAGGAATACAAACCATTATCCAAACCCAAGCTAGAAGAGCTGCATCTTAAGGGTATTGACAAGGGTTCAAGTACCAAAGCCAGAGAAATCCAATGCTTCAAGTGTAAGGGTTGTGGTCACTACTCAAATGCTTGCTCTAATAGGAGAACCATAGTTATTCGGGCCAATGGTGAACTAGAATTGAAGAAGATCATTCTGAGGCTGAGACTATCGAGGAACATGTTGCAATGCCAGCGGTAGGGCAACTATTGGTCACTAGAAGGACATTGAACCTGCACACTAAATCTAAGAAAATCGAACAAAGGGAGAACCTATTCCACACCCGTTGCCTAGTGAAGGAAAAGGTTTGCAGTTTAGTGATCGATGGGGGAAGTTGCACCAATGTGGCGAGTGAATGCATGGTAGAAAAACTGGGACTAGCGGTCATTAAGAGATCTAAACCTTATAAGTTGCAATGGCATAATGATGAAGGGGAGTTGGAAGTACAGAACCAGGTCCTAGTTGCTTTGTCCATAGGACAATACGAAGATGAGGTATTATGATATCTTTACCAATGTGATGTGATCATGGATAGCTCACAGAAGCAGCTTGAAACCCGAGGATGCTTTGGCCGCATCAAGTGGAACAATGACAAGATCAAGAGCCAAAGAGTTTCAGAACGCCATCACCGATTACTCACTCAAGTTCAACCGATTGAAGCTCAGTTTGAGAACATGGAAAATCAAACCGTCTTGGTTGCTCGATTGGACTAATAAACGGGTGATTCGTTTGTATTCTTTTCCTAGCCTTTTGTTTTTTTTTCCCAATGGGTTTTCCAAAGGAAGGTTTTAATGAGGCAAATGGGTCACTCTAATCCATCTTAGTCCACAAGAGTTAAACAAGTTTGGTCCAGGTCCAAGTTCAATATTTTTTGGATTTATCTTTTGAAGTCTCAAGCCCAAAGAAGAGATTAAATCAGCCCAGCTCAATAATCACCTGATTAAAATCGCCAAGGGAGTGGAAGAGGTGGCTTGGGAGACTCAAGAGATATTCCAAACTAGTTAATGTTTTCTTAATTTTCTATGAATTAATTCTAGCTTTTTTCTTTTACTCCATCTTTCTTTAAAACTCTTTTCTTGTACTCATTTTCGGATCATCCAAGTTTTTTTTTTATTAAAAATTGAGAGTGTTTTCTCTTGTGTTCTTTGAAGAACAAACCTGATTGTTGGTGAGTAATATCCTTCAATCAATCCGAATTAAGGTGTGTCATATCCGGCGATTCAAACCTTGAGCGTTTTTCAAGTGTGTCATATTTTGGAAAAGTCATTGAGGAAATATCCAAGGTCTTCCAGAACCTTAGTGCGATCCATTCACTCCACCCTATCTATCTATCCACTCCTTTCATTCTACCCCTCGAAGTGCCAATTCTAGGAGGATCATATCAAGTGGTATCAGAGCACACTTTGGTTTGGTATTTGTCTTATCATCTTCTCACCTTTTCCATCTTCTTACATCCTCTATCTTTTCATTTTCAATTTCTTTTTTATCTTCTCTAGTCAATTTATTTTTATTTTGATCATAATTTTCTTTTTGATCTCTATTTAGTTCTAGTTTTAATTCTGAGTTGTTTTAAAAAAAATAAAAAAATAAAAAATAAAAAAGAAGTTGATCGGAACAAAAAAAAAAAAAAAAAAAAAGAAAAAAAAAAATTTTAATTAGTCCGAAGTTAATTAGCTTAGGGGGGTTTTATTTTTCTAATTTTATCTCCTTAATTTTCTGATCCTTGATCTGTTCATTAAAAAAAAAAAAAAAAAAATACTAAACTCTTTTTTCTCTTTTCTTTCTATCTCAAGTCCATTGTTTCGAATTTGTGTTGTTGGAGTTGTTCATCCGATTTGATCAGTTTTGTTCCATACGAACCATTGAGAAAATCGCTGAGAGAGATCATTTTGAGTGCTGAGTGATTGAGTGAATAAAAAGGAGAGAAACACTTGTGAGGATTGACTTTTTATTACTAACGTTTGTTAAGTGTGCAGGGAAAACAAAATCAATATGTCTAATCATTCCAGCGAAGAAGTTGAGAGCACCAACCGAGCTCAAAGAAGAAGAAAAAACACTCTGGACATGCAGACATTAGTGGTAGAAATGAGGCGGATTGTGAGAGAAGAGATGGGTGCAGTCAATGCAAGGATCGATACGATTCAAGAGTCCGTTAATCAAGGATTATTGCCGAATACTGCTGCTAGAAGAAGAAGAGCACGACCTCAAGAAGAAGCTGATGGGGATGACATGAATTATTACAGCAGAGGGAGCCAAGCTTCTAATCAAAGTGAAAGAAGGCCGAGACGAGTAAGAGAAGCTAGGGGTCGAAATGAAGACAATCTCAGTGGACTTAAGTTGAAGATACCACCATTCCATGGAAAAAATGATCCGGATGTCTACTTGGAGGAGGAAAAAATAGAGCTCATGTTTGATTGTCAAAATTATTCGGAGCAAAAGAAAGTTCAAGTAGCTGCAACGGAGTTTTTTGATTATGCAATTAATTGGTGGGATCAGATTGTGACGAGTCGAAGACGAATCCAAGAACCGCCTCGTAGTCACTTGGGAAGAGTTGAAAAATCTGATGAGAAAAGATTTGTTCCAAGCCATTATCATAGGGAGCTGCATCTAAAGCTTAGGCGCCTAACTCAAGGAAATAAGAGTGGAGGATTATTATCAAGAGATGGAGTCTCTAATGCTTAAAGCTGATATAGATGAAGATGCTGAGGCGACAATGGCCAGGTATTTGGAGTGGTTTAGCTCGGGATATTCAAGATAGAATGGAGCTTCAAAATTATAAAGATTTGGAAGAAATGCTTCATAAGGCTGTGTTGTTGAACAGCAAATTAAGAGGAGAGGTACTTCTCGACTGTCCTATGGAGCTGGAGCGGCTAACGCTAGACGAAGCTACGGCTGAGAGGATAGGACCGCTGCCAAGCCAAAACTGGATCCTAAGCCCCACGCCATTGCTGAAGATGCCAAGGGTAAAGGCTGTAGCTACTCGCCTAGAAATCGGGACGTTAAGTGTTTCAAGTGTCAAGGGAGAGGACACTACGCCAACGAGTGCACCAACAAGAGAACTATGATTTTATTGGATAATGGCGGAGATTGAAACTGAGGAGGAAAAGCTTGAAAGTGATGGTGAAACTGAGGATGAGGGCATAGAGTTACCAGCCACTGGAGAATTATTGGTAACAAGACGTTCTTTGAGTATTCAAGTTAAAGATACTGTCCAAGAGCAGCGGGAGAACTTGTTTCACACAAGATGTTTGGTACAAGGTAAGGTCTGCAAGCCTTATTATGGTGGAAGTTGTACTAATGTGGCTAGTGAAACAATGGTGAAGAAGTTAGGGCTGGAAGTTAAGAAGCATCCAAACCTTTTAAGCTTCAATGGCTTAACGATGCTGGTGAAATGACGCGAGCCGCCAAGTATTGGATTCCTTTAACCATAGGCAAGTATGAGGACGAAATTTTATGTGATGTCTTACCTATGGAGGCCGGCCATATACTACTTGGAAGACCATGGCAGTTCGATAGAAGGGTCTTACATGACGGTTTTACTAATCGTTACACTTTTTGAGTTCAATGGCGAAAGACCGATACTTGCTCCTTTGGCGCCACATGAGGTTCATCAAGACCAACTTCAGCTGCAACAACAAGGAAAAACCATTGTGAGTGAACCCCTAAATACGCCACCCCAAAATAAAAACGAGAGTTTGAGAAAAACCAAGAAAAAGGCTTGTGAGAGTAAACCCGGAGGCATTCAAATTTCTTTGTGATGTCTAATGTGGTTAAGAGAGCTTTATTCTCTCAACAACCCGCTTCTTTTATTTATTTACAAGGAAACTTTGCTGAACCATACTAACTTTGTACCGGAGTTGCCGAGTAAAATCTCTTCTATTTTGCAGAATTTTGAAGAGTCTTTCCGAGGAAAACCCTAAGGGATTGCCACCCATCCGGATTGAACACCAGATCGATTTTGTGACGGAGCCTCACTTTGCAACAGGC
Organism: Cardamine occulta; assembly: GCA_028015245.1. NCBI lineage: Eukaryota > Viridiplantae > Streptophyta > Magnoliopsida > Brassicales > Brassicaceae > Cardamine > Cardamine occulta. Next base: position 18,169,313 of record CM051375.1, on the reverse strand, counting down.
CAGCATACAGAACCAATCCGGTGGAGACTAAGGAGCTTCAAAAAGCAAGTGAGTGAGCTGATGGACAAAGGATACATACGAGAGAGCATGAGCCCTTGTGTTGTGCCGCTGCTTTGTTCCAAGAAGGATGGGACTTGGAGGATGTGTACTGATTGTCGAGCCATCAACAATATCACTGTAAAGTATCGCCACCCTATCCCTCGTTTAGATGATATGTTAGATGAGCTGCATGGTTCTAGCATATTTTCGAAAATAGATCTTAAGAGTGGATACCACCAGATTAGGATGAAAGAGGGTGCAATGGAAAACTGCGTTTAAAACGAAACATGGCTTGTATGAATGGTTAGTTATGCCATTTGGATTAACCAACGCACCTAGTACTTTTATGAGGTTGATGAATCATGTTTTAAGGAGCTTCCTTGGAATTTTTGTTGTTGTTTACTTTGATGATATCTTAGTTTACAGCAAAAATTTAGAAGAGCATGTTAATCATCTAGAAGCGGTTTTGATGGTACTTAGGAAAGAGGAACTTTATGCTAATCTAAAGAAATGCACCTTTTGTACGGATAACCTTGTGTTTCTAGGTTTTTCTCATAAGTGCAGATCGCATCAAAGTGGACGAAGAAAAGGTTCGAGGCTGTCCGAGAATGGCCCAGTCCGAAAACCGTTGGAAGTGAGAAGTTTCTATGGACTTAGGGGATTCTATCAGAGATTTGTGAAGGACTTCAGTACCATAGCTGCTCCTCTCACTGAAGTGATCAAGAAAAATGTCGGATTTAAATGGGAAGAGGCACAAGAAGAAGCATTCCGAGTGTTAAAGGATAAACTCACCAATGCACCACTTTTATCTTTACCGAACTTTCTTAAAACTTTTGAAATTGAGTGTGATGCATCTGGTGATGGAGCTGTCTTGATGCAAGAGAAGAAGCCCATTGCCTTTTTCAGTGAAAAGCTTGGAGGAGCTACATTGAACTATCCAACCTACGACAAGGAGTTGTACGCGCTTGTCCGAGCATTGCAAACATGGCAGCAATACCTCTGGCCGAAGGAGTTTGTCATTCATACTGACCACGAGTCTTTGAAGCATTTAAAGGGTCAGCAAAAGCTCAAAAAAAGGCATGCTAGGTGGGTAGAATTCATCAAAACATTTCCCTATGTGATCAAGTACAAACAAGGTAACGAAAATATAGTTGCTGATGCCTTATCTCAAGGCACGCTTGATTTCTACTTTGGATGCTAAACTTCGGGATTTGAACACCTTAAAGATCTTTATCAAGCTGATTCTGATTTTCAAGAGATTTTTAAGTCGTGTGATAAGTTTGCTTTGGGAAATATTTTAGGCATGACGGATTTCTTTTCTATGAAAATCGGTTATGTGTGCCTAATTGTTCCGTGAGAGATTTGTTAGTTAGGGGAACCGCATGGAGGAGGCTTGATGGGGCATTTTGGGATCTCCAAAACTTTAAAAAGTGATGCAAGAACACTTCTACTGGCCGCAAATGAAGAGAGACATCGAAAGAATTTGTGGGCGATGTGTCCGTGCAAACAAGCCAAATCGAAGGTACAGTCCCAAGGTATGTACACGCCCTTGCCTATTCCTGATCAGCCTTGGACTGACATTTCTATGGATTTTGTGCTTGGATTACCTAGAACTAGGACTGGAAAAGATTCAATCTTTGTTGTTGTCGATAGGGGTTCTCTAAAATGGCATATTTTCTTGCTTGTCATAAAACCGACGATGCTTCCCATATTGCTGATTTGTTCTTTAAAAGAAATAGTTCGTTTGCATGGAATGCCTAGGACTATAGTCAGTGATAGGGATACAAAATTCTTGAGTTATTTTTTGGAAGACGCTTTGGTCTAAGCTAGGTGCTAAGTTGCTGTTCTCAACTACTTGTCATCCTCAATCCGACGGCCAAACTGAAGTAGTTAATAGAACTTTGTCTACCTTGCTGCGTGCCATGATTAAAAAAGAATTTAAAAACATGGGAAGAATGCTTACCACATGTTGAATTTGCTTATAATCGATCTGTGCATTCCGCCACCAAGTTTTCTCCTTTTGAAATTGTTTTACGCTTTAATCCTTTATCTCCTTTGGATCTAACCCCATTGCCTTTGAGTGAAAGAGCAAGCTTAGATGGGAAAAAGAAAGCTGAACTTGTTAAACAGATTCATGAGAAAGCAAAAGCGTAAACATCGAGGAGAAAACAAAGCTGTACGCCAAACAAGCTAACAAGGGCAGGCGCAAGATGATCTTTGAAGAGGAGACCACGTTTGGATTCATCTAAGGAAGGAGAGATTTCGCTGAGAGGAAGTCTAAGTTGATGCCTAGGATTGACGGTCCATTCCGAAGTTACAAAGAGGATCAACGATAATGCTTACCAACTCGATCTCCAAGGTAAGTACGATGTGAGTTCAAGCTTTAATGTTGCTGACTTAATCCCTTTTGTTGCAGATGTTCCAGATTTGAGGACAAATCCTTTTCAAGAGGGAGGGGATGATGTGATCATGGATAGCTCACAGAAGCAGCTTGAACCCGAGGATGCTTTGGCCGTACCAAGTAGACCAATGACAAGATCGAGAGCCAAAGAGTTTCAGAACGCCATCACCGCATTACTCACTCAAGTTCAACCGATTGAAGCTCAGTTCGAGAACATGGAAAATCAAACCGTCTTGGTTGCTCGATTGGACTAATAAACGGGTGATTCGTTTGTACTCTTTTTCCTAGCCTTTGTTTTTTTTTCCCAATGGGTTTTCCAAAGGAAGGTTTTAATGAGGCAAATGGGTCACTCTAATCCATCTTAGTCCACAAGAGTTAAACAAGTTTGGTCCAGGTCCAAGTCTAATAATTTTTGGATTTATCTTTTGAAGTCTCAAGCCCAAAGAAGAGATTAAATCAGCCCAGCTCAATAATCACCTGATTAAAATGGGCCAAGGGAGTGGAAGAGGTGGCTTGGGAGACTCCAAGAGATATTCCAAACTAGTTAATGTTTTCTTAATTTTCTATGAATTAATTCTAGCTTTTTCTTTACTCCATCTTTCTTTAAAACTCTTTTCTTGTACTCATTTTCGGATCATCCAAGTTTTTTTTATTAAAAATTGAGAGTGTTTTCTCTTGTGTTCTTTGAAGAACAAACCTGATTGTTGGTGAGTAATATCCTTCAATCAATCCGAATCAAGGTGTGTCATATCCGCGATTCAAACCTTGGCGTTTTCAAGTGTGTCATATCTTGGAAAAGTCATTGAGGAAATATCCAAGGTCTTCCGCAACCTTGGTGCGATCCATTCACTCCACCCCTATCTATCTATCCACTCCTTTCATTCTACCCCTCGAAAGTGCCAATTCTAGGAGGATCATATCAAGTGGTATCAGAGCACACTTTCGGGTTTGGTATTTGTCTTATCATCTTCTCACCTTTTCCATCTTCTTACATCCTCTATCTTTTCATTTTCAATTTCTTTTATCTTCTCTAGTCAATTTATTTTTATTTTGATCATAATTTTCTTTTTGATCTCTATTTAGTTCTAGTTTTAATTCTGAGTTGTTTTAAAAAAAAAAAAAAAGAGAAAAAAAAAAAAAAATTTAATTAGTCCGAAATTAATTAGCTTAGGGGGGTTTTATTTTTCTAATTTTATCTCCTTAATTTTCTGATCCTTGATCTGTTCATTAAAAAAAAAAAAAAAAAAAAATACTAAACTCTTTTTTCTCTTTTCTTTCTATCTCAAGTCCATTGTTTCGAATTTGTGTTGTTGGAGTTGTTCATCCGATTTGATCAGTTTTGTTCCATACGAACCATTGAGAAAATCGCTGAGAGAGATCATTTTGAGTGCTGAGTGATTGAGTGAATAAAAAGGAGAGAAACACTTGTGAGGATTGACTTTTTATTACTAACGTTTGTTAAGTGTGCAGGGAAAACAAAGTCAATATGTCTAATCATTCCAGCGAAGAAGTTGAGAGCACCAACCGAGCTCAAAGAAGAAGAAAAAACACTCTGGACATGCAGTCCTTAGTGGTAGAAATGAGGCGGATGGTGAGAGAAGAGATGGGTGCAGTCAATGCAAGGATCAATACGATTCAAGAGTCCG
>CM051375.1:18106692-18165127 GCA_028015245.1 Cardamine occulta | reverse complement strand
AGTAAGAAACAAAATTACCAAGCTTATCGAGTTATGTTAGTCTTGAATCTACCGCGGGTTTACAATGATGAATTTGAGTTATAGCGAAGCGTATATGGGCCCGAATTAACAAGCAAATGATGAAGAATATGAAGAATCAATCCTTTCAGTGGAAGATTTATTGATTTTCGAGAGCGATAGTCCCAAAAGCGTAGTTATGTCGCTTCTAAATAGAGAGGAAAGTGAATAGAAAGGTTGAAGTGTCAAAGTGGTTAAAGAATGCTACTAAGGTGGAGAATGAAGACAAAAGTAAGCAAGCATTATACCTTATCCCCAAGTTCTATTAGGTCTTTGAATCTCATAGGAGTTTCATATAGTGAATTTTGGGGAGTTGTAAGAGGAGACACCTATGCGGTGACGCATACCTATTGATGTAATATGAACAATCAATGCTTTCACCAACAAATTTGACCATTTGCACGATGATTGTCCCAACGTAGTTATAACCCTTGAAGATATAAATGAGAGAGGTTAAGAAGGATTGAGATGTCCAAAGAAGTTAGAGCATCTACCAAGATGGAGAAAGCCAGTCAAAAAGAAACAAGAATTATAAACATCCCAGAGTTATGTGGGTGCTTGAATCTCATAGAGGTTTAAATGATGAATTTCGAGTTATAGAAGGAGCATATCGAGGCCGAATTAACAACTATTGAGGAGAATATGAAGAATCAATGCTTTCATTGACAGAGATTTTAACCTTTTCAAGGCGATAGTCCCAAGCGTGGTTATGTCCCTTCAAATAGAAATGAAAGTGAATAGAAAGGTTGAAGTGTCAAAGAAGTTAAAGAATGCTACTAAGGTGGAGGCATAGACAAAGTAAAAACAAGCATTATACCTTATCCTGAGTATTAGGTCTTTGAATCTCATGGGCGTTTCTTATGGTGAATATTGGGAGTTGAAGCAAGGAGACACCTATGCGGTGATGCAATACCTATTGATGGAATATGAACAATCAATGCTTTCACCAACAAAGATTTGACCATTTCATGATGATTGTCCCAAAACGAAGTTATAACCCTTTAAGATAAATGAAGAGGAATGAAGGATTTAGGTGTCAAAGTAGTTGAGCATGCTACCAAGGTGGAGAAGCTAGTCAAAGTAAGAAACAAGAATTATAGACTTATCCAGAGTTATATTAGTTCTTGAATCTCATAGGGTTTCTAATGGTGAATTTGAGAGTTATAGCAGAAGACATTATATAGGCGAATTAACAACTAATGATGAGAATATGAAGAATCAATGCTTTCATTGAGAAAGATTTAACCATTTTCAAGACGATAGTCCCAAACGAAGTTATGTCCCTTCTAAATAGAAATGAAAGTGAATAGAAAGGTTGAAGTGTCGAAAGTAGTTAAGAATGCTACTAAGGTGGAGCCGGAGACAAAGTAAAGAAACAAGCATTATAACTTATCCCACAGTTCTATTAGGTCCTTAATGTCATAGGAGTTTCTTATGGTGAATTTTGGGAGTTGCAGCAAGGGAGACACCTATGCAGGCTGACAATAATACCTATTGATGTGAATATAGAATCAATGCTTTCACCAACAAAGATTTGACCATTTGCATGATGATTGTCCCAAAAGCGTAGTTATAACCCTTGAAGATATAAATGAGGGAATAGAAGGATTTAGGTGTCAAAGTGGTTGTAGCATGCTACCAAGGTGGAGAAGCTAGTCAAAGTAAGAAACAAAATTATAGCTTATCAGAGTTATGTTGGTCCTTGAATCTCTATAGGAGTTTCTAATGATGAATTTCGGAGTTATAGAAGGCGTATATGGGCCAATTAACAACTATTGATGAGAATATGAAGAATCAATGCTTTCATTGAGAAAGATTTAACCATTTTCAAGACGGATAGTCCCAGCAGTAGTTATGTCCCTTCTAAATAGAAATGAAAGTGAATAGAAAGGTTGAAGTGTCAAAGTAGTTAAAAATGCTACTAAGGTGGAGCCTTGAAGACAAAGTGAAACAAGCATTATACCTTATCCACAGTTCTATTAGGTCTTTGAATGTCATAGGAGTTTCTTATGGTGAATTTTGGGAGTTGTAGCGAGACACTATGCGGCGCTGACCTATTGATGTGAATATGAACAATCAATGCTTTCACCACAAAGATTTGACCATTTCCTTGATGATTGTCCCAAAAACGTAGTTATAACCCTTGAATATAAATGAGAGAATAGAAGGATTTAGGTGTCAAAGTAATTGAAGCATCTACCAAGGTGGGAAACTAGTCAAAGTAAGAAACAAACATTATAAACTTATCCAGAGTTATGTTAGTTCTTGGAATCTCATGGGAGTTTCTAATGGTGAATTTGAGTTATAGCAAGAAGACACTATAGAGGCCGAATTAACACCCTATTGATGGAGAATATGAAGAATCAATGCTTTCGTTGAGAAAGATTTAACCATTTCAAAGACGATAGTCCCCAAAAACGTAGTTATGTCCCTTCTAAATAGAAATGAAAGTGAATAGAAAGGTTGAAGTGTCAAAAGTAGTTAAAGAATGCTACTAAGGTGGAGAGCAAGACAAAGTAAGAAACAAGCATTATAGCTTATCCCACAATCTTTTGGATCTTTGAATGTCATAGGAGTTTCTTATGGTGAATTTTGGGAGTTGTAGCAAGGAGACACCTATGCAAGTGACACTGAATACCTATTGATGTGAATATGAACAATCAATGCTTTCACCAACAAAAGATTTGACCATTTGCATGATGATTGTCCCAAAAGCGTAGTTATAACCCTTCAAGATATAAATGAAAGGGAATAGAAGGATTTGGTTGTCAAAGTAGTTGAAGCATGCTTTACCAAGGTGGAGAATATACTCAAGTAAGAAACAAAATTATAGCTTATCGAGTTATGTTAGTTCTTGGAATCTCATAGGAGTTTCTAATGGTGAATTTTGGAGTTATAGCAAGGCGTATATGGAGGACGAATCTAACACCTCTTGATGAGATATGAAGAATCAATGCTTTCATTGAGAAAGATTTAACCATTTTCAAGGCGATAGTCCCCACGAAGTTATGTCCTTCTAAATAAAATGTAAGAGTGAATAGAAAGGTTGAAGTGTCAAAGTAGTTAAAGAATGCTACTAAGGTGGAGGCATGAAAAGTAAGAAACAAGCATTATAGCTTATCCTGATCTATTAGGTCTTTGAATCTCATAGGAGTTTCTAGTGGGGAATCTGGGGAGTTGTAGCAAGGGAGACACCTTATGCAGTGCTGACACAATACCTATTGATGTGAATATGAACAATCAATGCTTTCAAACAAATTTGACCATTGTGATGATTGTCCCAAAAACGTAGTTATAACCCTTCAAGATATAAATGAGAGGGAATAGAAGGATTTAGGTGTCAAAGTAGTTGTAGCATGCTACCAAGGTGGAGAGCTAGTCAAAGAAAGAAACAAAATTATAAACTATCCGAGTTATGTTAGTCTTGGAATCTCATAGGAGTTTCTAATGGTGAATTTCGAGTTATAGCAAGAAGACATATATGGAGGCGAATTAACACTATTGATGGGAATATGAAGAATCAATGCTTTCATTGAAAAGGATTTAACCATTTTCAAAGCAATAGTCCCAGCGTAGTTATGTCCCTTCAAAATAGAAATGAAAGTGAATAGAAAGGTTGAAGTGTCAAAGTAGTTAAAGAATGCTACTAAGGTGGAGCATGAAGACAAAGTAAGAAACAAGCATTATACCTTATCCTGAGTTCTATTAGGTCTTTGAATCTCATAGGAGTTTCTTATGGTGAATTTTTGGGAGTTGTAGCAAGGAGACGCCTATCTGGCGACACAATACCTATTGATGTGAATATGAACAATCAATGCTTTCACCAACAAAGATTTGACTATTTCCTTGATGATTGTCCCAAACGTAGTTATAACCCTTGAAGATATAAATGAGAGGGAATAGAAGGATTTAGATGTCAAAGTAATTGGCGTCGTTACCAAGGTGGAGAAAAGTCAAGTAAGAAACAAGAATTATAAGCTTATCCAGTTATATTAGTTCTTGGAATCTCATAGGAGTTTCATATGGTGAATTTGAGTTATATAAAGAAACATATGGAGAATTAACACACTATTGATGAGAATATGAAGAATCAATGCTTTCATTGACAAAGATTTAACCATTTTGACGATAGTCCCTAAACGTAGTTATGTCCTTCTTAAATAGAAATGTAAGAGTGAATAGAAAGGTTGAAGTGTCAAAGTAGTTAAAGAATGCTACTAAGGTGGAGAGCCATGAGAAAGTAAAACAAGCATTATACTTATCCCACAGTTTATTAGGTCTTTTGAATCTCATAGGAGTTTCTCATGGTGAATTTTGGGAGTTGTAAGGAGACACCTATGCGGTGACACAATCTATTGATGTGAATATGAACAATCAATGCCACCAACAAAGATTTGACCATTTGCATGATGATTGTCCCAAAAACGTAGTTATAACCCTTTAAGATATAAATGAGAGGGAATAGAAGGATTTAGGTGTCAAAGTAGTTGTAGCATCTTACCAAGGTGGAGAAGCTAGTCAAAGTAAGAAACAAAATTATAGCTATCCCAGAGTTATGTTAGTGCTTGAATCTCATAGGAGTTTCTAATGATGAATTCGAGTTATAGCAAGACATATATGGGCCGAATATACACCTATTGAGTGAGAATATGAAGAATCAATGCTTTCATTGACAAAGATTTAACCATTTTCAAGACGATAGTCCCCAAAACGTAGTTATGTCCCTTCTAAATAGAAATGAAAGTGAATAGAAAGGTTAAGTGTCAAAGTAGTTAAAGAATGCTACTAAGGTGGAGACGCAAAGACAAAAGTAAAAACAAGCATTATACCTTATCCCGAGTTCTATTAGGTCTTTGAATCTCATAGGAGTTTCTTATGGTGAATTTTGGGAGTTGTAGCAAGAGACACCTATGCAAGCTGACCTGATACCTATTGATGTGAATATGAACAATCAATGCTTTCACCAACAAAGATTTGACCATTTGCATGATGATTGTCCAAAAAACGTAGTTATAACCCTTTCAAGATATAAAATGAGAGGAATAGAAGGATTTAGGTGTCAAAGTAGTTGTAGCATGCTTTACCAAGGTGGAGAAGCTAGTCAAAGTAAGAAACAAAATTATAGCTTATCAGAGTTATGTTAGTGCTTGAATCTCATAGGGTTTCTAATGATGAATTTCAGGTTATAGCGAATATGGAGGCAGATTAACAACTAATTGATGAGAATATGAAGAATCAATGCTTTCATTGAGAAAGATTTAACCATTTTCAAGACGATAGTCCCAACGTAGTTATGTCCCTTACAAATAGAAATGAAAGTGAATAGAAAGGTTGAAGTGTCAAAGTAGTTAAAGAATGCTACTAAGGTGGAGGCAAGAGTAAGAAAACAAGCGTGATACCTATCCCGATTCTATTAGGTCTTTGAATCTCTAGGAGTTTCTTATGGTGAATTTTGGGAGTTGTAGCAAGGAGACACTATGCATGGTGACATGATACCTATTGATGTGAATATGAACAATCAATGCTTTCAACAAAAGATTTGACCATTTGCATGATGATTGTCCCCAAAACGTAGTTATAACCCTTCAAGATATAAATGAGGGGAATAGAAGGATTTAGGTGTCAAAGTAATTGAAGCATGCTACCAAGGTGGAGCAAGCAGTCAAGTAAGAACAAAGAATTATAGCTTATCCAAAGTTATATTAGTGCTTGAGATCTCATAGGAGTTTCCAATGATGAATTTCAGAGTTATAGCAAGAAGACACTTATGGAGCCGAATTAACAACTATTGATGAGAATATGAAGAATCAATGCTTATTGACAAAGATTTAACCATTTTCAAGACGATCAAGTCCCAAAGCGTAGTTATGTCCCTTCTAAATAGAAATGTAAGTGAATAGAAAGGTTGAAGTGTCAAAGTAGTTAAAGAATGCTACTAAGGTGGAGGCCTTGAGACAAAGTAAAAACAAGCATTATACCTTATCCTGATCTATTAGGTCTTTGAATCTCATAGGAGTTTCTTTATGGTGAATTTTGGGAGTTGTAGGCGAGGAGACACTTATGCAGTGCTGACAAATACCTATTGATGTGAATATGAACAATCAATGCTTTCACCAACAAAGATTTGACCATTTGCATGATGATTGTCCCAAACGTAGTTATAACCCTTCAAGATATAAATGAGAGGGAATAGAAGGATTAAGGTGTCAAAGTAGTTGTAGCATCTGCCAAGGTGGAGAAAGCTAGTCAAAGTAAAACAAGAATTATAGCTTATCCAGAGTTATGTTAGTGCTTGAATCTCATAGGAGTTTAATGATGAATTTCAGGTTATAGCGAAAGCATATATGGGGCAGATTAACAACTATTAATGAGAATATGAAGAATCAATGCTTTCATTGAGAAAGATTTAACCATTTTCAGGCGATAGTCCTAACGTAGTTATGTCCCTTCAAATAGAAATGTAAAGTGAATAGAAAGGTTGAAGTGTCAAAGTAGTTAAAGAATGCTACTAAGGTGGGCATGAAGACAAAGTAAGAAACAAGCATTATACCTTATCCTATGGTCTATTAGGTCTTTGAATCTCATAGGAGTTTCTTATGGTGAATTTTGGGAGTTGTAGCAAGGGAGACACCTGTCAAGCTGTGCCAATACCTATTGATGTGAATATGGATCAATCAATGCTTTCACCAACAAAGATTTGACCATTGCGTGATGATTGTCCCAAACGTAGTTATAACCCTTGAATATAAATGAGGAGAATAGAAGGATTTGGGTGTCAAAGTAGTTGTAGCATCTTACGCAAGGTGGAGAAGCTAACAAAGTAAGAAACAAAATTATAGCTTATCCCAGAGTTATGTTAATGCTTGAATCTCATAGGAGTTTCTAATAATGAATTTCAGAGTTATAGCGAAGAGCATATATGGGCAGATTAACAACATTGATGAGAATATGAAGAATCAATGCTTTCATTGAGAAAGATTTAACCATTTTCAAGGCGATAGTCCCAAAACGTAGTTATGTCCCTTCTAAATAGAAATGAAAGTGAATAGAAAGGTTGAAGTGTCAAAGTAGTTAAAGAATGCTACTAAGGTGGAGTCTGAAGACAAAGTAAGAAACAAGCATTATACCCTATCATGATTCTATTAGGTCTTTGAATCTCAGGGTTTCTTATAGTGAATTTTGGGAGTTAGTAGCAAGGAACCCTATACAAGTGACACAATACCTATTGATGTGAATATGAACAATCCAATGCTTCACCAACAAAAGATTTGATCATTTCATGATGATTGTCCCAAAAACGTAGTTATAACCCTTGAAGATATAAATGAGAGGGAATAGAAGGATTTAGTTGTCAAAGTAGTTGTAGCATCTTTACCAAGGTGGAGAAAGCTAGTCAAAGTAAAAACAAAATTATAGCTTATCGAGTTATATTAGTTCTTGGAATCTCATAGGAGTTTAATGGTGAATTCGAGTTATAGCGAAGACAACATAGAGGCGAGATTAACACTATTGATGAGAATATGAAGAATCAATGCTTTCATTGACAAGATTTAACCATTTTCAGGCGATAGTCCCAAACGTAAGTTATGTCCTCTTTAAATAGAAATGAAAGTGAATAGAAAGGTTGAAGTGTCAAAGTAGTTAAAGAATGCTACTAAGGTGGAGGCATGAAAGTAAAAACAAGCATTATACCTTATCCCAGAGTCTATTAGGTCTTTGAATCTCATAGGAGTTTCTTATGGTGAATTTTGGGAGTTGTAGAGGAGACACCTATGCAGTGACAATACTCTATTGATGTGAATATAGAACATCAATGCTTTCCCAACAAGATTTGACCATTTCTTGTGATGATTGTCCCAAAAGCGTAGTTATAACCCTTTAAGATATAAATGAGGGGAATAGAAGGATTTAGATTGTCAAAGTAGTTGTAGCCGCTACCAAGGTGGAGAGAAGCTAATCAAAGTAAAACAAGAATTAAAGCTATCCCAGGTTATGTTTGTTAGTGGAATCTCATAGATGTTTCTAATGATGAATTTAGAGTTATAGCAAGAAGAGACGTATATGGGCAGTTAACAACTATTGATGAGAATATGAAGAATCAATGCTTTCATTGACAAAGATTTAACCATTTTCAAGACGATAGTCCCTGAAAATAGTTATGTCCCTTACAAATAGAAATGAAAGTGAATAGAAAGGTTGAAGTGTCAAAGAAGTTAAAGAATGCTACTAAGGTGGAGCAGGAGACAAAGTAAGAAACAAGCATTATACCTTATCCCAGATTCTATTAGATCTTTGAATGTCATGGGTTTCTTATGGTGAATTTTGGGAGTTAGTAGCAGGAGACACCTATGCAAATTTGATAATACCTATTGATGTGAATATGAACAATCAATGCTTTCTCGACAAAGATTTGACCATTTCATTGATGATTGTCCCAACGTAGTTATAACCTGAAGAGTATAAATGAGAGGGAATAGAAGGATTTAGTTGTCAAAGTGGTTGTAATGCTACCAAGGTGGAGAAGCTAATCAAAGTAAAACAAGAATTATAGCTTATCCCGAGTTATGTTAGTGCTTGAATCATAGAAGTTTAATGATGAATTTTAGAGTTATAGCAAGAAGACATATATGGAGGCGAATTAACAACTATTGATGAGAATATGAAGAATCAATGCTTTCATTGAGAAAGATTTAACCATTTTCAAGACGAGTAGTCCCGAGCGTAGTTATGTCCCCTTTTAAATAGAAATGAAAAGTGAATGAAAGGTTGAAGTGTCAAAGTGGTTAAAGAATGCTACTAAGGTGGAGCCATAGACAAAGTAAACAAGCATTATACTTATCCTGAGTTCTATTAGGTCTTTAAATCTCCAGGAGTTTCTTATGGTGAATTTTGGGAGTTGTAGCAAGGAGACACCTATCTTGGTGGCCTGATACCTATTGATGTGAATATGAACAATCAATGCTTTCACCAAAAAGATTTGACCATTTCATGATGATTGTCCCAGCGAAGTTATAACCCTTCAAGAGATAAATGAGAGGGAATAGAAGGATTTAGGTGTCAAAGTAGTTGTAGCATCTTTACCAAGGTGGAGAAGCTAGTCAAAGTAAGAAACAAGAATTATAGCTTATCAGAGTTATGTAGTCTTGAATCTCATAGGAGTTTAATGATGAATTTCAGAGTTATAGCAAAGAAGACATATATGGAGGCGAATTAACAACTATTGATGAGAATATGAAGAATCAATCTTTCATTGAGAAAGATTTAACCATTTTCAGGCGATAGTCCCAAATGAAGTTATGTCCCTTCTTAAATAGAGAAATGAAAGTGAATAGAAAGGTTGAAGTGTCAAAGTAGTTAAAGAATGCTACTAAGGTGGAGGCAAGACAAAGTAAGAAACAACAATTATACCTTATCCCTGAGTTCTATTAGGTCTTTGATCTCATAGGAGATTTTTTTGGTGAATTTTGGGAGTTGTAGAAAGGAGACACTATGCAGGCTGACACAATACCTATTGATGTGAATATGAACAATCAATGCTTTCACCAACAAAGATTTAACTATTTCATGATGATTGTCCCAAAAAACGTAGTTATAACCCTTCAAGATATAAATGAGAGGAATAGAAGGATTTAGGTGTCAAAGTAGTTGAAGCGTCTACCAAGGTGGAAGCTAATTGGTAAGAAACAAGAATTATAGCTTATCCCAGTTATGTTAGGTCTTGAATCTCATAGAGTTTCTAATGGTGAACTTGAGTTATACATAAAAGACTTATAAGAGCGCCCTAATTAACAACTAGTGATGAGAATATGAAGAATCAATGCTTCATTGACAAAGATTTAACCATTTTCAAGGCGATAGTCCCAAAACGTAGTTATGTCCCTTCTAAATAGAAATGTAAGTGAATAGAAGGTTGAGTGTCAAAGTAAGTTCAAAGATCTACTAAGGTAGAGCTGAAAGTAAACAAGCATTATACCTTATCCCACAATTCTATTAGGTCTTTGAATCTCAAGGCTTATGGTGAATTTTGGGAGTTAGTAAAGGAGACACTATGCAGGTAATGCGATACCTATTGATGATGAATACGTCAATCACTTTCACTGACAAAGATTTGACCATTTGCATGATGATTGTCCCAAAAGCGTAGTTATAACCCTTGAAGATATAAATGAGAGGGAATAGAAGGATTTAGGTGTCAAAGTAGTTGTAGCATCGTTACCAAGGTGGAGAAGCTAGTCAAGTAGAAACAAGAAATTATAGACTTATCCGAGTTATGTTAGTCCTTGAATCTCATAGGAGTTTCTAATGGTGAATTTTAGAGTTATAGCGAAAGCCATATATGGAGGCCGAATTAACTATTGATGAGAATATGAAGAATCAATGCTTTCATTGACAAAGATTTAACCATTTTCAAGACGATAGTCCCAAGCGTAGTTATGTCCCTTCTAAATAAAATGTAAGTGAATAGAAAGGTTGAAGTGTCAAAGTGGTTAAAGATGCTACTAAAGGTGGAGCTAGAACAAAGTAAGAAACAAGCATTATACCTTATCCACAATTCTATTGGTCTTTGAATCTCATAGGAGTTTCTTATGGTGAATTTTGGGAGTTGTATGAAGGACACCCTATGCGGTGACAATGCCTATTGATGTGAATATTAACAATCAATGCTTTCACCAACAAAAGATTTGACCATTTGCATGATGATTGTCCCAAAACGTAGTTATAACCCTTCAAGATATAAATGAGAGGAATAAAGTTTAGGTGTCAAAGTAGTTGTAGCATCCTACAAGGTGGAAAAGTAGAAACAAGAAACAAAACTTATCAGAGTTATGTTAGTTTGAATCTCATAGAGTTTCTAATGATGAATTTCAGAGTTATAGCAGAAGACATATATGGAGGCGAATTAACAATAATTGATGAGAATATGAAGAATCAATCTTTCATTGAAAAGATTTAACCATTTTAAGCGATAGTCCCAAAGCGAAGTTATGTCCTTCTAAATAGAAATGAAATGAATAGAAAGGTTAAAGTGTGGTAAAGAATGCTACTAAGGTGGAGACTGAACAAAGTAAGAAAACAAGCATTATACCTTATCCCGATTCATTAGGTCTTTGAATAGGGTTTCTTATGGTGAATTTTGGGGAGTTGTAGAAGGAGACACCTATGCATGGCTGATACCTATTGATGTGAATATGAACAATCAATGCTTTCACCGAAAAAGATTTGACTATTTCCTTGATGATTGTCCCCAGCGTAGTTATAACCCTTGAAGATATAAATGAGAGGGAATAGAAGGATTTAGGTGTCAAAAGTAATTGTAGCATCTTCCCAAGGTGGAGAAATAGTCAAAGTAAGAAACAAAATTATAAGCTTATCCCAGAGTTATATTAGTTCTTGGAATCTCATAGGAGTTTCTAATGGTGAATTTCAGAGTTATAGCAAGAAGACATTTATAGGGCCGAATTAACAACAATTGATGAGAATATGAAGAATCAATGCTTTCATTGACAAAGATTTAACCATTTTCAAGGCGATAGTCCCAAAGCGTAGTTATGTCCCTTCTAAATAGAAATGAAAGGTGAATAGAAGGTTGAAGTGTCAAAAGTAGTTAAAGAATGCTACTAAGGTGGAGCCTTAGAAGAAAAGTAAAACAAGCATTATACCTTATCCCCAGGTTTATATTAGGTCTTTGAATCTCATAGGAGTTTCTTATGGTGAATTTTGGGAGTTGTAGGAAGGAGACACCTATGCAGTGACCTAATACCTATTGATGTGAATATGAACAATCAATGCTTTCAACAAAATTTGACCATTTGCTTGATGATTGTCCCAAAATAGTTATAACCCTTTAAGATATAAATGAGAGGAATAGAAGGATTTAGGTGTCAAAGTAGTTGAAGCATGCTACCAAGGTGGAGAGAAGCTAGTCAAAGTAAGAAACAAAATTATAAGCTTATCCCCGAGTTATGTTAGTGCTTGGAATCTCATAGGAGTTTCTAATGATGAATTTGAGTTATAGCAAGAAGACACTTATAGGGCGAGATTAACACCTATTGATGAGAATATGAAGAATCAATGCTTTCATTGACAAAGATTTAACCATTTTCAAGGCGATAGTCCTAGCGTAGTTATGTCCCTTCTAAATGGAAATGTAAGTGAATAGAAAGGTTGAAGTGTCAAAGTAGTTAAAGAATGCTTACTAAGGTGGAGCGAGAAAGAAGTAAGAAACAAGCATTATACCTTATCCCACAGTTCTATTAGGTCTTTGAATCTCATAGGAGTTTCTTATGGTGAATTTTGGGAGTTGTAGCAAGGAGACACCTATGCGGTGATGTGATACCCTATTGATGTGAATATGAACAATCAATGCTTTCTGACCAAAAGATTTGACCATTTACATGATGATTGTCCCAAAACGTAGTTATAACCCTTGAAGATAGAAATGAGAGGGAATAGAAGGATTTAGGTGTCAAAGTGGTTGTAGCATCTTCTACCAAGGTGGAGAAAATTAGTCAAAGTAAGAAACAAAATTATAAACATCCCGAGTTATGTTAGTGCTTGAATCTCATAGGAGTTTCTAATGAGTGAATTTGAGTTTAGCAGAAGACATTTATGGAGCGAATTAACAACTATTGATGAGAATATGAAGAATCAATGCTTTCATTGAGAAAGATTTAACCATTTTCAAGGCGATAGTCCCCAAACGTAGTTATGTCCCCTTCAAATAGAAATGAAAGTGAATAGAAAGGTTGAAGTGTCAAAGTAGTTAAAGAATGCTACTAAGGTGGAGCCTTGAAGACAAAGTAAGAAACAAGCATTATACCTTATCCCACAGTTCTATTAGGTCTTTGAATCTCATAGGAGTTTCTTATGGTGAATTTTGGGAGTTGTAGGAAGGAGACACCTATGCAGGCTGACACAATACCTATTGATGTGAATATGAACAATCAATGCTTTCACACAAAGATTTGACTATTTCATGATGATTGTCCCCAAAACGTAGTTATAACCCTTCAAGATATAAATGAGAGGAATAGAAGGATTTAGTTGTCAAAGTAATTGAAGCATGCTACCAAGATGGAGAAACAAGTCTAAGGAAGAAACAATAGTTATAGCTTATCCCGAGTTATATTAGTTCTTGGAATCTCATAGGAGTTTCTAATGGTGAATTTCAGAGTTATAGCAAGAAGACACTTATAGAGGCGAATTAACACCTATTGATGAGAATATGAAGAATCAATGCTTTCATTGACAAAGATTTAACCATTTTCAAGGCGATAGTCCCACAAGCGTAGTTATGTCCCTTCTAAATAGAAATGTAAGTGAATAGAAAGGTTGAAGTGTCAAAGTAGTTAAAAGAATGCTACTAAGGTGGAGGCAAGAGAAAGTAAGAAACAAGCATTATACCTTATCCCACAGTTCTATTAGGTCTTTGAATCTCATAGGAGTCTCTTATGGTGAATTTTGGGAGTTGTAGCAAGAAGACACATATGGCGGCTTAAACAACACCTATTGATGTAAATTTGAAGAATCAATGCTTTCACCAACAAAGATTTGACCATTTGCATGATGATTGTCCCAAAAACGTAGTTATAACCCTACACGATATGAATGAAAGGGAATAGAAGGATTTAGGTGTCAAAGTAGTTGTAGCATGCTTTACCAAGGTGGAGAGAAGCAAGTCAAAGTAAGAAACAAGCATTATAGCTTATCTCAGAGTTATGTTAGTTCTTGGAATCTCATAGGAGTTTCTAATGGTGAATTTTAGAGTTATAGCAAGAAGACACATATGGAGGACGAATTAACACCTCTTGATGAGAATATGAAGAATCAATGCTTTCATTGAGAAAGATTTAACCATTTTCAAGACGATAGTCCCAAAAACGTAGTTATGTCCCTTCTAAATAGAAATGAAAGTGAATAGAAAGGTTGAAGTGTCAAAGTAGTTAAAGAATGCTACTAAGGTGGAGAAGCAAGACAAAGTAAGAAACAAGCATTATAGCTTATCCCAGAGTTCTTTTAGGTCTGTCAATGTCATAGGAGTTTCTTATGGTGAATTTTGGGAGTTGTAGCAAGGAGACACCTATGCAGGCTGACACAATACCTATTGATGTGAATATGAACAATCAATGCTTTCACCAACAAAGATTTGACTATTTCCTTGATGATTGTCCCAAAAACGTAGTTATAACCCTTCAAGATATAAATGAAAGGGAATAGAAGGATTTAGTTGTCAAAGTAGTTGAAGCATGCTACCAAGGTGGAGAAGCTAGTCAAAGTAAGAAACAAGAATTATAGCTTATCCCAGAGTTATGTTAGTGCTTCGAATCTCATAGCAGTTTCTAATGATGAATTTCAGAGTTATAGCAAGAAGACATATATGGAGGCCGAATTAACAACTATTGATGAGAATATGAAGAATCAATGCTTTCATTGAGAAAGATTTAACCATTTTCAAGACGATAGTCCCAAAAACGTAGTTATGTCCCTTCTAAATAGAAATGAAAGTGAATAGAAAGGTTGAAGTGTCAAAGTAGTTAAAGAATGCTACTAAGGTGGAGACGCAAGACAAAGTAAGAAACAAGCATTATACCTTATCCCACAATTCTATTAGGTCTTTGAATCTCATAGGAGTTTCTTATGGTGAATTTTGGGAGTTGTAGCAAGGAGACACCTATGCAGGCTGACGCAATACCTATTGATGTGAATATGAACAATCAATGCTTTCACCAACAAAGATTTGACCATTTGCATGATGATTGTCCCAAAAACGTAGTTATAACCCTTCAAGATAGAAATGAGAGGGAATAGAAGGATTTAGGTGTCAAAGTAGTTGTAGCATGCTACCAAGGTGGAGAAGCTAGTCAAAGTAAGAAACAAGAATTATAGCTTATCCCAGAGTTTTGTTTATTCTTAGAATCTCATAGGAGTTTTCATAATGAAATTTCAGAGTTATAGCAAGAAGAGCATATATGGAGGCCGAATTAACAACTATTGATGAGAATATGAAGAATCAATGCTTTCATTGACAAAGATTTAACCATTTTCAAGACGATAGTCCCACAAACGTAGTTATGTCCCTTCTAAATAGAAATGTAAGTGAATAGAAAGGTTGAAGTGTCAAAGTAGTTAAAGAATGCTACTAAGGTGGAGACGCAAGACAAAGTAAGAAACAAGCATTATACCTTATCCCACAATTCTATTAGGTCTTTGAATCTCATAGGAGTTTCTTATGGTGAATTTTGGGAGTTGTAGCAAGGAGACACCTATGCAGGCTGATGCAATGCCTATTGATGTGAATATGAACAATCAATGCTTTCACCAACAAAGATTTGACCATTTGCATGATGATTGTCCCAAAAACGTAGTTATAACCCTTCAAGATATAAATGAGAGGGAATAGAAGGATTTAGGTGTCAAAGTAGTTGTAGCATGCTACCAAGGTGGAAAGCTAGTCAAAGTAAGAAACAAGAATTATAGCTTATCCCGAGTTATGTTAGTGCTTGAATCTCATAGGAGTTTCTAATGATGAATTTCCAGAGTTATAGCAAGAAGACATATATGGAGGCCGAATTAACAACTATTGATGAGAATATGAAGAATCAATGCTTTCATTGACAAAAGATTTAACCATTTTCAAGACGATAGTCCCAAAAACGTAGTTATGTCCCTTCTAAATAGAAATGTAAGTGAATAGAAAGGTTGAAGTGTCAAAGTAGTTAAAGAATGCTACTAAGGTGGAGCACGAAGACAAAGTAAGAAACAAGCATTATACCTTATCCCACAATTCTATTAGGTCTTTGAATCTCATAGGAGTTTCTTATGGTGAATTTTGGGAGTTGTAGCAAGGAGACACCTATGCAGGTGACCACAATACCTATTGATGTGAATATTAACAATCAATGCTTTCACCAACAAAGATTTGACCATTTGCATGATGATTGTCCCAAAAACGTAGTTATAACCCTTCAAGATATAAATGAGAGGGAATAGAAGGATTTAGGTGTCAAAGTAGTTGTAGCATGCTACCAAGGTGGAGAAGCTAGTCAAAGTAAGAAACAAGAATTATAAGCTTATCCCAGAGTTATGTTAGTGCTTCGAATCTCATAGGAGTTTCTAATGATGAATTTCAGAGTTATAGCAAGAAGACATATATGGAGGCCGAATTAACAACAATTGATGAGAATATGAAGAATCAATGCTTTCATTGAGAAAGATTTAACCATTTTCAAGACGATAGTCCCAAAAACGTAGTTATGTCCCTTCTAAATAGAAATGAAAGTGAATAGAAAGGTTGAAGTGTCAAAGTAGTTAAAGAATGCTACTAAGGTGGAGACGCAAGACAAAGTAAGAAACAAGCATTATACCTTATCCCACAGTTCTATTAGGTCTTTGAATCTCATAGGAGTTTCTTATGGTGAATTTTGGGAGTTGTAGCAAGGAGACACCTATGCAGGCTGACACAATACCTATTGATGTGAATATGAACAATCAATGCTTTCACCAACAAAGATTTGACTATTTCATGATGATTGTCCCCAAAAACGTAGTTATAACCCTTCAAGATATAAATGAGAGGGAATAGAAGGATTTAGTTGTCAAAGTAATTGAAGCATGCTACCAAGATGGAGAAACTAGTCAAAGTAAGAAACAAGAATTATAGCTTATCCCAGAGTTATATTAGTTCTTGGAATCTCATAGGAGTTTCTAATGGTGAATTTCAGAGTTATAGCAAGAAGACACTTATAGAGGCCGAATTAACACCTATTGATGTGAATATGAAGAATCAATGGTTTCATTGACAAGGATTTGGCCATTTTCAAGACGATAGTCCCACAAACGTAGTTATGTCCCTTCTAAATAGAAATGTAAGTGAATAGAAAGGTTGAAGTGTCAAAGTAGTTAAAGAATGCTACTAAGGTGGAGACGCAAGAGAAAGTAAGAAACAAGCATTATACCTTATCCCACAGTTCTATTAGGTCTTTGAATCTCATAGGAGTTTCTTATGGTGAATTTTGGGAGTTGTAGCAAGGAGACACCTATGCAGGCTGACACAATACCTATTGATGTGAATATGAACAATCAATGCTTTCACCAACAAAGATTTGACCATTTGCATGATGATTGTCCCAAAAGCGTAGTTATAACCCTTTAAGATATAAATGAGAGGAATAGAAGGATTTAGGTGTCAAAGTAGTTGTAGCATGCTACCAAGGTGGAGAAGCTAGTCAAAGTAAGAAACAAGAATTATAGCTTATCCCAGAGTTATGTTAGTGCTTGAATCTCATAGGAGTTTCTAATGATGAATTTCAGAGTTATAGCAAGAAGACATGGAGGCCGAATTAACAACTATTGATGAGAATATGAAGAATCAATGCTTTCATTGACAAAGATTTAACCATTTTCAAGGCGATAGTCCCAAAACGTAGTTATGTCCCTTCTAAATAGAAATGTAAGTGAATAGAAAGGTTGAAGTGTCAAAGTAGTTAAAGAATGCTACTAAGGTGGAGCCACAAGACAAAGTAAGAAACAAGCATTATACCTTATCCCACAATTCTATTAGGTCTTTGAATCTCATAGGAGTTTCTTATGGTGAATTTTGGGAGTTGTAGCAAGGAGACACCTATGCAGGCTGACGCTAATACCTATTGATGTGAATATGAACAATCAATGCTTTCACCAACAAAGATTTGACCATTTGCATGATGATTGTCCCAAAAAACGGAGTTATAACCCTTCAAGATATAAATGAGAGGGAATAGAAGGATTTAGGTGTCAAAGTAGTTGTAGCATGCTACCAAGGTGGAGAAGCTAGTCAAAGTAAGAAACAAGAATTATAGCTTATCCCAGAGTTATGTTAGTGCTTCGAATCTCATAGGAGTTTCTAATGATGAATTTCAGAGTTATAGCAAGAAGACATATATGGAGGCCGAATTAACAACTATTGATGAGAATATGAAGAATCAATGGTTTCATTGACAAGGATTTGGCCATTTTCAAGGCGATAGTCCCAAAACGTAGTTATGTCCCTTCTAAATAGAAATGTAAGTGAATAGAAAGGTTGAAGTGTCAAAGTAGTTAAAGAATGCTACTAAGGTGGAGGCCATGAAGACAAAGTAAGAAACAAGCATTATACCTTATCCCACAATTCTATTAGGTCTTTGAATCTCATAGGAGTTTCTTATGGTGAATTTTGGGAGTTGTAGCAAGGAGACACCTATGCAGGCTGACTTGCAATACCTATTGATGTGAATATGAACAATCAATGCTTTCACCAACAAAGATTTGACCATTTGCATGATGATTGTCCCAAAAACGTAGTTATAACCCTTCAAGATATAAATGAGAGGAATAGAAGGATTTAGGTGTCAAAGTAGTTGTAGCATGCTACCAAGGTGGAGAAGCTAGTCAAAGTAAGAAACAAGAATTATAGCTTATCCCAGAGTTATGTTAGTGCTTGAATCTCATAGGAGTTTCTAATGATGAATTTCAGAGTTATAGCAAGAAGACATTTATGGAGGCGAATTAACAACAATTGATGAGAATATGAAGAATCAATGCTTTCATTGAGAAAGATTTAACCATTTTCAAGGCGATAGTCCCAAAAACGTAGTTATGTCCCTTCTAAATAGAAATGAAAGTGAATAGAAAGGTTGAAGTGTCAAAGTAGTTAAAGAATGCTACTAAGGTGGAGAGCAAGACAAAGTAAGAAACAAGCATTATACCTTATCCCAAGTTCTATTAGGTCTTTGAATCTCATAGGAGTTTCTTATGGTGAATTTTGGGAGTTGTAGCAAGGAGACACCTATGCAGGCTGACACAATACCTATTGATGTGAATATGAACAATCAATGCTTTCACCAACAAAGATTTGACTATTTCCTTGATGATTGTCCCCAAAACGTAGTTATAACCCTTTAAGATATAAATGAGAGGGAATAGAAGGATTTAGTTGTCAAAGTAATTGAAGCATGCTACCAAGATGGAGAAACTAGTCAAAGTAAGAAACAAGAATTATAGCTTATCCCAGAGTTATATTAGTTCTTGGAATCTCATAGGAGTTTCTAATGGTGAATTTCAGAGTTATAGCAAGAAGACACTTATAGAGGCCGAATTAACACCTATTGATGAGAATATGAAGAATCAATGCTTTCATTGACAAAGATTTAACCATTTTCAAGACGATAGTCCCACAAACGTAGTTATGTCCCTTCTAAATAGAAATGTAAGTGAATAGAAAGGTTGAAGTGTCAAAGTAGTTAAAGAATGCTACCAAGGTGGAGAAGCAAGTCAAAGTAAGAAACAAGCATTATACCTTATCCCACAGTTCTATTAGGTCTTTGAATCTCATAGGAGTTTCTTATGGTGAATTTTGGGAGTTGTAGCAAGGAGACACCTATGCAGGCTGACACAATACCTATTGATGTGAATATGAACAATCAATGCTTTCACCAACAAAGATTTGACCATTTGCATGATGATTGTCCCAAAAACGTAGTTATAACCCTTCAAGATAGAAATGAGAGGGAATAGAAGGATTTAGGTGTCAAAGTAGTTGTAGCATGCTACCAAGGTGGAGAAGCTAGTCAAAGTAAGAAACAAGAATTATAGCTTATCCCAGAGTTATGTTAGTGCTTCGAATCTCATAGGAGTTTCTAATGATGAATTTCAGAGTTATAGCAAGAAGACATATATGGAGGCCGAATTAACAACTATTGATGAGAATATGAAGAATCAATGCTTTCATTGACAAAGATTTAACCAGTTTCAAGGCGATAGTCCCAAAACGTAGTTATGTCCCTTCTAAATAGAAATGTAAGTGAATAGAAAGGTTGAAGTGTCAAAGTAGTTAAAGAATGCTACTAAGGTGGAGCACGCAAGACAAAGTAAGAAACAAGCATTATACCTTATCCCACAATTCTATTAGGTCTTTGAATCTCATAGGAGTTTCTTATGGTGAATTTTGGGAGTTGTAGCAAGGAGACACCTATGCAGGCTGACGCAATACCTATTGATATGCATATGAAGAATCAAAGCTTTCACCAACAAAAGATTTGACCATTTGCATGATGATTGTCCCAAAAACGTAGTTATAACCCTTCAAGATATAAATGAGAGGGAATAGAAGGATTTAGGTGTCAAAGTAGTTGTAGCATGCTACCAAGGTGGAGAAGCTAGTCAAAGTAAGAAACAAGAATTATAGCTTATCCCCGAGTTATGTTAGTGCTTGAATCTCATAGGAGTTTCTAATGATGAATTTCAGAGTTATAAGCAAGAGACATATATGGAGGCCGAATTAACAACTATTGATGAGAATATGAAGAATCAATGCTTTCATTGACAAAGATTTAACCATTTTCAAGACGATAGTCCCAAAACGTAGTTATGTCCCTTCTAAATAGAAATGTAAGTGAATAGAAAGGTTGAAGTGTCAAAGTAGTTAAAGAATGCTACTAAGGTGGAGCGCTAAAGACAAAGTAAGAAACAAGCATTATACCTTATCCCACAATTCTATTAGGTCTTTGAATCTCATAGGAGTTTCTTATGGTGAATTTTGGGAGTTGTAGCAAGGAGACACCTATGCAGGCTGACGTAATACCTATTGATGTGAATATGAACAATCAATGCTTTCACCAACAAAGATTTGACCATTTGCATGATGATTGTCCCAAAAACGTAGTTATAACCCTTCAAGATATAAATGAGAGGGAATAGAAGGATTTAGGTGTCAAAGTAGTTGTAGCATGCTACCAAGGTGGAGAAGCTAGTCAAAGTAAGAAACAAGAATTATAAGCTTATCCCAGAGTTATGTTAGTGCTTGAATCTTATAGGAGTTTCTAATGATGAATTTCAGAGTTATAGCAAGAAGACATTTATGGAGGCCGAATTAACAACAATTGATGAGAATATGAAGAATCAATGCTTTCATTGAGAAAGATTTAACCATTTTCAAGACGATAGTCCCAAAAACGTAGTTATGTCCCTTCTAAATAGAAATGAAAGTGAATAGAAAGGTTGAAGTGTCAAAGTAGTTAAAGAATGCTACTAAGGTGGAGCAAAGACAAAGTAAGAAACAAGCATTATACCTTATCCCACAGTTCTATTAGGTCTTTGAATCTCATAGGAGTTTCTTATGGTGAATTTTGGGAGTTGTAGCAAGGAGACACCTATGCAGGCTGACACAATACCTATTGATGTGAATATGAACAATCAATGCTTTCACCAACAAAGATTTGACTATTTCCTTGATGATTGTCCCCAAAACGTAGTTATAACCCTTCAAGATATAAATGAGAGGGAATAGAAGGATTTAGTTGTCAAAGTAGTTGAAGCATGCTACCAAGATGGAGAAACTAGTCAAAGTAAGAAACAAGAATTATAGCTTATCCCAGAGTTATATTAGTTCTTGGAATCTCATAGGAGTTTCTAATGGTGAATTTCAGAGTTATAGCAAGAAGACACTTATAGAGGCCGAATTAACACCTATTGATGAGAATATGAAGAATCAATGCTTTCATTGACAAAGATTTAACCATTTTCAAGGCGATAGTCCCAAACGTAGTTATGTCCCTTCTAAATAGAAATGTAAGTGAATAGAAAGGTTGAAGTGTCAAAGTAGTTAAAGAATGCTACTAAGGTGGAGACGCAAGACAAAGTAAGAAACAAGCATTATACCTTATCCCACAGTTCTATTAGGTCTTTGAATCTCATAGGAGTTTCTTATGGTGAATTTTGGGAGTTGTAGCAAGGAGACACCTATGCAGGCTGACACAATACCTATTGATGTGAATATGAACAATCAATGCTTTCACCAACAAAGATTTGACCATTTGCATGATGATTGTCCCAAAAACGTAGTTATAACCCTTTAAGATAGAAATGATAGTGAATATAGGGATTTAGGTGTCAAAGTAGTTGTAGCATGCTACCAAGGTGGAGAAGCTAGTCAAAGTAAGAAACAAGAATTATAAGCTTATCCCACGAGTTATGTTAGTGCTTGAATCTCATAGAAGTTGCTAAGGATGAACTTCAGAGTTATAGCAAGAAGACATATATGGAGGCCGAATTAACAACTATTAATGAGAATATGAAGAATCAATGCTTTCATTGACAAAGATTTAACCATTTTCAAGACGATAGTCCCAAACGTAGTTATGTCCCTTCTAAATAGAAATGTAAGTGAATAGAAAGGTTGAAGTGTCAAAGTAGTTAAAGAATGCTACTAAGGTGGAGCCGCGAGACAAAGTAAGAAACAAGCATTATACCTTATCCCACAATTCTATTAGGTCTTTGAATCTCATAGGAGTTTCTTATGGTGAATTTTGGGAGTTGTAGCAAGGAGACACCTATGCAGGCTGATGCAATACCTATTGATGTGAATATGAACAATCAATGCTTTCACCAACAAAGATTTGACCATTTGCATGATGATTGTCCCAAAAACGTAGTTATAACCCTTCACGCTATAAATGCGAGAGGAATAGAAGGATTTAGGTGTCAAAGTAGTTGTAGCATGCTACCAAGGTGGAGAAGCTAGTCAAAGTAAGAAACAAGAATTATAGCTTATCCCAGAGTTATGTTAGTGCTTCGAATCTCATAGGAGTTTCTAATGATGAATTTCAGAGTTATAGCAAGAAGACATATATGGAGGCGAATTAACAACTATTGATGAGAATATGAAGAATCAATGCTTTCATTGACAAAGATTTAACCATTTTCAAGACGATAGTCCCACAAACGTAGTTATGTCCCTTCTAAATAGAAATGTAAGTGAATAGAAAGGTTGAAGTGTCAAAGTAGTTAAAGAATGCTACTAAGGTGGAAAACAAAGTCAAAGTAAGAAAAAAGCGTTATACCTTATCCCACAATTCTATTAGGTCTTTGAATCTCATAGGAGTTTCTTATGGTGAATTTTGGGAGTTGTAGCAAGGAGACACCTATGCAGGTGTACAATACCTATTGATGTGAATATGAACAATCAATGCTTTCACCAACAAAGATTTGACCATTTGCATGATGATTGTCCCAAAAACGTAGTTATAACCCTTCAAGATATAAATGAGAGGGAATAGAAGGATTTAGGTGTCAAAGTAGTTGTAGCATGCTACCAAGGTGGAGAAGCTAGTCAAAGTAAGAAACAAGAATTATAAGCTTATCCCAGAGTTATGTTAGTGCTTCGAATCTCATAGGAGTTTCTAATGGTGAATTTCAGGGTTATAGCAAGAAGACATATGAGTGGCCGAATTAACAACAATTGATGAGAATATGAAGAATCAATGCTTTCATTGAGAAAGATTTAACCATTTTCAAGACGATAGTCCCAAAAACGTAGTTATGTCCCTTCTAAATAGAAATGAAAGTGAATAGAAAGGTTGAAGTGTCAAAGTAGTTAAAGAATGCTACTAAGGTGGAGACGCAAGACAAAGTAAGAAACAAGCATTATACCTTATCCCACAGTTCTATTAGGTCTTTGAATCTCATAGGAGTTTCTTATGGTGAATTTTGGGAGTTGTAGCAAGGAGACACCTATGCAGGCTGACACAATACCTATTGATGTGAATATGAACAATCAATGCTTTCACCAACAAAGATTTGACTATTTCCTTGATGATTGTCCCCAAAACGTAGTTATAACCCTTCAAGATATAAATGAGAGGGAATAGAAGGATTTAGTTGTCAAAGTAATTGAAGCATGCTACCAAGATGGAGAAACTAGTCAAAGTAAGAAACAAGAATTATAGCTTATCCCAGAGTTATATTAGTTCTTGGAATCTCATAGGAGTTTCTAATGGTGAATTTCAGAGTTATAGCAAGAAGACACTTATAGAGGCCGAATTAACACCTATTGATGAGAATATGAAGAATCAATGCTTTCATTGACAAAGATTTAACCATTTTCAAGACGATAGTCCCAAACGTAGTTATGTCCCTTCTAAATAGAAATGTAAGTGAATAGAAAGGTTGAAGTGTCAAAGTAGTTAAAGAATGCTACTAAGGTGGAGACGCAAGAGAAAGTAAGAAACAAGCATTATACCTTATCCCACAGTTCTATTAGGTCTTTGAATCTCATAGGAGTTTCTTATGGTGAATTTTGGGAGTTGTAGCAAGGAGACACCTATGCAGGCTGACACAATACCTATTGATGTGAATATGAACAATCAATGCTTTCACCAACAAAGATTTGACCATTTGCATGATGATTGTCCCAAAAACGTAGTTATAACCCTTTAAGATATAAATGAGAGGGAATAGAAGGATTTAGGTGTCAAAGTAGTTGTAGCATGCTACCAAGGTGGAGAAGCTAGTCAAAGTAAGAAACAAGAATTATAGCTTATCCCAGAGTTATGTTAGTGCTTCGAATCTCATAGGAGTTTCTAATGATGAATTTCAGAGTTATAGCAAGAAGACATATATGGAGGCCGAATTAACAACTATTGATGAGAATATGAAGAATCAATGCTTTCATTGACAAAGATTTAACCATTTTCAAGACGATAGTCCCACAAACGTAGTTATGTCCCTTCTAAATAGAAATGTAAGTGAATAGAAAGGTTGAAGTGTCAAAGTAGTTAAAGAATGCTACTAAGGTGGAGACGCAAGACAAAGTAAGAAACAAGCATTATACCTTATCCCACAGTTCTATTAGGTCTTTGAATCTCATAGGAGTTTCTTATGGTGAATTTTGGGAGTTGTAAGAGAGACACCTCTGCCGGCTGACCCAATCCCTCTTGATGTGAATATGAACAATCAATGCTTTCACCAACAAAGATTTGACCATTTGCATGATGATTGTCCCAAAAACGTAGTTATAACCCTTCAAGATATAAATGAGAGGGAATAGAAGGATTTAGGTGTCAAAGTAGTTGTAGCATGCTACCAAGGTGGAGAAGCTAGTCAAAGTAAGAAACAAGAATTATAGCTTATCCCAGAGTTATGTTAGTGCTTCGAATCTCATAGGAGTTTCTAATGATGAATTTCAGAGTTATAGCAAGAAGACATATATGGAGGCCGAATTAACAACTATTGATGAGAATATGAAGAATCAATGCTTTCATTGACAAAGATTTAACCATTTTCAAGGCGATAGTCCCAAACGTGGTTATGTCTCTTCTAAATAGAAATGTAAGTGAATAGAAAGGTTGAAGTGTCAAAGTAGTTAAAAAATGCTACTAAGGTGGAGGCGCAAGACAAAGGAAGAAACAAGCATTATACCTTATCCCACAATTCTATTAGGTCTTTGAATCTCATAGGAGTTTCTTATGGTGAATTTTGGGAGTTGTAGCAAGGAGACACCTATGCAGGCTGACGCAATACCTATTGATGTGAATATGAACAATCAATGCTTTCACCAACAAAGATTTGACCATTTGCATGATGATTGTCCCAAAAACGTAGTTATAACCCTTGAAGATAAAAATGAGAGGCAATAGAAGGATTTAGGTGTCAAAGTAGTTGTAGCATGCTACCAAGGTGGAGAATCTAGTCAAAGTAAGAAACAAGAATTATAGCTTATCCCAGAGTTATGTTAGTGCTTGAATCTCATAGGAGTTTCTAATGATGAATTTCAGAGTTATAGCAAGAAGACATTTATGGAGGCGAATTAACAACAATTGATGAGAATATGAAGAATCAATGGTTTCATTGACAAGGATTTGGCCATTTTCAAGCTGATAGTCCCAAAAACGTAGTTATGTCCCTTCTAAATAGAAATGAAAGTGAATAGAAAGGTTGAAGTGTCAAAGTAGTTAAAGAATGCTACTAAGGTGGAGACGCAAGACAAAGTAAGAAACAAGCATTATACCTTATCCCACAGTTCTATTAGGTCTTTGAATCTCATAGGAGTTTCTTATGGTGAATTTTGGGAGTTGTAGCAAGGAGACACCTATGCAGGCTGACACAATACCTATTGATGTGAATATGAACAATCAATGCTTTCACCAACAAAGATTTGACTATTTCCTTGATGATTGTCCCCAAAACGTAGTTATAACCCTTCAAGATATAAATGAGAGGGAATAGAAGGATTTAGTTGTCAAAGTAATTGAAGCATGCTACCAAGATGGAGAAACTAGTCAAAGTAAGAAACAAGAATTATAGCTTATCCCACAGTTATATTAGTTCTTGGAATCTCATAGGAGTTTCTAATGGTGAATTTCAGAGTTATAGCAAGAAGACACTTATAGAGGCCGAATTAACACCTATTGATGAGAATATGAAGAATCAATGCTTTCATTGACAAAGATTTAACCATTTTCAAGACGATAGTCCCACAAACGTAGTTATGTCCCTTCTAAATAGAAATGTAAGTGAATAGAAAGGTTGAAGTGTCAAAGTAGTTAAAGAATGCTACTAAGGTGGAGACGCAAGAGAAAGTAAGAAACAAGCATTATACCTTATCCCACAGTTCTATTAGGTCTTTGAATCTCATAGGAGTTTCTTATGGTGAATTTTGGGAGTTGTAGCAAGGAGACACCTATGCAGGCTGACACAATACCTATTGATGTGAATATGAACAATCAATGCTTTCACCAACAAAGATTTGACCATTTGCATGATGATTGTCCCAAAAACGTAGTTATAACCCTTTAAGATATAAATGAGAGGGAATAGAAGGATTTAGGTGTCAAAGTAGTTGTAGCATGCTACCAAGGTGGAGAAGCTAGTCAAAGTAAGAAACAAGAATTATAGCTTATCCCAGAGTTATGTTAGTGCTTCGAATCTCATAGGAGTTTCTAATGATGAATTTCAGAGTTATAGCAAGAAGACATATATGGAGGCCGAATTAACAACTATTGATGAGAATATGAAGAATCAATGCTTTCATTGAGAAAGATTTAACCATTTTCAAGACGATAGTCCCAAAAATGTAGTTATGTCCCTTCTAAATAGAAATGAAAGTGAATAGAAAGGTTGAAGTGTCAAAGTAGTTAAAGAATGCTACTAAGGTGGAGAAGCAAGACAAAGTAAGAAACAAGCATTATAGCTTATCCCAGAGTTCTTTTAGGTCTGTCAATGTCATAGGAGTTTCTTATGGTGAATTTTGGGAGTTGTAGCAAGGAGACACCTATGCTGACACAATACCTATTGATGTGAATATGAACAATCAATGCTTTCACCAACAAAGATTTGACTATTTCCTTGATGATTGTCCCAAAAACGTAGTTATAACCCTTCAAGATATAAATGAAAGGGAATAGAAGGATTTAGTTGTCAAAGTAGTTGAAGCATGCTACCAAGGTGGAGAAGCTAGTCAAAGTAAGAAACAAGAATTATAGCTTATCCCAGAGTTATATTAGTTCTTGGAATCTCATAGGAGTTTCTAATGGTGAATTTCAGAGTTATAGCAAGAAGACACTTATAGAGGCCGAATTAACACCTTATGATGAGAATATGAAGAATCAATGCTTTCATTGACAAAGATTTAACCATTTTCAAGACGATAGTCCCACAAACGTAGTTATGTCCCTTCTAAATAGAAATGTAAATGAATAGAAAGGTTGAAGTGTCAAAGTAGTTAAAGAATGCTACTAAGGTGGAGACGCAAGACAAAGTAAGAAACAAGCATTATACCTTATCCCATAGTTCTATTAGGTCTTTGAATCTCATAGGAGTTTCTTATGGTGAATTTTGGGAGTTGTAGCAGGGAGACACCTATGCAGGCTGACGCAATACCTATTGATGTGAATATGAACAATCAATGCTTTCACCAACAAAGATTTGACCATTTGCATGATGATTGTCCCAAAAACGTAGTTATAACCCTTCAAGATATAAATGAGAGGGAATAGAAGGATTTAGGTGTCAAAGTAGTTGTAGCATGCTACCAAGGTGGAGAAGCTAGTCAAAGTAAGAAACAAGAATTATAGCTTATCCCAGAGTTATGTTAGTGCTTCGAATCTCATAGGAGTTTCTAATGATGAATTTCAGAGTTATAGCAAGAAGACATATATGGAGGCCGAATTAACAACTATTGATGAGAATATGAAGAATCAATGCTTTCATTGAGAAAAGATTTAACCATTTTCAAGACGATAGTCCCAAAAATGTAGTTATGTCCCTTCTAAATAGAAATGAAAGTGAATAGAAAGGTTGAAGTGTCAAAGTAGTTAAAGAATGCTACTAAGGTGGAGAAGCAAGTCAAAGTAAGAAACAAGCAATATAGCTTATCCCACAGTTCTGTTAGTTATTTGAATCTCATAGGAGTTTCTTATGGTGAATTTTGGGAGTTGTAGCAAGGAGACACCTATGCAGGCTGACACAATACCTATTGATGTGAATATGAACAATCAATGCTTTCACCAACAAAGATTTGACTATTTCCTTGATGATTGTCCCAAAAACGTAGTTATAACCCTTCAAGATATAAATGAAAGGGAATAGAAGGATTTAGTTGTCAAAGTAGTTGAAGCATGCTACCAAGGTGGAGATGCAACTCAAAGTAAGAAACAAGCATTATAGCTTATCTCAGAGTTATGTTAGTTCTTGGAATCTCATAGGAGTTTCTAATGGTGAATTTTAGAGTTATAGCAAGAAGACACATATGGAGGACGAATTAACACCTCTTGATGAGAATATGAAGAATCAATGCTTTCATTGAGAAAGATTTAACCATTTTCAAGACGATAGTCCGAACATCATAGTTATGACCCTTCTAAATAGAAATGAGAGTGAATAGAAAGGTTGAAGTGTCAATGTAGTTAAAGAATGCTACTAAGGTGGAGACGCAAGACAAAGTAAGAAACAAGCATTATAGCTTATCCCACAGTTCTATTAGGTCTTTGAATGTCATAGGAGTTTCTTATGGTGAATTTTGGGAGTTGTAGCAAGGAGACACCTATGCAGGCTGACACAATACCTATTGATGTGAATATGAACAATCAATGCTTTCACCAACAAAGATTTGACCATTTGCATGATGATTGTCCCAAAAACGTAGTTATAACCCTTTAAGATATAAATGAGAGGGAATAGAAGGATTTAGGTGTCAAAGTAGTTGTAGCATGCTACCAAGGTGGAGAAAGCTAGTCAAAGTAAGAAACAAGAATTATAGCTTATCCCAGAGTTATGTTAGTGCTTCGAATCTCATAGCAGTTTCTAATGATGAATTTCAGAGTTATAGCAAGAAGACATATATGGAGGCCGAATTAACAACTATTGATGAGAATATGAAGAATCAATGCTTTCATTGAGAAAGATTTAACCATTTTCAAGACGATAGTCCCAAAAACGTAGTTATGTCCCTTCTAAATAGAAATGAAAGTGAATAGAAAGGTTGAAGTGTCAAACTAGTTAAAGAATGCTACTAAGGTGGAGAAGCAAGACAAAGTAAGAAACAAGCATTATAGCTTATCCCAGATTTCTTTTAGGTCTGTCAATGTCATAAGAGTTTCTTATGGTGAATTTTGGGAGTTGTAGCAAGGAGACACCTATGCAGGCTGACACAATACCTATTGATGTGAATATGAACAATCAATGCTTTCACCAACAAAGATTTGACTATTTCCTTGATGATTGTCCCAAAAACGTAGTTATAACCCTTCAAGATATAAATGAAAGGGAATAGAAGGATTTAGTTGTCAAAGTAGTTGAAGCATGCTACCAAGGTGGAGAAGCTAGTCAAAGTAAGAAACAAGAATTATAGCTTATCTTAGAGTTATATTAGTTCTTGGAATCTCATAGGAGTTTCTAATGGTGAATTTCAGAGTTATAGCAAGAAGACACTTATAGAGGCCGAATTAACACCTATTGATGAGAATATGAAGAATCAATGCTTTCATTGACAAAGAGTTAACCATTTTCAAGACGATAGTCCCACAAACGTAGTTATGTCCCTTCTAAATAGAAATGTAAATGAATAGAAAGGTTGAAGTGTCAAAGTAGTTAAAGAATGCTACTAAGGTGGAGAGCATAAGACAAAGTAAGAAACAAGCATTATACCTTATCCCACAGTTCTATTAGGTCTTTGAATCTCATAGGAGTTTCTTATGGTGAATTTTGGGAGTTGTAGCAAGGAGACACCTATGCAGGCTGACACAATACCTATTGATGTGAATATGAACAATCAATGCTTTCACCAACAAAGATTTGACCATTTGCATGATGATTGTCCCAAAAACGTAGTTATAACCCTTCAAGATATAAATGAGAGGGAATAGAAGGATTTAGGTGTCAAAGTAGTTGTAGCATGCTACCAAGGTGGAGAAGCTAGTCAAAGTAAGAAACAAGAATTATAGCTTATCCCAGAGTTATGTTAGTGCTTCGAATCTCATAGGAGTTTCTAATGATGAATTTTAGAGTTATAGCAAGAAGACATATATGGAGGCCGAATTAACAACTATTGATGAGAATATGAAGAATCAATGCTTTCATTGACAAAGATTTAACCATTTTCAAGACGATAGTCCCACAAACGTAGTTATGTCCCTTCTAAATAGAAATGTAAGTGAATAGAAAGGTTGAAGTGTCAAAGTAGTTAAAGAATGCTACTAAGGTGGAGACGCAAGACAAAGTAAGAAACAAGCATTATACCTTATCCCACAATTCTATTAGGTCTTTGAATCTCATAGGAGTTTCTTATGGTGAATTTTGGGAGTTGTAGCAAGGAGACACCTATGCAGGCTGTGTAATACCTATTGATGTGAATATGAACAATCAATGCTTTCACCAACAAAGATTTGACCATTTGCATGATGATTGTCCCAAAAACGTAGTTATAACCCTTCAAGATATAAATGAGAGGGAATAGAAGGATTTAGGTGTCAAAGTAGTTGTAGCATGCTACCAAGGTGGAGAAAGCTAGTCAAAGTAAGAAACAAGAATTATAGCTTATCCCAGAGTTATGTTAGTGCTTCGAATCTCATAGGAGTTTCTAATGATGAATTTCAGAGTTATAGCAAGAAGACATTTATGGAGGCCGAATTAACAACTATTGATGAGAATATGAAGAATCAATGCTTTCATTGACAAAGATTTAACCATTTTCAAGGCGATAGTCCCAAAACGTAGTTATGTCCCTTCTAAATAGAAATGAAAGTGAATAGAAAGGTTGAAGTGTCAAAGTAGTTAAAGAATGCTACTAAGGTGGATACGGAAGACAAAGTAAGAAACAAGCATTATACCTTATCCCACAATTCTATTAGGTCTTTGAATTTCATAGGAGTTTCTTATGGTGAATTTTGGGAGTTGTAGCAAGGAGACACCTATGCAGGCTGACACAATACCTATTGATGTGAATATGAACAATCAATGCTTTCACCAACAAAGATTTGACCATTTGCATGATGATTGTCCCAAAAACGTAGTTATAACCCTTCAAGATAGAAATGAGAGGGAATAGAAGGATTTAGGTGTCAAAGTAGTTGTAGCATGCTACCAAGGTGGAGAAGCTAGTCAAAGTAAGAAACAAGAATTATAGCTTATCCCAGAGTTATGTTAGTGCTTCGAATCTCATAGGAGTTTCTAATGATGAATTTCAGAGTTATAGCAAGAAGACATATATGGAGGCCGAATTAACAACTATTGATGAGAATATGAAGAATCAATGCTTTCATTGACAAAGATTTAACCATTTTCAAGACGATAGTCCCACAAACGTAGTTATGTCCCTTCTAAATAGAAATGTAAGTGAATAGAAAGGTTGAAGTGTCAAAGTAGTTAAAGAATGCTACTAAGGTGGAGACGCAAGACAAAGTAAGAAACAAGCATTATACCTTATCCCACAATTCTATTAGGTCTTTGAATCTCATAGGAGTTTCTTATGGTGAATTTTGGGAGTTGTAGCAAGGAGACACCTATGCAGGCTGACGCAATACCTATTGATGTGAATATGAACAATCAATGCTTTCACCAACAAAGATTTGACCATTTGCATGATGATTGTCCCAAAAACGTAGTTATAACCCTTCAAGATATAAATGAGAGGGAATAGAAGGATTTAGGTGTCAAAGTAGTTGTAGCATGCTACCAAGGTGGAGAAGCTAGTCAAAGTAAGAAACAAGAATTATAGCTTATCCCAGAGTTATGTTAGTGCTTGAATCTCATAGGAGTTTCTAATGATGAATTTCAGAGTTATAGCAAGAAGAGAGATGTGGAGGCCGAATTAACAACTATGGATGGTAATATGGAGGATCAATGCTTGCATTGACAAATATTTAACCATGGTCAAGGCGATATTCCCACAAGCGTAGTTATGTCCCTTCTAAATAGAAATGTAAGTGAATAGAAAGGTTGAAGTGTCAAAGTAGTTAAAGAATGCTACTAAGGTGGAGGCATGAAGACAAAGTAAGAAACAAGCATTATACCTTATCCCACAATTCTATTAGGTCTTTGAATCTCATAGGAGTTTCTTATGGTGAATTTTGGGAGTTGTAGCAAGGAGACACCTATGCAGGCTGACGCAATACCTATTGATGTGAATATGAACAATCAATGCTTTCACCAACAAAGATTTGACCATTTGCATGATGATTGTCCCAAAAACGTAGTTATAACCCTTCAAGATATAAATGAGAGGGAATAGAAGGATTTAGGTGTCAAAGTAGTTGTAGCATGCTACCAAGGTGGAGAAGCTAGTCAAAGTAAGAAACAAGAATTATAGCTTATCCCAGAGTTATGTTAGTGCTTCGAATCTCATAGGAGTTTCTAATGATGAATTTCAGAGTTATAGCAAGAAGACATATATGGAGGCCGAATTAACAACAATTGATGAGAATATGAAGAATCAATGCTTTCATTGAGAAAGATTTAACCATTTTCAAGACGATAGTCCCAAAAACGTAGTTATGTCCCTTCTAAATAGAAATGAAAGTGAATAGAAAGGTTGAAGTGTCAAAGTAGTTAAAGAATGCTACTAAGGTGGAGCAGAGACAAAGTAAGAAACAAGCATTATACCTTATCCCACAGTTCTATTAGGTCTTTGAATCTCATAGGAGTTTCTTATGGTGAATTTTGGGAGTTGTAGCAAGGAGACACCTATGCAGGCTGACACAATACCTATTGATGTGAATATGAACAATCAATGCTTTCACCAACAAAGATTTGACTATTTCATTGATGATTGTCCCCAAAAACGTAGTTATAACCCTTCAAGATATAAATGAGAGGGAATAGAAGGATTTAGTTGTCAAAGTAATTGAAGCATGCTACCAAGATGGAGAAACTAGTCAAAGTAAGAAACAAGAATTATAAGCTTATCCCACAGTTATATTAGTTCTTGGAATCTCATAGGAGTTTCTAATGGTGAATTTCAGAGTTATAGCAAGAAGACACTTATAGAGGCCGAATTAACACCTATTGATGAGAATATGAAGAATCAATGCTTTCATTGACAAAGATTTAACCATTTTCAAGACGATAGTCCCACAAACGTAGTTATGTCCCTTCTAAATAGAAATGTAAGTGAATAGAAAGGTTGAAGTGTCAAAGTAGTTAAAGAATGCTACTAAGGTGGAGGCGCAAGGGAAAGTAAGAGACAAGCCTTATACCTTATCCCCCAGTTCTATTAGGTCTTTGAATCTCATAGGAGTTTCTTATGGTGAATTTTGGGAGTTGTAGCAAGGAGACACCTATGGGCTGACACAATACCTATTGATGTGAATATGAACAATCAATGCTTTCACCAACAAAGATTTGACCATTTGCATGATGATTGTCCCAAAAACGTAGTTATAACCCTTTAAGATATAAATGAGAGGGAATAGAAGGATTTAGGTGTCAAAGTAGTTGTAGCATGCTACCAAGGTGGAGAAGCTAGTCAAAGTAAGAAACAAGAATTATAGCTTATCCCAGAGTTATGTTAGTGCTTCGAATCTCATAGAAGTTTCTAATGATGAATTTCAGAGTTATAGCAAGAAGACATATATGGAGGCCGAATTAACAACTATTGATGAGAATATGAAGAATCAATGCTTTCATTGACAAAGATTTAACCATTTTCAAGACGATAGTCCCACAAACGTAGTTATGTCCCTTCTAAATAGAAATGTAAGTGAATAGAAAGGTTGAAGTGTCAAAGTAGTTAAAGAATGCTACTAAGGTGGAGACGCAAGACAAAGTAAGAAACAAGCATTATACCTTATCCCAAATTCTATTAGGTCTTTGAATCTCATAGGAGTTTCTTATGGTGAATTTTGGGAGTTGTAGCAAGGAGACACCTATGCAGGCTGACGCAATACCTATTGATGTGAATATGAACAATCAATGCTTTCACCAACAAAGATTTGACCATTTGCATGATGATTGTCCCAAAAACGTAGTTATAACCCTTCAAGATATAAATGAGAGGGAATAGAAGGATTTAGGTGTCAAAGTAGTTGTAGCATGCTACCAAGGTGGAGAAGCTAGTCAAAGTAAGAAACAAGAATTATAGCTTATCCCAGAGTTATGTTAGTGCTTCGAATCTCATAGGAGTTTCTAATGATGAATTTCAGAGTTATAGCAAGAAGACATTTATGGAGGCCGAATTAACAACAATTGATGAGAATATGAAGAATCAATGCTTTCATTGAGAAAGATTTAACCATTTTCAAGACGATAGTCCCAAAAACGTAGTTATGTCCCTTCTAAATAGAAATGAAAGTGAATAGAAAGGTTGAAGTGTCAAAGTAGTTAAAGAATGCTACTAAGGTGGAGACGCAAGACAAAGTAAGAAACAAGCATTATACCTTATCCCACAGTTCTATTAGGTCTTTGAATCTCATAGGAGTTTCTTATGGTGAATTTTGGGAGTTGTAGCAAGGAGACACCTATGCAGGCTGACACAATACCTATTGATGTGAATATGAACAATCAATGCTTTCACCAACAAAGATTTGACTATTTCCTTGATGATTGTCCCCAAAAACGTAGTTATAACCCTTCAAGATATAAATGAGAGGGAATAGAAGGATTTAGTTGTCAAAGTAATTGAAGCATGCTACCAAGATGGAGAAACTAGTCAAAGTAAGAAACAAGAATTATAGCTTATCCCAGAGTTATATTAGTTCTTGGAATCTCATAGGAGTTTCTAATGGTGAATTTCAGAGTTATAGCAAGAAGACACTTATAGAGGCCGAATTAACACCTATTGATGAGAATATGAAGAATCAATGCTTTCATTGACAAAGATTTAACCATTTTCAAGACGATAGTCCCACAAACGTAGTTATGTCCCTTCTAAATAGAAATGTAAGTGAATAGAAAGGTTGAAGTGTCAAAGTAGTTAAAGAATGCTACTAAGGTGGAGACGCAAGAGAAAGTAAGAAACAAGCATTATACCTTATCCCACAGTTCTATTAGGTCTTTGAATTTCATAGGAGTTTCTTATGGTGAATTTTGGGAGTTGTAGCAAGGAGACACCTATGCAGGCTGACACAATACCTATTGATGTGAATATGAACAATCAATGCTTTCACCAACAAAGATTTGACCATTTGCATGATGATTGTCCCAAAAACGTAGTTATAACCCTTCAAGATATAAATGAGAGGGAATAGAAGGATTTAGGTGTCAAAGTAGTTGTAGCATGCTACCAAGGTGGAGAAGCTAGTCAAAGTAAGAAACAAGAATTATAGCTTATCCCAGAGTTATGTTAGTGCTTCGAATCTCATAGGAGTTTCTAATGATGAATTTCAGAGTTATAGCAAGAAGACATATATGGAGGCCGAATTAACAACTATTGATGAGAATATGAAGAATCAATGCTTTCATTGACAAAGATTTAACCATTTTCAAGACGATAGTCCCACAAACGTAGTTATGTCCCTTCTAAATAGAAATGTAAGTGAATAGAAAGGTTGAAGTGTCAAAGTAGTTAAAGAATGCTACTAAGGTGGAGACGCAAGACAAAGTAAGAAACAAGCATTATACCTTATCCCACAATTCTATTAGGTCTTTGAATCTCATAGGAGTTTCTTATGGTGAATTTTGGGAGTTGTAGCAAGGAGACACCTATGCAGGCTGACGCAATACCTATTGATGTGAATATGAACAATCAATGCTTTCACCAACAAAGATTTGACCATTTGCATGATGATTGTCCCAAAAACGTAGTTATAACCCTTCAAGATATAAATGAGAGGGAATAGAAGGATTTAGGTGTCAAAGTAGTTGTAGCATGCTACCAAGGTGGAGAAGCTAGTCAAAGTAAGAAACAAGAATTATAGCTTATCCCAGAGTTATGTTAGTGCTTCGAATCTCATAGGAGTTTCTAATGATGAATTTCAGAGTTATAGCAAGAAGACATATATGGAGGCCGAATTAACAACTATTGATGAGAATATGAAGAATCAATGCTTTCATTGAGAAAGATTTAACCATTTTCAAGACGATAGTCCCACAAACGTAGTTATGTCCCTTCTAAATAGAAATGTAAGTGAATAGAAAGGTTGAAGTGTCAAAGTAGTTAAAGAATGCTACTAAGGTGGAGACGCAAGACAAAGTAAGAAACAAGCATTATACCTTATCCCACAATTCTATTAGGTCTTTGAATCTCATAGGAGTTTCTTATGGTGAATTTTGGGAGTTGTAGCAAGGAGACACCTATGCAGGCTGACGCTAATCCCTATTGGTGCGAATATGAACAATCAATGCTTTCACCAACAAAGATTTGACCATTTGCATGATGATTGTCCCAAAAACGTAGTTATAACCCTTCAAGATATAAATGAGAGGGAATAGAAGGATTTAGGTGTCAAAGTAGTTGTAGCATGCTACCAAGGTGGAGAAGCTAGTCAAAGTAAGAAACAAGCATTATAAGCTTATCCCAGAGTTATGTTAGTGCTTGAATGTCATAGGAGTTTCTAATGATGAATTTCAGAGTTATAGCAAGAAGACATTTATGGAGGCCGAATTAACAACAATTGATGAGAATATGAAGAATCAATGCTTTCATTGAGAAAGATTTAACCATTTTCAAGACGATAGTCCCAAAAACGTAGTTATGTCCCTTCTAAATAGAAATGAAAGTGAATAGAAAGGTTGAAGTGTCAAAGTAGTTAAAGAATGCTACTAAGGTGGAGCATGAAGACAAAGTAAGAAACAAGCATTATACCTTATCCCACAGTTCTATTAGGTCTTTGAATCTCATAGGAGTTTCTTATGGTGAATTTTGGGAGTTGTAGCAAGGAGACACCTATGCAGGCTGACACAATACCTATTGATGTGAATATGAACAATCAATGCTTTCACCAACAAAGATTTGACTATTTCCTTGATGATTGTCCCCAAAACGTAGTTATAACCCTTCAAGATATAAATGAGAGGGAATAGAAGGATTTAGTTGTCAAAGTAATTGAAGCATGCTACCAAGATGGAGAAACTAGTCAAAGTAAGAAACAAGAATTATAGCTTATCCCAGAGTTATATTAGTTCTTGGAATCTCATAGGAGTTTCTAATGGTGAATTTCAGAGTTATAGCAAGAAGACACTTATAGAGGCCGAATTAACACCTATTGATGAGAATATGAAGAATCAATGCTTTCATTGACAAAGATTTAACCATTTTCAAGACGATAGTCCCAAAAACGTAGTTATGTCCCTTCTAAATAGAAATGAAAGTGAATAGAAACGTTTACGTGTCAAAGTAGTTAAAGAATGCTACTAAGGTGGAGAGCAAAGAAAAAGTAAGAAAACAAGCATTATACCTTATCCCACAGTTCTATTAGGTCTTTGAATCTCATAGGAGTTTCTTATGGTGAATTTTGGGAGTTGTAGCAAGGAGACACCTATGCAGGCTGACACAATACCTATTGATGTGAATATGAACAATCAATGCTTTCACCAACAAAGATTTGACCATTTGCATGATGATTGTCCCAAAAACGTAGTTATAACCCTTCAAGATAGAAATGAGAGGGAATAGAAGGATTTAGGTGTCAAAGTAGTTGTAGCATGCTACCAAGGTGGAGAAGCTAGTCAAAGTAAGAAACAAGAATTATAGCTTATCCCAGAGTTATGTTAGTGCTTCGAATCTCATAGGAGTTTCTAATGATGAATTTCAGAGTTATAGCAAGAAGACATATATGGAGGCCGAATTAACAACTATTGATGAGAATATGAAGAATCAATGCTTTCATTGACAAAGATTTAACCATTTTCAAGACGATAGTCCCACAAACGTAGTTATGTCCCTTCTAAATAGAAATGTAAGTGAATAGAAAGGTTGAAGTGTCAAAGTAGTTAAAGAATGCTACTAAGGTGGAGACGCAAAGACAAAGTAAGAAACAAGCATTATACCTTATCCCACAATTCTATTAGGTCTTTGAATCTCATAGGAGTTTCTTATGGTGAATTTTGGGAGTTGTAGCAAGGAGACACCTATGCAGGCTGATGCAATA
Organism: Cardamine occulta; assembly: GCA_028015245.1. Taxonomy (NCBI): domain Eukaryota; kingdom Viridiplantae; phylum Streptophyta; class Magnoliopsida; order Brassicales; family Brassicaceae; genus Cardamine; species Cardamine occulta. The sequence goes on along the minus strand of CM051375.1, from coordinate 18,126,761 downwards.
CCTATTGATGTGAATATGAACAATCAATGCTTTCACCAACAAAGATTTGACCATTTGCATGATGATTGTCCCAAAAACGTAGTTATAACCCTTCAAGATATAAATGAGAGGGAATAGAAGGATTTAGGTGTCAAAGTAGTTGTAGCATGCTACCAAGGTGGAGAAGCTAGTCAAAGTAAGAAACAAGAATTATAGCTTATCCCAGAGTTATGTTAGTGCTTCGAATCTCATAGGAGTTTCTAATGATGAATTTCAGAGTTATAGCAAGAAGACATATATGGAGGCCGAATTAACAACTATTGATGAGAATATGAAGAATCAATGCTTTCATTGAGAAAGATTTAACCATTTTCAAGACGATAGTCCCACAAACGTAGTTATGTCCCTTCTAAATAGAAATGTAAGTGAATAGAAAGGTTGAAGTGTCAAAGTAGTTAAAGAATGCTACTAAGGTGGAGCATAAGACAAAGTAAGAAACAAGCATTATACCTTATCCCACAATTCTATTAGGTCTTTGAATCTCATAGGAGTTTCTTATGGTGAATTTTGGGAGTTGTAGCAAGGAGACACCTATGCAGGCTGACGCAATACCTATTGATGTGAATATGAACAATCAATGCTTTCACCAACAAAGATTTGACCATTTGCATGATGATTGTCCCAAAAACGTAGTTATAACCCTTCAAGATATAAATGAGAGGGAATAGAAGGATTTAGGTGTCAAAGTAGTTGTAGCATGCTACCAAGGTGGAGAAGCTAGTCAAAGTAAGAAACAAGAATTATAGCTTATCCCAGAGTTATGTTAGTGCTTCGAATCTCATAGGAGTTTCTAATGATGAATTTCAGAGTTATAGCAAGAAGACATTTATGGAGGCCGTAATTAACAACAATTGATGAGAATATGAAGAATCAATGCTTTCATTGAGAAAGATTTAACCATTTTCAAGACGATAGTCCCAAAAAAACGTAGTTATGTCCCTTCTAAATAGAAATGAAAGTGAATAGAAAGGTTGAAGTGTCAAAGTAGTTAAAGAATGCTACTAAGGTGGAGGCGAAGACAAAGTAAGAAATATGCATTATAGCTTATTCCCAGAGTTCTGTTAGTTCTTGAATCTCATAGGAGTTTCTAATGGTGAATTTTGGGAGTTGTAGCAAGGAGACACCTATGCAGGCTGACACAATACCTATTGATGTGAATATGAACAATCAATGCTTTCACCAACAAAGATTTGACTATTTCCTTGATGATTGTCCCCAAAACGTAGTTATAACCCTTCAAGATATAAATGAGAGGGAATAGAAGGATTTAGTTGTCAAAGTAATTGAAGCATGCTACCAAGATGGAGAAACTAGTCAAAGTAAGAAACAAGAATTATAGCTTATCCCAGAGTTATATTAGTTCTTGGAATCTCATAGATGTTTCTAATGGTGAATTTCAGAGTTATAGCAAGAAGACACTTATAGAGGCCGAATTAACACCTATTGATGAGAATATGAAGAATCAATGCTTTCATTGACAAAGATTTAACCATTTTCAAGACGATAGTCCCACAAACGTAGTTATGTCCCTTCTAAATAGAAATGTAAGTGAATAGAAAGGTTGAAGTGTCAAAGTAGTTAAAGAATGCTACTAAGGTGGAGACGCAAGAGAAAGTAAGAAACAAGCATTATACCTTATCCCACAGTTCTATTAGGTCTTTGAATCTCATAGGAGTTTCTTATGGTGAATTTTGGGAGTTGTAGCAAGGAGACACCTATGCAGGCTGACACAATACCTATTGATGTGAATATGAACAATCAATGCTTTCACCAACAAAGATTTGACCATTTGCATGATGATTGTCCCAAAAACGTAGTTATAACCCTTTAAGATATAAATGAGAGGGAATAGAAGGATTTAGGTGTCAAAGTAGTTGTAGCATGCTACCAAGGTGGAGAAGCTAGTCAAAGTAAGAAACAAGAATTATAGCTTATCCCAGAGTTATGTTAGTGCTTCGAATCTCATAGGAGTTTCTAATGATGAATTTCAGAGTTATAGCAAGAAGACATATATGGAGGCCGAATTAACAACTATTGATGAAAATATGAAGAATCAATGCTTTCATTGACAAAGATTTAACCATTTTCAAGACGATAGTCCCACAAACGTAGTTATGTCCCTACTAAATAGAAATGTAAGTGAATAGAAAGGTTGAAGTGTCAAAGTAGTTAAAGAATGCTACTAAGGTGGAGACGCAAGACAAAGTAAGAAACAAGCATTATACCTTATCCCACAATTCTATTAGGTCTTTGAATCTCATAGGAGTTTCTTATGGTGAATTTTGGGAGTTGTAGCAAGGAGACACCTATGCAGGTGACCTTAATACCTATTGATGTGAATATGAACAATCAATGCTTTCACCAACAAAGATTTGACCATTTGCATGATGATTGTCCCAAAAACGTAGTTATAACCCTTCAAGATATAAATGAGAGGGAATAGAAGGATTTAGGTGTCAAAGTAGTTGTAGCATGCTACCAAGGTGGAGAAGCTAGTCAAAGTAAGAAACAAGAATTATAGCTTATCCCAGAGTTATGTTAGTGCTTCGAATCTCATAGGAGTTTCTAATGATGAATTTCAGAGTTATAGCAAGAAGACATTTATGGAGGCCGAATTAACAACAATTGATGAGAATATGAAGAATCAATGCTTTCATTGACAAAGATTTAACCATTTTCAAGACGATAGTCCCAAAAACGTAGTTATGTCCCTTCTAAATAGAAATGAAAGTGAATAGAAAGGTTGAAGTGTCAAAGTAGTTAAAGAATGCTACTAAGGTGGAGCATAAGACAAAGTAAGAAACAAGCATTATACCTTATCCCACAGTTCTATTAGGTCTTTGAATCTCATAGGAGTTTCTTATGGTGAATTTTGGGAGTTGTAGCAAGGAGACACCTATGCAGGCTGACACAATACCTATTGATGTGAATATGAACAATCAATGCTTTCACCAACAAAGATTTGACTATTTCCTTGATGATTGTCCCTAAAACGTAGTTATAACCCTTCAAGATATAAATGAGAGGGAATAGAAGGATTTAGTTGTCAAAGTAATTGAAGCATGCTACCAAGATGGAGAAACTAGTCAAAGTAAGAAACAAGAATTATAGCTTATCCCAGAGTTATATTAGTTCTTGGAATCTCATAGGAGTTTCTAATGGTGAATTTCAGAGTTATAGCAAGAAGACACTTATAGAGGCCGAATTAACACCTATTGATGAGAATATGAAGAATCAATGCTTTCATTGACAAAGATTTAACCATTTTCAAGACGATAGTCCCATAAGCGTAGTTATTTTCCCTCTAAATAGAAATGTAAGTGAATAGAAAGGTTGAAGTGTCAAAGTAGTTAAAGAATGCTACTAAGGTGGAGACGCAAGAGAAAGTAAGAAACAAGCATTATACCTTATCCCACAGTTCTATTAGGTCTTTGAATCTCATAGGAGTTTCTTATGGTGAATTTTGGGAGTTGTAGCAAGGAGACACCTATGCAGGCTGACACAATACCTATTGATGTGAAGATGAACAATCAATGCTTTCACCAACAAAGATTTGACCATTTGCATGATGATTGTCCCAAAAACGTAGTTATAACCCTTTAAGATATAAATGAGAGGGAATAGAAGGATTTAGGTGTCAAAGTAGTTGTAGCATGCTACCAAGGTGGAGAAGCTAGTCAAAGTAAGAAACAAGAATTATAGCTTATCCCAGAGTTATGTTAGTGCTTCGAATCTCATAGGAGTTTCTAATGATGAATTACAGAGTTATAGCAAGAAGACATATATGGAGGCCGAATTAACAACTATTGATGAGAATATGAAGAATCAATGCTTTCATTGAGAAAGATTTAACCATTTTCAAGACGATAGTCCCAAAAATGTAGTTATGTCCCTTCTAAATAGAAATGAAAGTGAATAGAAAGGTTGAAGTGTCAAAGTAGTTAAAGAATGCTACTAAGGTGGAGAAGCAAGACAAAGTAAGAAACAAGCATTATAGCTTATCCCAGAGTTCTTTTAGGTCTGTCAATGTCATAGGAGTTTCTTATGGTGAATTTTGGGAGTTGTAGCAAGGAGACACCTATGCAGGCTGACACAATACCTATTGATGTGAATATGAACAATCAATGCTTTCACCAACAAAGATTTGACTATTTCCATGATGATTTTCCCAAAAACGTAGTTATAACCCTTCAAGATATAAATGAGAGGGAATAGAAGGATTTAGTTGTCAAAGTAGTTGAAGCATGCTACCAAGGTGGAGAAGCTAGTCAAAGTAAGAAACAAGAATTATAGCTTATCCCAGAGTTATGTTAGTTCTTGGAATCTCATAGGAGTTTCTAATGGTGAATTTCAGAGTTATAGCAAGAAGACACTTATAGAGGCCGCATTAACACCTATTGATGAGAATATGAAGAATCAATGCTTTCATTGACAAAGATTTAACCATTTTCAAGACGATAGTCCCACAAACGTAGTTATGTCCCTTCTAAATAGAAATGTAAATGAATAGAAAGGTTGAAGTGTCAAAGTAGTTAAAGAATGCTACTAAGGTGGAGACGCAAGACAAAGTAAGAAACAAGCATTATACCTTATCCCACAGTTCTATTAGGTCTTTGAATCTCATAGGAGTTTCTTATGGTGAGTTTTGGGAGTTGTAGCAGGGAGACACCTATGCAGGCTGACACAATACCTATTGATGTGAATATGAACAATCAATGCTTTCACCAACAAAGATTTGACCATTTGCATGATGATTGTCCCAAAAACGTAGTTATAACCCTTCAAGATATAAATGAGAGGGAATAGAAGGATTTAGGTGTCAAAGTAGTTGTAGCATGCTACCAAGGTGGAGAAGCTAGTCAAAGTAAGAAACAAGAATTATAGCTTATCCCAGAGTTATGTTAGTGCTTCGAATCTCATAGAAGTTTCTAATGATGAATTTCAGAGTTATAGCAAGAAGACATATATGGAGGCCGAATTAACAACTATTGATGAGAATATGAAGAATCAATGCTTTCATTGACAAAGATTTAACCATTTTCAAGACGATAGTCCCACAAACGTAGTTATGTCCCTTCTAAATAGAAATGTAAGTGAATAGAAAGGTTGAAGTGTCAAAGTAGTTAAAGAATGCTACTAAGGTGGAGCCGTAAAGACAAAGTAAGAAACAAGCATTATACCTTCTCCCACAATTCTCTTATGTCTTTGAATCTCATAGGAGTTTCTTATGGTGAATTTTGGGAGTTGTAGCAAGGAGACACCTATGCAGGCTGACCACAATACCTATTGATGTGAATATGAACAATCAATGCTTTCACCAACAAAGATTTGACCATTTGCATGATGATTGTCCCAAAAACGTAGTTATAACCCTTCAAGATATAAATGAGAGGGAATAGAAGGATTTAGGTGTCAAAGTAGTTGTAGCATGCTACCAAGGTGGAGAAGCTAGTCAAAGTAAGAAACAAGAATTATAGCTTATCCCAGAGTTATGTTAGTGCTTCGAATCTCATAGGAGTTTCTAATGATGAATTTCAGAGTTATAGCAAGAAGACAAATATGGAGGCCGAATTAACAACTATTGATGAGAATATGAAGAATCAATGCTTTCATTGAGAAAGATTTAACCACTTTCAAGACGATAGGCCCAAAAACGTAGTTATGTCCCTTCTAAATAGAAATGAAAGTGAATAGAAAGGTTGAAGTGTCAAAGTAGTTAAAGAATGCTACTAAGGTGGAGAAGCAAGACAAAGTAAGAAACAAGCATTATAGCTTATCCCAGAGTTCTTTTAGGTCTGTCAATGTCATAGGAGTTTCTTATGGTGAATTTTGGGAGTTGTAGCAAGGAGACACCTATGCAGGCTGACACAATACCTATTGATGTGAATATGAACAATCAATGCTTTCACCAACAAAGATTTGACTATTTCCTTGATGATTGTCCCAAAAACGTAGTTATAACCCTTCAAGATATAAATGAAAGGGAATAGAAGGATTTAGTTGTCAAAGTAGTTGAAGCATGCTACCAAGGTGGAGATGCAACTCAAAGTAAGAAACAAGCATTATAGCTTATCTCAGAGTTATGTTAGTTCTTGGAATCCCATAGGAGTTTCTAATGGTGAATTTTAGAGTTATAGCAAGAAGACACATATAGAGGACGAATTAACACCTCTTGATGAGAATATGAAGAATCAATGCTTTCATTGACAAAGATTTAACCATTTTCAAGACGATAGGCCCAAAAACGTAGCTATGACCCATCTAAATAGAAATGAGAGTGAATAGAAATGTTGAAGTATCAATGTAGTTAAAGACTGCTACTAAGGTGGAGACGCAAGACAAAGTACGAAACAAGCATTATAGCTTATCCCACAGTTCTATTAGGTCTTTGAATGTCATAGGAGTTTCTTATGGTGAATTTTGGGAGTTGTAGCAAGGAGACACCTATGCAGGCTGACACAATACCTATTGATGTGAATATGAACAATCAATGCTTTCACCAACAAAGATTTGACCATTTGCATGATGATTGTCCCAAAAACGTAGTTATAACCCTTTAAGATATAAATGAGAGGGAATAGAAGGATTTAGGTGTCAAAGTAGTTGTAGCATGCTACCAAGGTGGAGAAGCTAGTCAAAGTAAGAAACAAGAATTATAGCTTATCCCAGAGTTATGTTAGTGCTTCGAATCTCATAGGAGTTTCTAATGATGAATTTCAGAGTTATAGCAAGAAGACATATATGGAGGCCGAATTAACAACTATTGATGAGAATATGAAGAATCAATGCTTTCATTGAGAAAGATTTAACCATTTTCAAGACGATAGTCCCAAAAACGTAGTTATGTCCCTTCTAAATAGAAATGAAAGTGAATAGAAAGGTTGAAGTGTCAAAGTAGTTAAAGAATGCTACTAAGGTGGAGAAGCAAGACAAAGTAAGAAACAAGCATTATAGCTTATCCCAGAGTTCTTTTAGGTCTGTCAATGTCATAGGAGTTTCTTATGGTGAATTTTGGGAGTTGTAGCAAGGAGACACCTATGCAGGCTGACACAATACCTATTGATGTGAATATGAACAATCAATGCTTTCACCAACAAAGATTTGACTATTTCCTTGATGATTGTCCCAAAAACGTAGTTATAACCCTTCAAGATATAAATGAAAGGGAATAGAAGGATTTAGTTGTCAAAGTAGTTGAAGCATGCTACCAAGGTGGAGAAGCTAGTCAAAGTAAGAAACAAGAATTATAGCTTATCCCAGAGTTATATTAGTTCTTGGAATCTCATAGGAGTTTCTAATGGTGAATTTCAGAGTTATAGCAAGAAGACACTTATAGAGGCCGAATTAACACCTATTGATGAGAATATGAAGAATCAATGCTTTCATTGACAAAGATTTAACCATTTTCAAGACGATAGTCCCAAAACGTAGTTATGTCCCTTCTAAATAGAAATGTAAATGAATAGAAAGGTTGAAGCGTCGAGGCAGTTAAAGACTGCTACTAAGGTGGAGCATAGACAAAGTAAGAAACAAGCATTATAGCTTATCACACAGTTCTATTAAGAATTTGAATCTCATAGGAGTTTCTTATGGTGAATTTTGGGAGTTGTAGCAAGGAGACACCTATGCAGGCTGACACAATACCTATTTATGTTAATATGAACAATCAATGCTTTCACCAACAAAGATTTGACCATTTGCATGATGATTGTCCCAAAAACGTAGTTATAACCCTTCAAGATATAAATGAGAGGAATAGAAGGATTTAGGTGTCAAAGTAGTTGTAGCATGCTACCAAGGTGGAGAAGCTAGTCAAAGTAAGAAACAAGAATTATAGCTTATCCCAGAGTTATGTTAGTGCTTGAATCCCATAGGAGTTTCTATTGGTGAATTTGAGAGTTATAGCAAGAAGACATATATGGAGGCCGAATTAACAACTATTGATGAGAATATGAAGAATCAATGCTTTCATTGACAAAAGATTTAACCATTTTCAAGACGATAGTCCCACAAACGTAGTTATGTCCCTTCTAAATAGAAATGTAAGTGAATAGAAAGGTTGAAGTGTCAAAGTAGTTAAAGAATGCTACTAAGGTGGAGGCGAAGACAAAGTAAGAAACAAGCATTATACCTTATCCCACAATTCTATTAGGTCTTTGAATCTCATAGGAGTTTCTTATGGTGAATTTTGGGAGTTGTAAGAAGGAGACACCTATGCAGGCTGACACAATACCTATTGATGTGAATATGAACAATCAATGCTTTCACCAACAAAGATTTGACCATTTGCATGATGATTGTCCCAAAAACGTAGTTATAACCCTTCAAGATATAAATGAGAGGAATAGAAGGATTTAGGTGTCAAAGTAGTTGTAGCATGCTACCAAGGTGGAGAAGCTAGTCAAAGTAAGAAACAAGAATTATAGCTTATCCCAGAGTTATGTTAGTGCTTGAATCTCATAGGAGTTTCTAATGAGGAATTTCAGAGTTATAGCAAGAAGACATATATGGAGGCCGAATTAACAACTATTGATGAGAATATGAAGAATCAATGCTTTCATTGATAAAGAGTTAACCACTTTCAAGACGATAGGCCCAAAAACGTAGTTATGTCCATTCTAAATAGAAATGCAAGTGAATAGAAAGGTTGAAGTGTCAAAGTAGTTAAAGAATGCTACCAAGGTGGAGAAGCGAGTGAAAGTAAGACACAAGCATTATAGCTTATCCCCAGGGGAGCTTCGGTCTTGGAATGTCATAGGAGCTTCTTATGGGGAATTTTGGGAGTTGTAGCAAGGAGACACCTATGCAGGCTGACACAATACCTATTGATGTGAATATGAACAATCAATGCTTTCACCAACAAAGATTTGACTATTTCCTTGATGATTGTCCCAAAAACGAAGTTATTACCCTTCAAGATAGAAATGAGAGTGAATAGAAGGATTTAGTTGTCAAAGTAGTTGAAGCATGCTACCAAGGTGGAGATGCAACTCAAAGTAAGAAACAAGCATTATAGCTTATCTCAGAGTTATGTTGGTTCTTAGAATCCCATAGGAGTTTCTAATGGTCAATTTGGGAGTTGTAGCCCGAAGACACACTTGGAGGACGAATTAACACCTCTTGATGAGAATATGAAGAATCAATGCTTTCATTGACAAAGATTTAACCATTTTCAAGACGATAGTCGTAAAAACGTAGTTATGACCTATCTAAATAGAAATGAGAGTGAAAAGAAAGGTTGAAGTATCAAAGTAGTTAAAGAATGCTACTAAGGTGGAGGCATAAGACAAAGTAAGAAACTAACATTATAGCTTATCCCACAGTTCTATTAGGTCTTTGAATGTCATAGGAGTTTCTTATGGTGAATTTTGGGAGTTGTAGCAAGGAGACACCTATGCAGGCTGACACAATACCTATTGATGTGAATATGAACAATCAATGCTTTCACCAACAAAGATTTGACCATTTGCATGATGATTGTCCCAAAAACGTAGTTATAACCCTTTAAGATATAAATGAGAGGGAATAGAAGGATTTAGGTGTCAAAGTAGTTGTAGCATGCTACCAAGGTGGAGAAGCTAGTCAAAGTAAGAAACAAGAATTATAGCTTATCCCAGAGTTATGTTAGTGCTTCGAATCTCATAGCAGTTTCTAATGATGAATTTCAGAGTTATAGCAAGAAGACATATATGGAGGCCGAATTAACAACTATTGATGAGAATATGAAGAATCAATGCTTTCATTGAGAAAGATTTAACCATTTTCAAGACGATAGTCCCAAAAACGTAGTTATGTCCCTTCTAAATAGAAATGAAAGTGAATAGAAAGGTTGAAGTGTCAAAGTAGTTAAAGAATGCTACTAAGGTGGAGAAGCAAGACAAAGTAAGAAACAAGCATTATACCTTATCCCACAATTCTATTAGGTCTTTGAATCTCATAGGAGTTTCTTATGGTGAATTTTGGGAGTTGTAGCAAGGAGACACCTATGCAGGCTGACGCAATACCTATTGATGTGAATATGAACAATCAATGCTTTCACCAACAAAGATTTGACCATTTGCATGATGATTGTCCCAAAAACGTAGTTATAACCCTTTAAGATATAAATGAGAGGGAATAGAAGGATTTAGGTGTCAAAGTAGTTGTAGCATGCTACCAAGGTGGAGAAGCTAGTCAAAGTAAGAAACAAGAATTATAGCTTATCCCAGAGTTATGTTAGTGCTTCGAATCTCATAGCAGTTTCTAATGATGAATTTCAGAGTTATAGCAAGAAGACATATATGGAGGCCGAATTAACAACTATTGATGAGAATATGAAGAATCAATGCTTTCATTGAGAAAGATTTAACCATTTTCAAGACGATAGTCCCAAAAACGTAGTTATGTCCCTTCTAAATAGAAATGAAAGTGAATAGAAAGGTTGAAGTGTCAAAGTAGTTAAAGAATGCTACTAAGGTGGAGAAGCAAGACAAAGTAAGAAACAAGCATTATAGCTTATCCCAGATTCTTTTAGGTCTTTCGAATGTCATAGGAGTTTCTTATGGTGAATTTTGGGAGTTGTAGCAAGGAGACACCTATGCAGGCTGACACAATACCTATTGATGTGAATATGAACAATCAATGCTTTCACCAACAAAGATTTGACTATTTCCTTGATGATTGTCCCAAAAACGTAGTTATAACCCTTCAAGATATAAATGAAAGGGAATAGAAGGATTTAGTTGTCAAAGTAGTTGAAGCATGCTACCAAGGTGGAGAAGCTAGTCAAAGTAAGAAACAAGAATTATAGCTTATCCCAGAGTTATATTAGTTCTTGGAATCTCATAGGAGTTTCTAATGGTGAATTTCAGAGTTATAGCAAGAAGACACTTATAGAGGCCGAATTAACACCTATTGATGAGAATATGAAGAATCAATGCTTTCATTGACAAAGATTTAACCATTTTCAAGACGATAGGCCCAAAAACGTAGCTATGACCCATCTAAATAGAAATGAGAGTGAATAGAAATGTTGAAGTATCAATGTAGTTAAAGACTGCTACTAAGGTGGAGGCATGAAGACAAAGTAAGAAACAAGCATTATAGCTTATCCCTAGTTCTATTAGGTCTTTGAATGTGATAGGAGTTTCTTATGGTGAATTTTGGGAGTTGTAGCAAGGAGACACCTATGCAGGCTGACACAATACCTATTGATGTGAATATGAACAATCAATGCTTTCACCAACAAAGATTTGACCATTTGCATGATGATTGTCCCAAAAACGTAGTTATAACCCTTTAAGATATAAATGAGAGGGAATAGAAGGATTTAGGTGTCAAAGTAGTTGTAGCATGCTACCAAGGTGGAGAAGCTAGTCAAAGTAAGAAACAAGAATTATAGCTTATCCCAGAGTTATGTTAGTGCTTCGAATCTCATAGGAGTTTCTAATGATGAATTTCAGAGTTATAGCAAGAAGACAAATATGGAGGCCGAATTAACAACTATTGATGAGAATATGAAGAATCAATGCTTTCATTGAGAAAGATTTAACCACTTTCAAGACGATAGGCCCAAAAACGTAGTTATGTCCCTTCTAAATAGAAATGAAAGTGAATAGAAAGGTTGAAGTGTCAAAGTAGTTAAAGAATGCTACTAAGGTGGAGAAGCAAGACAAAGTAAGAAACAAGCATTATAGCTTATCCCACAGTTCTATTAGGTCTTTGAATGTCATAGGAGTTTCTTATGGTGAATTTTGGGAGTTGTAGCAAGGAGACACCTATGCAGGCTGACACAATACCTATTGATGTGAATATGAACAATCAATGCTTTCACCAACAAAGATTTGACTATTTCCTTGATGATTGTCCCAAAAACGTAGTTATAACCCTTCAAGATATAAATGAAAGGGAATAGAAGGATTTAGTTGTCAAAGTAGTTGAAGCATGCTACCAAGGTGGAGATGCAACTCAAAGTAAGAAACAAGCATTATAGCTTATCTCAGAGTTATGTTAGTTCTTGGAATCTCATAGGAGTTTCTAATGGTGAATTTTAGAGTTATAGCAAGAAGACACATATGGAGGACGAATTAACACCTCTTGATGAGAATATGAAGAATCAATGCTTTCATTGACAAAGATTTAACCATTTTCAAGACGATAGGCCCAAAAACGTAGTTATGACCCATCTAAATAGAAATGAGAGTGAATAGAAATGTTGAAGTATCAATGTAGTTAAAGACTGCTACTAAGGTGGAGACGCAAGACAAAGTACGAAACAAGCATTATAGCTTATCCCACAGTTCTATTAGGTCTTTGAATGTCATAGGAGTTTCTTATGGTGAATTTTGGGAGTTGTAGCAAGGAGACACCTATGCAGGCTGACACAATACCTATTGATGTGAATATGAACAATCAATGCTTTCACCAACAAAGATTTGACCATTTGCATGATGATTGTCCCAAAAACGTAGTTATAACCCTTTAAGATATAAATGAGAGGGAATAGAAGGATTTAGGTGTCAAAGTAGTTGTAGCATGCTACCAAGGTGGAGAAGCTAGTCAAAGTAAGAAACAAGGATTATAGCTCATCCCCGGGGGATGTTAGTGCTTCGAATCTCATAGGAGTTTCTAATGATGAATTTCAGAGTTATAGCAAGAAGACATATATGGAGGCCGAATTAACAACTATTGATGAGAATATGAAGAATCAATGCTTTCATTGAGAAAGATTTAACCATTTTCAAGACGATAGTCCCAAAAACGTAGTTATGTCCCTTCTAAATAGAAATGAAAGTGAATAGAAAGGTTGAAGTGTCAAAGTAGTTAAAGAATGCTACTAAGGTGGAGAAGCAAGACAAAGTAAGAAACAAGCATTATAGCTTATCCCACAGTTCTGTTAGTTCTTTGAATCTCATAGGAGTTTCTTATGGTGAATTTTGGGAGTTGTAGCAAGGAGACACCTATGCAGGCTGACACAATACCTATTGATGTGAATATGAACAATCAATGCTTTCACCAACAAAGATTTGACTATTTCCTTGATGATTGTCCCAAAAACGTAGTTATAACCCTTCAAGATATAAATGAAAGGGAATAGAAGGATTTAGTTGTCAAAGTAGTTGAAGCATGCTACCAAGGTGGAGAAGCTAGTCAAAGTAAGAAACAAGAATTATAGCTTATCCCAGAGTTATATTAGTTCTTGGAATCTCATAGGAGTTTCTAATGGTGAATTTCAGAGTTATAGCAAGAAGACACTTATAGAGGCCGAATTAACACCTATTGATGAGAATATGAAGAATCAATGCTTTCATTGACAAAGATTTAACCATTTTCAAGACGATAGTCCCACAAACGTAGTTATGTCCCTTCTAAATAGAAATGTAAATGAATAGAAAGGTTGAAGTGTCAAAGTAGTTAAAGAATGCTACTAAGGTGGAGACGCAAGACAAAGTAAGAAACAAGCATTATACCTTATCACACAGTTCTATTAAGTCTTTGAATCTCATAGGAGTTTCTTATGGTGAATTTTGGGAGTTGTAGCAAGGAGACACCTATGCAGGCTGACACAATACCTATTGATGTGAATATGAACAATCAATGCTTTCACCAACAAAGATTTGACCATTTGCATGATGATTGTCCCAAAAACGTAGTTATAACCCTTCAAGATAGAAATGAGAGGGAATAGAAGGATTTAGGTGTCAAAGTAGTTGTAGCATGCTACCAAGGTGGAGAAGCTAGTCAAAGTAAGAAACAAGAATTATAGCTTATCCCAGAGTTATGTTAGTGCTTCGAATCTCATAGGAGTTTCTAATGATGAATTTCAGAGTTATAGCAAGAAGACATATATGGAGGCCGAATTAACAACTATTGATGAGAATATGAAGAATCAATGCTTTCATTGACAAAGATTTAACCATTTTCAAGACGATAGTCCCACAAACGTAGTTATGTCCCTTCTAAATAGAAATGTAAGTGAATAGAAAGGTTGAAGTGTCAAAGTAGTTAAAGAATGCTACTAAGGTGGAGACGCAAGACAAAGTAAGAAACAAGCATTATACCTTATCCCACAATTCTATTAGGTCTTTGAATCTCATAGGAGTTTCTTATGGTGAATTTTGGGAGTTGTAGCAAGGAGACACCTATGCAGGCTGATGCAATACCTATTGATGTGAATATGAACAATCAATGCTTTCACCAACAAAGATTTGACCATTTGCATGATGATTGTCCCAAAAACGTAGTTATAACCCTTCAAGATATAAATGAGAGGGAATAGAAGGATTTAGGTGTCAAAGTAGTTGTAGCATGCTACCAAGGTGGAGAAGCTAGTCAAAGTAAGAAACAAGAATTATAGCTTATCCCAGAGTTATGTTAGTGCTTCGAATCTCATAGGAGTTTCTAATGATGAATTTCAGAGTTATAGCAAGAAGACATATATGGAGGCCGAATTAACAACTATTGATGAGAATATGAAGAATCAATGCTTTCATTGAGAAAGATTTAACCATTTTCAAGACGATAGTCCCACAAACGTAGTTATGTCCCTTCTAAATAGAAATGTAAGTGAATAGAAAGGTTGAAGTGTCAAAGTAGTTAAAGAATGCTACTAAGGTGGAGACGCAAGACAAAGTAAGAAACAAGCATTATACCTTATCCCACAATTCTATTAGGTCTTTGAATCTCATAGGAGTTTCTTATGGTGAATTTTGGGAGTTGTAGCAAGGAGACACCTATGCAGGCTGACACAATACCTATTGATGTGAATATGAACAATCAATGCTTTCACCAACAAAGATTTGACCATTTGCATGATGATTGTCCCAAAAACGTAGTTATAACCCTTCAAGATATAAATGAGAGGGAATAGAAGGATTTAGGTGTCAAAGTAGTTGTAGCATGCTACCAAGGTGGAGAAGCTAGTCAAAGTAAGAAACAAGAATTATAGCTTATCCCAGAGTTATGTTAGTGCTTCGAATCTCATAGGAGTTTCTAATGATGAATTTCAGAGTTATAGCAAGAAGACATTTATGGAGGCCGAATTAACAACTATTGATGAGAATATGAAGAATCAATGCTTTCATTGAGAAAGATTTAACCATTTTCAAGACGATAGTCCCAAAACGTAGTTATGTCCCTTCTAAATAGAAATGAAAGTGAATAGAAAGGTTGAAGTGTCAAAGTAGTTAAAGAATGCTACTAAGGTGGAGACGCAAGACAAAGTAAGAAACAAGCATTATAGCTTATCCCATTGTTCTATTAGGTCTTTGAATCTCATAGGAGTTTCTTATGGTGAATTTTGGGAGTTGTAGCAAGGAGACACCTATGCAGGCTGACACAATACCTATTGATGTGAATATGAATAATCAATGCTTTCACCAACAAAGATTTGACCATTTGCATGATGATTGTCCCAAAAACGTAGTTATAACCCTTCAAGATAGAAATGAGAGGGAATAGAAGGATTTAGGTGTCAAAGTAGTTGTAGCATGCTACCAAGGTGGAGAAGCTAGTCAAAGTAAGAAACAAGAATTATAGCTTATCCCAGAGTTATGTTAGTGCTTCGAATCTCATAGGAGTTTCTAATGATGAATTTCAGAGTTATAGCAAGAAGACATATATGGAGGCCGAATTAACAACAATTGATGAGAATATGAAGAATCAATGCTTTCATTGAGAAAGATTTAACCAATTTCAAGACGATAGTCCCAAAAACGTAGTTATGTCCCTTCTAAATAGAAATGAAAGTGAATAGAAAGGTTGAAGTGTCAAAGTAGTTAAAGAATGCTACTAAGGTGGAGAAGCAAGACAAAGTAAGAAACAAGCATTATAGCTTATCCCACAGTTCTATTAGGTCTTTGAATCTCATAGGAGTTTCTTATGGTGAATTTTGGGAGTTGTAGTAAGGAGACACCTATGCAGGCTGACACAATACCTATTGATGTGAATATGAACAATCAATGCTTTCACTAACAAAGATTTGACCATTTCCATGATGATTGTCCCAAAAACGTAGTTATAACCCTTTAAGATATAAATGAGAGGGAATAGAAGGATTTAGGTGTCAAAGTAGTTGAAGCATGCTACCAAGGTGGAAAAGCTTGTCAAAGTAAGAAACAATGATTATAGCTTATCCCAGAGTTATGTTAGTTCTTGGAATCTCATAGGAGTTTCTAATGGTGAATTTCAGAGTTATAGCAAGAAGACACATATGGAGGCCGAATTAACACCTATTGATGAGAATGTGAAGAATCAATACTTTCATTGACAAAGATTTAACCATTTTCAAGACGATAGTCCCAAAAACGTAGTTATGACCCTTCTAAATAAAAATGAAAGTGAATAGAAAGGTTGAAATGTCAAAGTAGTTAAGGAATGCTACTAAGGTGGAAACGCAAGACAAAGTAAGAAACAAGCATTATAGCTTATCCCACAGTTCTATTAGGTCTTTGAATCTCATAGGAGTTTCTTATGGTGAATGTTGGGAGTTGTAGCAAGGAGACACCTATGCAGGCTGACACAATACCTATTGATGTGAATATGAACAATCAATGCTTTCACCAACAAAGATTTGACCATTTGCATGACGATTGTCCCAAAAACGTAGTTATAACCCTTTAAGATATAAATGAGAGGGAATATAAGGATTTAGGTGTCAAAGTAGTTGTAGCATGCTACCAAGGTGGAGAAACTAGTCAAAGTAAGAAACAAGAATTATAGCTTATCCCAGAGTTATGTTAGTGCTTCGAATCTCATAGGAGTTTCTAATGATGAATTTCAGAGTTATAGCAAGAAGACATATATGGAGGCCGAATTAACAACTATTGATGAGAATATGAAGAATCAATGCTTTCATTGAGAAAGATTTAACCATTTTCAAGACGATAGTCCCAAAAACGTAGTTATGTCCCTTCTAAATAGAAATGAAAGTGAATAGAAAGGTTGAAGTGTCAAAGTAGTTAAAGAATGCTACTAAGGTGGAGAAGCAAGACAAAGTAAGAACCAAGCATTATAGCTTATCCCACAGTTCTTTTAGGTCTGTCAATGTCATAGGAGTTTCTTATGGTGAATTTTGGGAGTTGTAGCAAGGAGACACCTATGCAGGCTGACACAATACCTATTGATGTGAATATGAACAATCAATGCTTTCACCAACAAAGATTTGACTATTTCCTTGATGATTGTCCCAAAAACGTAGTTATAACCCTTCAAGATATAAATGAGAGGGAATAGAATGATTTAGTTGTCAAAGTAGTTGAAGCATGCTACCAAGGTGGAGAAGCTAGTCAAAGTAAGAAACAAGAATTATAGCTTATCCCAGAGTTATATTAGTTCTTGGAATCTCATAGGAGTTTCTAATGGTGAATTTCAGAGTTATAGCAAGAAGACACTTATAGAGGCCGAATTAACACCTATTGATGAGAATATGAAGAATCAATGCTTTCATTGACAAAGATTTAACCATTTTCAAGACGATAGTCCCACAAACGTAGTTATGTCCCTTCTAAATAGAAATGTAAGTGAATAGAAAGGTTGAAGTGTCAAAGTAGTTAAAGAATGCTACTAAGGTGGAGACGCAAGAGAAAGTAAGAAACAAGCATTATACCTTATCCCACAGTTCTATTAGGTCTTTGAATCTCATAGGAGTTTCTTATGGTGAATTTTGGGAGTTGTAGCAAGGAGACACCTATGCAGGCTGACACAATACCTATTGATGTGAATATGAACAATCAATGCTTTCACCAACAAAGATTTGACCATTTGCATGATGATTGTCCCAAAAACGTAGTTATAACCCTTCAAGATATAAATGAGAGGGAATAGAAGGATTTAGGTGTCAAAGTAGTTGTAGCATGCTACCAAGGTGGAGAAGCTAGTCAAAGTAAGAAACAAGAATTATAGCTTATCCCAGAGTTATGTTAGTGCTTCGAATCTCAGAGGAGTTCTAATGATGAATTTCAGAGTTATAGCAAGAAGACATATATGGAGGCCGAATTAACAACTATTGATGAGAATATGAAGAATCAATGCTTTCATTGAGAAAGATTTAACCATTTTCAAGACGATAGTCCCAAAAACGTAGTTATGTCCCTTCTAAATAGAAATGAAAGTGAATAGAAAGGTTGAAGTGTCAAAATAGTTAAAGAATGCTACTAAGGTGGAGAAGCAAGACAAAGTAAGAAACAAGCATTATAGCTTATCCCACAGTTCTATTAGGTCTTTGAATCTCATAGGAGTTTCTTATGGTGAATTTTGGGAGTTGTAGTAAGGGGACACCTATGCAGGCTGACACAATACCTTTTGATGTGAATATGAACAATCAATGCTTTCACTAACAAAGATTTGACCATTTCCATGATGATTGTCCCAAAAACGTAGTTATAACCCTTTAAGATATAAATGAGAGGGAATAGAAGGATTTAGGTGTCAAAGTAGTTGAAGCATGCTACCAAGGCGGAAAAGCTTGTCAAAGTAAGAAACAATGATTATAGCTTATCCCAGAGTTATGTTAGTTCTTGGACTCTCGTAGGAGTTTCTAATGGTGAATTTCAGAGTTATAGCAAGAAGACACATATGGAGGCCGAATTAACACCTATTGATGAGAATGTGAAGAATCAATACTTTCATTGACAAAGATTTAACCATTTTCAAGACGATAGTCCCAAAAACGTAGTTATGACCCTTCTAAATAGAAATGAAAGTGAATAGAAAGGTTGAAGTGTCAAAGTAGTTAAGGAATGCTACTAAGGTGGAAACGCAAGACAAAGTAAGAAACAAGCATTATAGCTTATCCCACAGTTCTATTAGGTCTTTGAATCTCATAGGAGTTTCTTATGGTGAATGTTGGGAGTTGTAGCAAGGAGACACCTATGGAGGCTGACACAATACCTATTGATGTGAATATGAACAATCAATGCTTTCACTAACAAAGATTTATCCATTTCTATGATGATTGTCCCAAAAACGTAGTTATAACCCTTCAAGATAGAAATGAGAGGGAATACAAGTGTTTAAGTGTCAAAGTAGTTGAAGCATGCTACCAAGATGGAGAAGCAAGTCAAAGTAAGAAACAAGGAATATAGCTAATCCTAGAGTTATGTTAGTACTTGGAATCTCATAGGAGTTTCTAATGGTGAATTTCAGAGCTATAGCAAGAAGAGACATATGGAGGCCGAATTAACACCTATTGATGAGAATATGAAAAATCAGTGCTTTCATTGACAAAGATTTAAGCATTTTCAAGACGATAGTCCGAAAAACGTAGTTATGTCCCTTCTAAATAGAAATGAAAGTGAATAGAAAGGTTGACATGTCAAAGTAGTTAAAGAATGCTACTAAGGTGGAGACGCAAGACAAAGTAAGAAATAAGCATTATAGCTTATCCCACAGTTCTATTAGGTCTTTCAATGTCATAGGAGTTTCTTATGCTGAATTTTGGGAGTTGTAGCAAGGAGACACCTATGCAGGCTGACACAATACCTATTGATGTGAATATGAACAATCAATGCTTTCACTAACAAAGATTTGTCTATTTCCATGATGATTGTCCCAAAAACGTAGTTATAACCCTTCAAGATAGAAATGAGAGGGAATAGAAGTGTTTAAGTGTCAAAGTAGTTGAAGCATGTATTGAGAAAAGGCATTCCGTGAAGAAGGCCGGGTACTATTCATCTCGGATACTATTCATCCCGAGACCCGAGATTACTATTCATCCCGTGAATCTATTGAGAAAAGGCAATACATGAAGAAGGTCGGGTACTATTCATCTTGGATACTATTTATCCCGAGACACGAGATTACTATTCATCCCGTGCTGTAAGTTGCGTTTTCATTATTGCTGCAGTTTTTTTTTATTTAGGGCTTCCTCCTTCAACTATAAAAGGAGGAAACCCCTCCCCTTGTAACCTAATTGACAATTCCGCCTCCTTTGGTCTAAAAGCTTTTAGGGGCTGCAGATTCTCATCTCTCTAGCTTCTCTCTAATTATTCATGCTTATTCTCCTTTATTATGCTTAATCTCTTATTTTCTCTAGTTTAATTTTGCATAATCTC
>CM051375.1:18038569-18106592 GCA_028015245.1 Cardamine occulta | reverse complement strand
AACCTAATCACTGTTGCGCCTCGGCTTAGGCTTTAAGAGCCCTTGCTGGGGCTGCTCTCTCTATTGTTCTTGTAATCACCTATTCACTCATAATTTGTACATTCAGCAGTAATCTCTTATTCTCTTTTGTTTAATTTGCATAATCTCTCACATTCTTCTTTTACTTGTATGCATCCCATTCTCTTAAGTCTCTCATTATCTTTATTTATTTCACATTTAATCTCCACATCAGCTTCTTGGACTTTTCATACTTCTATTCCTCTCATTTCTGTGAAGGGTTATAACTGCATTTTTGGGACAATTATCTTCGAAATTTATGAAATCTTTTGTTAGTGGCTTGATGATTATTACGTATTCACATCAATAAGTATTGTGTCTGACTGCGTAGTGTCTCTTACGCAACTCCCAAAATTCTATAAGTACCTCCTATGACATTCAAAAGCCCTGTAATAGAACTATGGGATAAGCTATAATGCTTATTTCTTACTTTGTCTTGGAAATCTCTTGCTTAGTAGCATTCTTTAACTAACGACGCTAACTTCACTCTGCCACTGTTTCCTTGTAGAAGGTCATAACCTTACGTTTTTGGGACTATGAATCTTTAAAATGGATTTAAATCTTTATTAATAAGCGTTTGATTTCTAATATTTCATCAATAAGTGTTAATTAAGCCTCCTTAACCTCTGTCTTCTTATATAACTCTGAAAATTCACCCATTAGAAAGTACTATCGGATTCTAAGAACTAACACTGCTCTGGGATAAGCTATAATCCTTGTTTCTTACTTTGACTTGCTTCTCCTCACACTTAGTTGCATGCTTCCCCTTCTTTGACTTCCCTAAATCCTTCTATTCCTCTCATTTATATCTTGAAGGGTTATAACTATATTTCGGACAATCATCATGGAAATGGTCAAATCTTTGTCAATGCCAGCATTGATTCTTCATAATATTCACATTATAAGGTGTTATGTCTGACTCCATTAATTGTCTCTTTGCTATAACTTCATAATAATTTACAATAAAAGCTCGAGATTGAAAGACCTAACAGAACTATAGGATAAGCCCTAATGCTTGTTTAACTTTACTTTCTCTTCGCGTGTGTCACTTTGTAGTATCATGACCCTTTCTATTCTCTGCGTTTCTATCTTGAAGGGTCAACAATGTCGTTTTAAGGACTCTTATCTTGAAAATAGTTAAAAGCTTTGTCTGAAAGCATTTATTCTTCATATTCATCCATATATGTTGTTTAGCCTCCATATGTTTCATTCTTGCTGTAACTCCCAAATTTGCATTAAAACTTCGTGTGAGATTTGGAACTTAACAGGAAAATGTGAGATAAGCTATAAAACATTTCTTACAATGTCTTCGTCCCCACCTTAATAACATCCTTCCGCTTCTTCCTGAGTTCAACCTTTTCTATTCACTCATTTCTATCTTAAAGGGTCATAACTTTTGCGTCTTTAGATTTATTATCTTGAAAATGGTCCAATATTTGTCCATAAAATCATTGATTCTTCCGTAAATTACGCCAATATGTATTTGGTCCAGGTATGGAATGTCTTGCTACTTGTCCTAAAATTCATATAAAACTCCTATGACATTCAAGGGCCCTAATAGTATGGGATAAGCTAAATGTTGTTTTCTTACTTTGGGATAAATAAGCAGGTCTTTAAGCACATTGACATTCATTTTCCATGTCCTTTCTCATTTTATATTTAGAAGGGTCATAACTTCGTTTGGGACATAGGGTCTTAGTAAGGTTAAATCTTTGTCAATGAAAGAATTGATTCTTCATAATACTCATGAAGAGTCGTCGATTCTGTATGTGTCTTCTTTTCTGTACCCAGAAATTCACAACTAGAAAACTCCTGTGAGATTCTAAGAACTAACATAACTCTAGGATACTTCTATTAATAGTTTCTTACTTTTGACTAACATCTCCCACCTTGGTAACATGCTTTCACTGCTTGGACACTAAACCTTATTCCCTCTCATTTATAACTTGAAGGGTTATAACTCGTTTTAGGACAATCGTCTTTCCAGGTAGCAGAGAAATCTTTTGTTAGTAAGCAGCCAGTTATTTCAATATTCCACATCAATAGAAAGTATTGTGTTAGCCTGCATGAAGTGTCTCCATACTATAACTCCCCAAAATTCCCTATAACTCCCTGTGCCATGAAACCTAATAGGCGTGAGATTGGTATGATAGCATACTTGCTTTAATATTTGCATCTCCATGGTAGCATTCTTCATTGCCTGCCCCTTGACCTGTATATATTATTTCTGTTGAGAAGGGTCTTAATCATGTTATTCTCATCAATAGGTTTTTAATTACGGCCTCCATATACAATGTTCTTGCTATATTTCTGAAATTCACTGTTAGAAACTCTGAAATCCGAGAACTAACATAATAACTCTAGGATAAGCTATGATGCTTGTTTATTTCTTTAAATCCTTTTCCACGTTAGGTAGCATGCTTAACCTACTTTGACACCTAAAAGCACTTATATTCCTCTCCCATTTCTGTATCTTGAAGGTTACGCATAACTATATTTTAGGACAATAAATCTTGCAAATAGTCAAATCTTTGTTAGTGAAAAGAATTGATGGTTTATATTTACATCGATAGGCCTTGTGTCAATGGCATGGGGTGTGCCTTGCTGCAACTCCTAAAATTCACCATAAAAAACTCTATGACATTCAAAGACCTAATAGAACTGTGGAATAAACTTCATATTGTGCTTTCTTACTTTTGTCTTGCGTCTCGTTAGTACTTGAATCCCTAAAGCGCGGTAACATTTCAACTTTGTGGCTCTCATTTTCTATTTGAAGAGAAGATTAAGCCTTTCGTTTTTGGGATTCTCGTCTTGAAAATAGTTAAATCTTTGTGAATAAGCATTGATTCTTCCGATTCTCGCGAAAATGTATTCATTCGGCCTCCATATGTGTCTTCTTGCTATAAATTCTGGAAATTCAACATTAAAACTCCTATGAGATTCCAGAACTAACATAACTAGGCAAAGCTATAATCCTTGTTTCTTAGCTTGACTTGCATCTCCACCTTTGTAGCATGCTTCTTCTTGGACCCTCTAAACACTTCTATTCCTCTCATTTATATCTGTGAAGGGTTATGTAACTACATTTTTAGGACAATCGTCTTGAGATTATGAAATCTTCATTAGTGAAAGCATTGATTGTTAGTATTCATCAATAAGTATTGTGTGCCTCCATAGATTGTCTCCTTGCTACAACTATCAAAATTCACCATTAGAAACTCCTATGACGTTCAAAGACCTAATAGAGCCGTAGGATAAGCTATAATGCTTGTATCTTGCTTTGTATTGCGTCTCCACCTTAGTAACATTCTTTAACTACTTTGACACTTCATCCTTTCTATTCACTCTCATTTCTATTAGAAAAGGTCATAACTTCACCCGTTTTTGAGATAATAAATCTTGAAAATGGTTAAACTTTTTCCATGTAAGTATTGATTCTTCATATTCATCCATATATGTTGTTTAGCCTCTATATGTTTTTCTTCTTTCTTTCTGACTCCCCAATTTACCATTAGAAACTTCATTATGACATTTAAGACCCTAGAAATGTGAGATAAGCTATAATGTTACTTGGTGTGCATCCCCACTTTAGTAGCATAACTATTTCTTTATTTCAACCTTTCTATTCACTCTCATTTCTATCTTGAAGGGTCATAATATTGAAAAAGGCATTTTGAAAGAAGAGTCCTATTCATCTCGGTTCCCTTCATCCGAGACCGAGATTACCTATTCATCCCGTGAATCTATTGAAAAGGCATTCCTAAGAAGATAGAATACTATTCATCTCAGGTACTATTCATCCGAGACAGAGATTACTATTCATCCCGTCTTTGTAAGTTGCGGTTTCATTAATTTTTTGCGATTTTTTTTTGGGCTTCCTCCTTCAACTATAAAGGAAAACCCTCCCTTATAACCTAATCATAGTTGCCTCCTTTGGCTTCAAAATGGCCCTTAGGGCTGCTCTCTCTCTTATTGTTCTTATATCCTATTCTCCTTAATTATTTACATTCAGCATTAATCTCTTATTCTCTCTTGTTTAATTTGTATAATCTCTCATTCTCCTTTACTTATTTTTATGCATCTATTCTCTTAATTCTCTCATTCTCTTAGTTCATATTTATGCATCAATTCTCCACATGGTATCGGAGCAGATGGCGATGAAAGAAAGGATGGAGGCTTGAAAGAATCATCGATGCTTAAAACGCCTCTCCATTTCAATGGTTTGAGGCTAGCTCGATGTTTTCTCTTCATTCTTAAGCCCCAGCCTTTTCTCCAAGCCATGTTTATAGATCCTTTATGACAATGAGGGAAGGAAGTGAGGTGTGGTAAAGAACTACAAGGAAAGAAAGCGAAATCTTAGGTTAAAGCTCTAGCTATTGGTCTTTGGATCCATGGTTTTTGTGGCTCAGATTTTTTTTCTCATCATCTCTAAGCCTCATTTTTTTTCTCTAAGTCATTGTTAGTTATGAATAAGACTCAAAATCGCTTTTTTGTTTCCTTTTAAAACCTTGGATGAATTTCTAATTCATTGGAATAGAAAAGTGAAATCCATTGTAATTTTGATTCAGATTTGCGATTTGGGTGATTAAGACATAGAACCACGCTGAATGGTGCTTGATTTCTATAGATCTAATGCACCTAATTAATAAATAGTATATATGTTTGTTTTATTCTGGGTTTTGACAATGAAGAGATGAGCTTAGTGGCTATGGATAATAAACCACAAAGAAAAGAGATAGAAGTATGCTACAAGCGCTTAATCCATGGACTCCATGGTTTTGCTGAGCATAATCTACTCTCTTTAAACCCCATCCCGAAATCTCTAAGTCATCTATTTAGTGTCTTAAGCTGTGTTGAAAATCGGTTAAGGAAGGTGGGACCTGGGTTCATTTTGCTCTTAGGTAAATGACCTTGCTGAATCAAGCTTCCAATTAAAGGGAGGAGAACCTGGGTTCATTCAGCTCTTATAGTATAAATGACTTTGCTGAATCCAAGCTTCCTTAGAAAGAGATTTATAGTAAAAGCTTCCTCCTTGTGGAAACAAGCATAAACTGAAATTAAATCATCTTCTCTTCAAAAGCCGAGTTGATTCGGCTAAAGGAAAGAACACCGGTTTATTATGCCTTATTGGGTAGAAATGGCCTTATTGAATCTGATTCCTCTTTTGCTGAGAACCATAGTAAAATTTGCTTAACCCTTATGGATTGAGCGTGTGAAGTTATGATGAATCTGGCTTTAAGAAAAGAACCATGTCTCTTTTAGCTCTTATGAGTTTACATGAGCATGTTGAATCCAAATTTCCCTTTTAAATCAAAAGAATGAGAACCTTGATGAATCTGGACTAGAGTCCTAGAGGAACCTGAATCTTTTTAAATAAGGAGAGACCTTAAGGATACTCATGGCTGTAGAACCTTGCTGAATCCAAGTTCTTTTGATCAAAATCAGACCTTCGGACTACTTTCGAAATATTTTAAGTCCTTGGTTCCTTCAATCTTTAAATTATTTTCATTTCTATTCATGAATTTGAAACCTTGGACCGCTTCTAAGCATTAAAGTCCCTGGTTCATGATTTTTGCTCCCTAAGGTGGAAATGGTCCGTATTAAAATTCCTTGTGAGTTTAAATACACCTAAGATCATTTTCACCCGAGTTAAATCATGATTAGCTGCTTTAAAACCTTTGAAGTCCATGATTGTTTTCAAAGATGAACATTGATCTGGGAAAATATTTTTTATGTGAAGTATTTCCAAATAAATCATTGTTCATCCCTTGTTTTCAAATGAAAAGATGAATCTTAGTCTGCTTTCTTTCTTATGCATGTGAAACAAAAATATGGCTTTGGTACATCTCAGTTTTGCTAAGGATAAAATTTTGGTCGAGTTTTATATCTTAATGATTTGAAAATTCCTAAGACCATAATTAAATCCAAGCTCTCATAAGAGAGTAAATAGTCTTTATGGTGAAGAACCATAAAGAGGAAATTTTTCTACTAACCCTTGTGTATGCATAGGTAAAAGTGTATAAATCACAAGAAGAAAATGCATGAAGATCACATTGATCAATCCGATTCCATGACTAATGGGGCACTATCTGAGTTATCAACCCAAAAGGGGTACACTTGAACTTGTCATTAATTTGAATATCTTTGAGTCTTGTGAATTATTTCTCTTATTTCTTTAATATACAAACCCAATTTGTTTTACCTTCTTAAACCCCCATGGCAATTACTTACTGAATTTAAGTCCTCTATGAAGGGTTTAAACAAGGAAGCCGGGATTATTCTTGGTGAGAGAAGTGTTAATGAAGAAGGGACACATCGAGAAGAAATAGAGTAAAGAAGTCCTTGGAGCTTACATATTCATAAGATGGATAAAAAGCGTTGTTACTTCAAGAAATGTTGAGAAGAAGATCCACTTAAGGTGTTCCCCAAAATCATTACAAGAACCGACTCACCATACTTGTTTCTGGGATCATAAACCAGGAAAACTCTCTAAACTCTTGCTTATTCCATCATACTTAGTGTTACAATTTGTTTTCGTCTTGATATCATTAAATTCATTTCTCTTATGTGTTACTCTTATATTTTATCTAAGCTTCTTAAAATCCAGCCATTCCTTTAAAATTTTGTATCTCGTGATGAAGGTACAAAGGAGTAAGTGCCGTGTATTCTCAAGAAGTTTAGAGACAAAAGGATCACATGAGAGAAATAAATAAAGCAGTTGGTTCATTAGAAGTGTCCTATTCGATGAAAGGCTTGCTGCTCTTGTGGCGATATTTGGACACAAAGGGAACTACAAGAGTTAGTGTTTGGGACCAGTATGAAGTGTTTCTTGGTTATGGTTTTGCAGTGTGTTTGGTTTACGAAAAAATTGGTCTGTCTGGTGAAAAGTGAAGATTTTTCAAACCAAGGGCTAAGGAACAAGGGGAGTTTTTCCTCTCCGTGTCACAAGCTTGATCGAGATGGATACATTGATGCATAATCAAGCTTGAGGGAGAATGTGAGCACTATAGAGGAAAAGCGAGTGTATTTATGAGCGTGTGTTTATGAAGTGTAGTCAAGATGGCAAGGCGTGATGCGTTTGGGAAGGTTGATCGAAGCAAGTCGGGGAGTAACCAAACGCCGAGGCATACCATATGGAGAAGAGGCTACCTTAAAGAGGCAGGAAGCGTATGATGTAAGCTAAACAAATGGAGGAAAGAAAAAATGCCAAGTCGTGAGACCAGTTAGATGAAGCGCATGAAACATCCATACCTTCAACTATGTCCTTGAAGAGAAGTGAAAAGCAAGCTAAAGCAAGAGGCCGGACAAGACGGAAGCTAGAGGCCGGACAAGAAAGCATAGGAAAGTCGGCGTGGCTCAAAGCTATCTTTATGAAGATCGAGTGCTTAAAGTCTTCTTACCTTTCTTATCCTTGATCGTATCCCTACTCATAGAGCGTTATGCTCTTTTCCTCATCATAGATTTTTTTTCCCAGTGGTTTTTTTCTATGATGAGGTTTTTACTGAATACGCCTATGTAGGTCAGCTTAGTCTTTGTTCACGGCTAAGCTTGGGGAAATATTGAGAAAGGCGTTAAAAGAAGGCGGGTCCTATTCATCTCGGGTACTATTCATCCCGAGACCAAGATTACTATTAATCCGTGAATCTATTGAGAAAAGGCATTCCCGAAGAAGATAGAATACTATTCATCTGGTACTATTCATCCGAGACCACGAGATTACTATTCATCCGTGCTGTAAGCTGCGGTTTCATTATTGCTTTGCAGTTTTTTTTTTTAGGGGCTTCCTCCTTCAACTATAAAAGGAGAAACCCTCCCCTAATAACCTAATCATTATTTGCGCCTCCTTTGGCTTAAAATGGCCCTTAGGGGCTGCTCTCTCTATTGTTCTTGCTTAATCACCTATTCTCCTTAGTTATTTACATTTCAGCATTAATCTCTTATTCTCTCTTGTTTTAATTTGCGTAATCTCTCATTCTCCTTTACTTGTTTTTATGCATCTATTCTCTTAATTCTCTCATTCTCTTGGTTCATATTTCTGCATCAATTCTCTCTCATAACTACGTCTTTGAAACTATTATCTTGAAAATTGTCAAATCTTTGTCCATAAAAGCATTGATTCTTCATATTCACATCGATATGTGTTGTTTTAGTTTCCATATATTTCTTGTTGCTACAATTATCAAAATTCACCATTGAAACTCCTATGACATCCAAAGACCTAATAGAACCGTGGGATAAGCTATAATGCTTGTTTCTTGCTTTATCTTGCATGTCCACCTTAGTAGCATTCTTTAACTTCTTTGACACTTCAACCTTTCTATTCACTCTCATTTCTATTTAGAAGGGTCCCTAAATGCGTTTTGAGATAATGCCTTGAAAATGGTTAAATCTTTGTCGGTGAAAGCATTGATTCTTTTTATTCTTATCAATAGGTGTTTAATTTGGCCTCCATATGTGTCTTCTTGCTAGAACTCTGAAATTCACCATTAGAAACTCCTATGAGATTTCAAAACTAACATAACTACGGGATAAGCTATATTGTGTTTTTTACTTAGACTTGCGTCTCACCTTAGTAGCATCCTTTAACTACTTTGACACCTAAACACTTCTTTTACTCTCATTTCGATCTTGAAGGGTCCTAACTACATTTTTGAACAACTATCTTGAAAATGGTCAAATGTTTGTTAGTGAAAGCATAGATTCTTTATATTCACATTAATAGGTGTTGTGTCGGCCTCCATTGGTGTCTCTTTGCTACAATTCGCAATTTTACAATAAGAAACACCTAAGAGATTCAAAGACCTAATAGAACTGTGGGATAAGCTATAATGCTTGTTTCTTACTTTGTCTTGCATGTCCTTTTGCAGCGTACTAAACTTTGATACTCCGACCTTTTTATTCATTCTCGTTTCTATCTTGAAGGGTCATAATGTCGTTTTGGGACTCTTATCTTAAAATGGTTAAATCTTTGTCCATGAAAGTATTGATTCTTCATATTCACATCCATATATGTTGTTTTAGCCTCTATATGTTTTCTTCTTGCTACAACTCCCAAATTTACCATTAAAGCTCAGTATGACATTTAAAGACCCTAGAAATGTGAGATAAGCTATAATTCTTGTTTCTTACTTGGTCTTGCGTCCCCACCTTAGTAGCATGCTTCACTACTTTGACTGTTCAACCTTTCTATTCACTCTCATTTCTATCTTGAAGGGTCATGTACTTAGGTCTTTGAAACTATTATCTTGAAAATGGTAAATCTTTGTACATAAAAGCATTGATTCTTCATATTCCATCAATATGTGTTGTTTTAGCCTCCATATATTTCTTGTTGCTACAATTATCAAAATTCACCATTAGAAACTCCTATGACATTCAAGACCTAATAAACTGTGGGATAAGCTATAATGCTTGTTTCTAGCTTTATCTTGCGTCTCCCCTTAGTAGCATTCTTTAACTACTTTGACACTTCAACCTTTCTATTCACTCTCATTTCTATTTAGAAGGGTCTTAACTACGTTTTGAGATAATCATCTTGAAAATGGTTAAATCTTTGTCAATAAAGCATTGATTCTTCTTATTCTTATCAATAGGTGTTAATTAGGCCTCCGTATGTGTCTTCTTGCTAGAACTCTGAAATTCACCATTAAAACTCCTATGAGATTCCAAGAACTAACATAACTCCGGGATAAGCTATATTGCTTGTTTTTTACTTAGACTTGCGTCTCCACCTTGGTAGCATGCTTTAACTACTTTGACACCTAAACACTTCTATTTACTCTCATTTCGATCTTGAAGGGTCATAACTACCTTTTTTGAACAACTATCTTGAAAATGGTCAAATGTTTGTTAGTAAAGCATAGATTCTTTATATTCACATTAATAGGTGTTGTGTCATCCTCCATTGGTGTCTCTTTTTACAACTCGCAATTTTACAATAAGAAACACCTAAAGAGATTCAAAGACCTAATAGAACTGTGGGATAAGCTATAATGCTTGTTTCTTACTTTGTCTTGCGTGTCCTTTGTGTATATAACAACTTTTGATACTAACCTTTTTTATTCACTCTCATTTCTATCTTGAAGGGTCATAATGTCGTTTTGGGACTCTTATCTTAAAAATGGTTAAATCTTTGTCCATAAAAGTATTGATTCTTCATATTACATCCATATATGTTGTTTTAGCCTCTATATGTTTGTTCTTGCTACAACTCCCAAATTTACCATTAGAAACTAGTATGACATTTAAAGACCTATCAGAAATGTGAGATAAGCTATAATGCTTGTTTCTTACTTGGTCTTGCGTCCCCACCTTAGTAGCATCCTTATTTACTTTGATTTTGTTTAACCTTTCTATTCACTCTCATTTCTATCTTGAAGGGTCTTAACACGTCTTTGAAACTATTATCTTGAAAATGGTCAAATCTTTGTACATAAAAGCATTGATTCTTCATATTCACATCAATATGTGTTGTTTTAGCCTCCATATATTTCTTGTTGCTTCAGCTATCAAAATTCACCATTAGAAACTCCTATGGCGTTCAAAGACCTAATAAAGCGTGGGATAAGCTATAATGCTTGTTTCTGGCTTTATCTTGCGTCTCCACTTTAGTAGCATTCTTTAACTACTTTGACACTTCAACCTTTTATTCCTCTCGTTTCTATTTAGAAGGGTCATAATTTCGTTTTTGAGATAATCGTCTTGAAAATGGTTAAATCTTTGTCAATGAAAGCATTGATTCTTCTTATTCTTATCAATAGGTGTTAATTCGGCCTCCATATGTGTCTTCTTGCTAGAACTCTGAAATTAACCATTAGAAACTCCTATAAGATTCCAAGAACTAACATAACTGGGATAAGCTATATTGCTTGTTTTTTACTTAGACTTGCATCTCCACCTTGGTAGCATGCTTTAACTACTTTGACACCTAAACACTTCTATTTACTCTCATTTCGATCTTGAAGGGTCATAACTACATTTTTGAACAGCTATCTTGAAAATGGTCAAATGTTTTGTTAGTGAAGCATAGATTCTTTATATTACATTAATAGGTGTTGTGTCGGCCTCCATTGGTGTCTCTTTGTACAATTCGCAATTTTACAATAAGAAACACCTAAGAGATTCAAAGACCTAATAGAACTGTGGGATAAGCTATAATGCTTGTTTCTTACTTTGTCTTGCGTGTCACTTTTGCAGCGTACTTAATTACTTTGATACTTGACCTTTTTATTCACTCTTATTTCTATCTTGAAGGGTCATAATGTCGTTTTTGGGACTCTTATCTTAAAAATGGTTAAATCTTTGTCCATGAAACTATTGATTCTTCATATTCACATCCATATATGTTGTTTTAGCCTCTATATGTTTCTTCTTCTAACTCCCAAATTTACCATTAGAAACTTCGTATGACATTTAAAGACCTAGAAATGTGAGATAAGCTATAATGCTTGTTTCTTACTTGGTCTTGTGAGATTTTAAAGAGATTAGATGAAAAAATTAGGGACGGAGATTAGATGAATTAGAGAGAATGAAAGCCCAGCCATTTTCTTCTTATAAGCCTGAGGCGTCCGTATTGTGTTAAATAACAAGAAAAAGGGTTTCCTCCTTTTTAGAAGAAGGAGGATGCCCTAGATAAAAAACAAGCTGCAGCAAAAGTGAAACGCGCTTCTGACGGATGAATAGTAATCCTGGGTCTCGGGATAAATAGTACCGAGATGAATAATGCCGATCTTACACTGCGAATGCCTTTTCTTAATAGATTCACGGGATGAATAGTAATCTCGGTCTCGGGATGAATAATACCGAGATGAATAGTACCGGCCATCTTCACGGAATGCCTTTTCTCAATACTCCCCCTCGAAGCTTAGCGTCGGTTAACAAAGACTAAGCTTGGACTTTATAAGCGTTACCTCGGTAAAAACCTCATCGTAGAAAAAACCACTTGGGAAAAAATCTATGATGAGGGAAAATATAAACGTCTATGAGTAGGGGATATGATCAAGGTGAGTTGGATCCACAAGCCTAGTTTGCTGTAGATGTGTTTGCAAACCTTAAGACTTCATGACTTTGGTGAAGATGTCTCTTTAGTTGATCTTCACTTCTTGTAAAAGCGTGGTAGTGTGACTCCTTCTTTGATCTTCTCTCGAACTTTGTGGCGGTCGACTTCTATGTGCTTGGTCTCTCGTGAAACCACGAGTTGCTGGCAATGTGTATAGCAGCAGTTGTCCAATGCATGGTGATGGGTCTTGTGGTTTCAATGCCTAGATCTCGAGTAGTGCCTTAAGCCAAATGAGTTCTTCCGTGAGCTTCCTCGTTGCTCTATACTCGGATTGACGCTTGAACATGACGCTACCTTGACTTCTTAGACTTCCATGTCGCCAAATTCCCTCAATGAATGTGCAATATCCGATGGTT
The DNA here is from genome assembly GCA_028015245.1 of Cardamine occulta. Classification (NCBI taxonomy): domain Eukaryota; kingdom Viridiplantae; phylum Streptophyta; class Magnoliopsida; order Brassicales; family Brassicaceae; genus Cardamine; species Cardamine occulta. The sequence continues at coordinate 18,094,121 of CM051375.1, read as the reverse complement.
GACTTCCTATCATTCGTGTCACCAGCGTAGTCTGCATCCTGATAACCAGCAATCTCGGCATTCTCGTTCTTTCCCATCCGTATGCCTTGTCTGGACTCCCTTTTAGATATCTGAGTATCCTCTCCACCATGTTCCAATGGTATCTTTGGGGGTTTGCATGTATTGACTCACTTGATTCACCAAAACATAAGTCGAGTCTTATTAAAGTTAGATAGAAAAGCTTACTTAGTCTTGGTATTGGAGGGATCTGCATATGGTTTGTCTAATGGATCTTCTTCTTTGAGCTCCTTTCCTTTTTCTCCCCCTTTAAGCTGACCTTGTAGCCATCTGCAGAGGAGTTTTGGCTGGCTTTGCTCCTATTTTCCTGTCTCATTCAAGAAGTCGAGTATATTTCCTTTGTGATAAAATAAGCCCTCAGAAGCGACGTACTTGATCCCTAGGAAATATTTTAGTTCTCCAAGATCTTTGATATCAAATACGGTTTTAAGATAGGTTTTCGTTTAGGGAATACCTTCCTTATCATTATGGAAATGATAAGGTCATCCATCAGACCAATCTTACGGCGATTCCTCGTGGACTTTGGATTTGTGAACAATGTGTGATCAACTTCAGATCTCTTGAACCCTTTAAACCCGAGTACAGCTCAGTTTGTGGTACCAAGCTCTTGGAGATTGCTTTAGACCATAGATGGCTTTTCTAAGCAGAACCTTTCGAACAATGGAGTCTTCAAGGCCGGTGGTGGAGTCATGTACACTTCTTCTTGAAGTTCTCCTTGCGAGAACGCATTCTTCGCATCCATTTGCCGTAACTCCCAATCCAGATTTGTGGCCAATGGAGAACAACTCTAGCTGTATGCAGCTTGGCGGGAAGCAAGCGTTTCGTATAATCGTCTCCCATAAGTCTGTGTGAATCCTCTTGCAACAAATCTCGCTTTGTACCTCTCAACATCTCCATTGCTCGAATACTTGATGGTGAAAAGCCACCGTGAACTAATAGCCTTTTTTTCCCAAAGGTAGGTCGGCTTTATCCCATGTATGATTCCTTTCCATAGCCCTGACCTCATTATCCCTTGCTCCCAGCCATTCGTTACTCCTTTGCAGCCTTATAACTCTGTGGAATCCATTGAGCATCAATTTTTTCAAGGAAGGCTTGATGAGCAGTTGGTAACAGGTCAGCGAACCCACGGCTTGTATAGGATCGCCTGACTTGGTTATTGAAATAGACTTTAGTGACCTTCCAATGTTAGGGTCCGAACCTCTGTCTAGTCTTCTCAGAAGAGGTGGTGGTGGAGGAGGAGGAGTTTCTGCTTCATGTCCCAACCTCATCATGGTGATCCTCTTGAACCACATCTTGATCGTACCATCCTCGTCTTGATCTTGGTCTTGTTCCATGTCAAGTGGCTTTGATTCGGTGAGTGTGCTTTCGATGGTATCGGTTTCTTCCGGGGGTTTGGGGAGCATGTATATTCCCAAGCTCAGAATTGGGTTGATCTTCTGTAGTCTCCGCTCCTTGTTGGTTGGTTTTAGACATTATCAGTGTTCTTCTCTCCAGGAGGAGGATTCCCCAAGATGATTAAGGAGATGTTAGAGACTAAGCGGCTCTATCGATGGTGATCTTGCCGAATCTTTCAAACTCCCCGATCCTTCTTATCGTAATACCCTTGGTGCTCAATAAATTTGCCATCTCTTGATACAATTGTTCTGTTCTTTGAGAAATCATAGCACTTGTAGCCCTTTTGAGTAGTAGAGTAGCCTAGGAACATGCATTTTGTGCTCTTAGCTTGAAGCTTGTCCCTCAGTTCACCTGGTCTCGTTACAAAACAAATGCAACCAAACACTCGTAAGAGATCGATAGAAGGTTTGGTTGGGTTCAATACCTCGAATGGCGCTAAATCAGTTAGGATCCTTGTTGGTATCCTATTTATCAAGTAACAGCCGCCGTGCGACATCACTCCAGAATCTCCTTGGGACATTGGTGTTAAACATCATGGATCTTGCAACTTCCATAAGATGTCTATTCTTCCTCTCAGCTACACCATTTTGTTGAGGGTGTATATGGGCAGCTAGTTTGGTGTATGATCCCATGTTTTGCTAAGTGATCTTTGAACTTGTGACTAGTGTATTCCCCACCATTATCAGACACTGAATACCTTGATCTTGGCATTAAACTGGTTAGTAACATATGATTGAAAATTAACAAATGCATCATATACTCTATCCTTAGATGCAAGCAATGTGACCCATGTATATTTTGATTTCTCGTCAATAAATGTAACATAGTATTTATTATTGTCTCTAGATAAACATGGGGCGGTCCGAACATCCTGAATACACAAGATCAAAACATTTTTCATAGATAGTTGAAGACTTAGGAAAAACAGTTTTACAATGCTTTCCTAGAATACATGCTTCACGGTTCGTATGATTAAAGACAACATGGGGTAACATAATTTCTAAAGCCCTAGCATGGGGGTGACCAAGTCTATCATGCCACGGTTTATTTGGGCTAACAGCATAACCACGATTGAAAGAAAGTAGATTTTGTTCTTTGGAGAATCCTCAAAAACATATAAGTCACCGTTAGTGTTCCTTCTCCCCAGAACTTTTCCACTCTCAATATCCTGAAAATGAAAGCTATTAGGACCAAATATAGCATAGCAGTTAAGATCGTTTGTAGCTCTTTTCTTTGAGACAAGATTAGAGGTGAACTTCCGGGCATAAAACGCTTTAGAGTTCTTATCACAAAGTTTTAAATCACCTACTCCTCTTATGGAGATCCTATCACCATTTGCAATTATCACATTTCCATTAATAGGTTTAACATTATTAATGAGGTTGGGGTTACTAATCGTATGATGAGAAGCCCGAATCGATAATCGATGTTTTTATTTTGTGATTTAGGTAAAGAAGCAAAGTGGTGATACGGATTCTTTATTGGTAAGGGCAGCAATGGACTTGATAAGAGCTTCAGGTCTGACTTCCTAACAACATCATTGGAGTAGGCAACCATAGCCAGTTCATCTCCTTGTCTAGATGGTCCGGCTGAGCTTGCTTTCGATTGAGGTTTCTTGAGTAGTTAAGCGAACCTTGAACTTTCTTTGGCTTAAGATGTGGATGTAGTATCAACATTTGTCCTTGATATGGCCTCTCTTCTTGCGGTGATCACACAAGAATCTTCCTATCTTCAGACTTGAAAGTAACTTTATGTGCCATGACCATTTCCCTTTGCCTTTGAAGAGACCCTACTGAGCCTTGTTCACGTTGGATTTGAAGCACACCTCATCTAAGCTTAGTAACTTCTCAGCTCTAAGGATGTGCTTGATGAGATCATTATGGCCGGGTTCAATGTGAGAAGCAAACCAAAGACCCTATCTTGTTCACCTTTCCTTGAGAGTACTTGGATCTCTGAGAAAGGTCTTAGCATCTCGAGTTCAGCCCATAGTGATCTGAATTTTCCAAAGTGTTTTGTGAAGTCAAGATCTTCTTGGCTAAGATTGTTGATAGCTTTCTTGACTTCAAACACTCGGAAAGATTGGAGACATTTCCATAGACATTCTTTAGTGTGTCCCGTGGCTCCTTTGCTGTCTCCTGATAAGAATAAGCTTTAAGTATTGCAGCTTAAAGTGAGTTTTGAAGTAGTCCAAGAACCCCTGATCTTCTTGAAACCATTTGCCATCTTAGAACTTGGATCTCCTTGATCTCTTTTCCATCTTCATTTGTGATTACTTTCTTATCTTGGGTTTCGATGTGATTCCAAAGACCACGACCGCAGATTTGTCTTGGTGGTTCTAGCCCAGCAAGTAGTTCACACCTTTGAGAGTAACTGGTATAGGAACAGATTTTGAAGAATCCGTGCTTCAGAGTTTCTTACTGCCAATGCACCCACAAATTTCCAGATTGATCCTAGCTTTGCTAATAAATCAAAAATTCTGTTGGTGTCCTTTGTTGCTAAGTACCTCCGAAATCTGTAAAAACCGGAAGAGCTCTGCAGATCTGTAGAGGGCAACAATGGAGATTAAAGAACAGAGATGGAGCAGAGATCTGCTAAGATCAACAAGTGTTAACAAGGAGAACAAACAATTTTAGGGTTTCAGAACTTGAGAACAAAAATGGCTGAGCGAAACAGAATAATGGCTGGGGAGAAATCAAGAGAATAGCTAGGCTGATTGAAAACAAACAGAGAATCGGTAACCTGCTCTGATACCATGAGATTTTAAAGAGATTAGATGAAGAAATTAGGACAGAGATTAGATGAATTAGAGAGAATGAAAGCCACAGCCATTTTCTTCTTATAAGCCTAAGGAGGCGTCCATATTGTGTTAAATAACAAGAAAAAAGGGTTTCCTCCTTTTTATAGAAGGAGGATGCCCTAGATAAAAAAAAAGCTGCAGCAAAAGTGAAACCGCTGACTTCGGCCACGGATGAATAGTAATCTCGGGTCTCGGGATAAATAGTACCGAGATGAATAGTACCGATCTTCTACGGAATGCCTTTTCTTAATAGATTCATGGGATGAATAGTAATCTCGGGTCTCGGGATGAATAGTACCGAGATGAATAGTACTTTCGGCCATCTTCACGGAATGCCTTTTCTCAATATTGCGTCCCGCGTTAGTAGCATGCTTGCTACTTTTGACGGTTTAACCTTTCTATTCACTCTCATTTCTGTCTTGAAGGGTCATCGCCGTCTTTGAAACTATTATCTTGAAAATGGTCAAATATTTGTCCATAAAAGCATTGATTCTTCATATTCATATCAATATGTGTTGTTTTAGCCTCCATATATTTCTTGTTGCTACAACTCCCAAAATTCACCATTAGAAACTCCTATGACGTTCAAAGGCGTAATAGAACTATGGGATAAGCTATAATGCTTGTTTTTTTCTTTGTCTTGCGTCTCCACCTTACTAGCGTTCTTTAACTACTTTGACACTACCTTTCTATTCACTCTCGTTTCTATTTAGAAGGGTCATAACTACATTTTGAGATAATGCGTCTTGAAAATGGTTAAATCTTTATCAATAAAGCATTGATTCTTCGTATTCTTATCAATAGGTGTTAATTAGGCCTCGATATGTGTCTTCTTGCTAGAACTCTGAAATTCACCATTAGAAACTCCTATGAGATTCCAAGAAGCGAACATAACTCTGGGATAAGCTATATTGCTTGTTTCTTACTTAGACTTGCTTCTCCACCTTGGTAACATGCTTTAACTACTTTGACACCTAAACACTTCTATTTACTCTCATTTCTATCTTGAAGGGGTCATAACTACATTTTTGGAACAACTATCTTGAAAATGGTCAAATGTTTGTTAGTGAAGCATTGATTCTTCATATTCACATTAATAGGTGTTATGTCAGCCACCATTGGTGTCTCTTTGCTACAACTTCGCAATTTACAATAGGAAACTCCTAAGAGATTCAAAGACCTAATAGAACTATGGGATAAGTTATAATGCTTGTTTCTTTACTTTGTCTTGCGTGTCACTTTGTAGCATACTTATTACTTTGACCTTTTTATTCACTCTCGTTTCTATCTTGAAGGGTCATAATGTGGTTTTTGGGACTCTTATCTTGAAAATGGTTAAATCTTTGTCCATGAAGCATTGATTCTTCATATTCACATCCATATATGTTGTTTGGTACCAAATGTTTCTTCTAGCTTCGACTCCCAAATTTACCATTAGAAACTTCTTATGACGTTTAACGACCTAGAAATGTGAAATATGCTATAGTGATTGTTTCTTACTTGGTCTTTCATCCCCACCTTAGTAGCATGCTTCGGCTACTTTGACTATTCAACCTTTCTATTCACTCATTTCTATCTTGAAGGGTCATAACACGTCTTTGAAGCTATTATCTTGAAAATGGTCGAATCTTTGTCCATAAAAGCATTGATTCTTCATATTCACATCAATATGTGTTGTTTTAGCCTCCATATATTTCTTGTTGCTACAACTATCAAAATTCACCATTAGAAACTCCTATGACATCCAAAGACCTAATAGAACTGTGGGATAAGCTATAATGCTTGTTTCTTGCTTTGTCTTGCGTCTCCACCTTAGTAGCATTCTTTAACTACTTTGACACTTCAACCTTTCTATTCACTCTCATTTCTATTTAGAAGGGTCATAATTACATTTTGAGATAATCGTCTTGAAAATGGTTAAATCTTTATCAATGAAAGCATTGATTCTTCATATTCTTATCAATAGGTGTTAATTAGGCCTCCATATGTGTCTTCTTGCTAAAACTCTGAAATTCACCATTAGAAACTCCTATGAGATTCCAAGAACTAACATAACACTTGGGATAAGCTATATTGCTTATTTCTTACTTAGACTTGCATCTCCACCTTGGTAGCATGCTTTAACTAGTTTGACACCTAAACACTTCTAATTACTCTCATTTCTATCATGAAGAGTCATAACTACATTTTGGAACAACTATCTTGAAAATGGTCAAATGTTTGTTAGTGAAAGCATTGATTCTTCATATTCACATTAATAGGTGTTGTGTCGGCCTCCATTGGTTTCTCTTTGCTACAACTCACAATTTTACAATAAGAAACACCTAAGAGATTCAAAGACCTAATAGAACTGTGGGATAAGCTATAATGCTTGTTTCTTACTTTGTCTTGCGTGTCCTTTGCAGCATACTTGACTACTTTGATACTTGACCTTTTTATTCACTCTCGTTTCTATCTTGAAGGGTCATAATGTCGTTTTTGGGATTCTTATCTTAAAAATGGTTAAATCTTTGTCCATGAAAGTATTGATTCTTCATATTCACATCCATGTATGTTGTTTTTAGCCTCTATATGTTTCTTCTTGCTACACCCCAAATTTACCATTAGAAACTTCTTATGACATTTAAAGACCTAAAGAAATGTGAGATAAGCTATAATTCTTGTTTCTTACTTGGTCTTGCGTCCCCCCTTAGTAGCATGCTTCATTACTTTGACTGTTCAACCTTTCTATTCACTCTCATTTCTATCTTGAAGGGTCATAACACGTCTTTGAAACTATTATCTTGAAAATGGTCAAATCTTTGTCCATAAAAGCATTGATTCTTCATATTCACATCAATACGTGTTTTTTTAGCCTCCATATATTTCTTGTTGCTACAACTATCAAAATTCACCATTAGAAACTCCTATGACATTCAAAGACCTAATAAACTGTGGGATAAGCTATAATGCTTGTTTCTAGCTTTGTCTTGCGTCTCCACCTTAGTAGCATTCTTTAACTACTTTGACACTTCAACCTTTGTATTCACTCTCATTTCTATTTAGAAGGGTCATAACTTCGTTTTTGAGATAAGCGTCTTGAAAATGGTTAAATCTTTGTCAATGAAAGCATTGATTCTTCTTATTCTTATCAATAGGTGTTAATTCGGCCTCCATATGTGTCTTCTTGCTAGAATTCTGAAATTCACCATTAGAAACTCCTATGAGATTCTAAGAACTAACATAACTCTGGGATAAGCTATATTGCTTATTTCTTACTTAGACTTGCGTCTCCACCTTGGTAGCATGCTTTAACTACTTTGACACCTAAACACTTCTTTTTACTCTCATTTCTATCTTGAAGGGTCATAACTACATTTTTGGAACAACTATCTTGAAAATGGTCAAATGTTTGTTTGTGAAAGCATTGATTCTTCATATTCACATTAATAGGTGTTGTGTCAGCCTCCATTGGTGTCTCTTTGCTATAACTTCGTAATTTTACAATAAGAAACTCCTAAGAGATTCAAAGACCTATCAAACTGTGGGATAAGTTATAATGCTTGTTTCTTACTTTGTCTTGCTTCACTTTAGCATACTTCAACTACTTTGACATTTTTATTCACTCTCGTTTCTATCTTGAAGGGTCGTAATGTCGTTTTTGGGACTCTTATCTTGGAAATGGTTAAATCTTTGTCCATGAAAGCATTGATTCTTGCGTATTCACATCCATATATGTTGTTTTATACCAAATGTTTCTTCTTGCTACAACTCCCAAATTTACCATTAGAAACTTCGTATGACATTTAAAGACCTAACAAAATGTGAGATAAGCTATAATGCTTGTTTCTTACTTGGTCTTCCATCCCCCACCTTAGTAGCGTGCTTATTGCTTTGCTATTCAACCTTTCTATTCACTCTCATTGCTTTATCTTGAAGGGTCCATAACACGTCTTTGAAACTATTATCTTGAAAATGGTCAAATCTTTGTCCATAAAAGCATTGATTCTTTATATTCTGATGTGATCCTCCCAAGGATTAGACACTTTCGAGTTGTGGAAATGGATAGATGGATAGATGATGGATCGAATGGTCACACAAGATTGAAGGCTCTTGATATACCTCAATGTCTCCTAGGATATGACACACCTAGACAAGACAAGGTTTGATTGCTGGATATTACACAAGCAATGAAAGTTCTAAAGAACAAAGAGATTCACTCTAAAATATGTTGAAAAGAAAGTTGATTCATTATTTGTGATAGTCTAGGCGTGCTTATATAGCACAAGGAGTAGAAAATATCTAAACACACTTAAATGCTGAAAATAAACTAAAATTACTAAAAATACTAAAAATGCTTGAAAATATCTCTTCCTTCTTAGCTTCACGAAATTAAGTCTTTATTTGGGCCAAGAAAACTTTTGTGGGCTTTGGATGGGTTCTCTCATGGACTTGATGAATAAGTGATCCAATTTGCCTCATTAAAACCTTCCCATGGAGAAAACGCATTGGGAAAAACCCAAAGACTAGGAAAAAAAGTACAAATGGATCACCCTCTTTGTGAATCCATTTGAGAAGGTGTTGCCATCAGCATATTCTGATATCCAATGTACTTTGTGAGATCCTTAGATGCTTGATGATTGCGCAGGTGAGAAGTCCATGGATTGAATTCTGAAGTGCCTTGGCTCTTGCTCTTGTCATAGGTCCACTTGGTATAACCAATAAATCCTCAACTCCATGTATGCTCTCCTCGGGTTCATGCTGCGTTTGATTATTCTCCATGATCACATCATCCCCCTCTTCTTGAAAAGGATTTGACCTCAAATCGTGTTCATCTGCAACAAAGGGAATTAAGTCAGCAACATTAAAACTAGAACTCACTTTGTACTTACCTTGTAGATCAAGTTGGTAAGCATTGTCGCTGATCCTCTTTGTGACTCGGAATGGTCCATCGATTCTTGGTTTTAGTTTGGACTTCCTTTCAGCTGGAAATCTTTCTTTCCTCGGAATGTATCCACGCTAGGTCTCCTTCTTTAAAAGATCTTCTTATGCGGGGCCCTTGTTGGCATATTTTTCCTATTGTTTGGTTTTCTCCTCTATGTTCTTAGAGCTTTCTCATGGATCTGTTTAACAAGTTCAGCTTTCCTTTTCCCATCTATGCTTGCTCTTTCCTCAAAGGTAAAGGGTTAGATCCAAAGGAGAAATAGGATTAAATCCGTAGACAATTTGAATGGAGAAAACTTTGTAGCTGAATGCATTGGCGATTATATGCAAATTCAACATCGGACGAACAATCTTCCCAAGTTTTCAAGTTCTTTTTGATCGAGGCGCGTAAAAGAGTAGACAAAGTTCTGTTCACAACTTCGGTTTGCCCGTCAGATTGAGGATGACAAGTAGTTGAAAATAACAACTTTGTTCCTAAGCTTAGACAAAGTGTTTTCCAAAAGTAGCTCAAGAACTTAGTGTCCCTATCCTAACAATAGTTCTGGGCATGCCATGAATCCTAACTATCTCTTTAAAGAACAAGTTAGCTACATGAGAAGCATCATCGGTTTTATGACAAGCAATGAAATGTGCCGTCTTAGAAAACCTATCAACAACAACAAAGATGGAGTCTTTTCGGTCCTAGTTCTAGGCAATCCAAGCACAAAATCCATAGATATGTCATTCCGGGGGCTGAGTAAGGGATTGGTAAAGGCGTGTACAAACCTTGAGACTGTACCTTTGATTTGGCTTGTTTTAAGTGACACATCTTCCATGATACTCTCCATCTCTCTTCGTATCGTATTAAATGCTCTTGCAGTACTTTGAGAGTCTTAGCAATTCCAAAATGTCCCATTAAGCCTCCTCCATGCGCTTCCCTAACTAGCAAATCTCTCACGGAACAATTAGGCACACCAAGCGATTTTTCATAGAATAAGAATCCTTCATCCTAAAATACTTAAGAAAAGCAAATTTAACACAAGACTTGTAAATTTCTTGAAATTCAGAATCAATCTCGTATAACCCTTTTAGTTGCTCAAAACCTAACAACTTAGCATCCAAAGTAGTAATCAAAACATACCTCCGAGATAAGGCATCGGCAACAATGTTTTTCTTTACCTTTTTGTACTTGATTACATCTGAAATGTTTCAATGAACTCTATCCACCTAGCATGCCGTTTGTTAAGCTTTTGCTGACCTTTCAAATGCTTTAGGACTCATGATCAGTATGGATGGCGAACTCCTTTGGCCATAGGTAGTGCTGCCATGTTTGCAAAGCCGGACCAAGGCATCTGACTCTTTGTACGTGGTCGGATAGTTCAAAGTGGCTCCTCCAAGCTTCTCACTGAAAAAAGGCAATGGGCTTCTTCTCTTGCATCAAAACCGCACCAATACCTACCCGGATGCATCACGTTCAATTTCAAAGTTTTCATAAAATCTGGTAAAGACAAAAGGGGGTGCGTTGGTAAGTTTCTCCTTCAAGGTTTGGAATGCTTTTTTCTTGTGCTTCTTCCCGTTTGAATCCACGCTCTTCTTGATCACTTCAGTAAGTGGAGCAGCTATGGTGCTAAAATCTTTCACAAATCTCCTATAGAATCCAGCAAGTCCATGGAAACTCCTCACTTCGCTCATACTAGGACTTGGCCATTCACGGATAGCTCTCACTTTTCTTCATCAACCTGTATACCTGCACTCGCAACAAAACCTAGAAACACAAGATTATCCGTGCAAAAGGTACACTTCTTTAGGTTAGCAAACAACTTTTCTTTCCTTAGAACTTCCTAAAACAGATTTGAGATGCTCAATATGATCCTCTAAGTTTTTGCTATAAACCAGAATGTCATCAAAGTGACAACAACAAAAACTCCAATAAAGCTCTTAAGACATGGTTCATTAATCTCATGAAAGTGCTGGGTGCATTAGTTAATCCAAAGGCATTACTAACCACTCATATAATCCATGTTTTTGTTTTAAAAGCTTTTTTCGCTCATCACCCTCTTTCATGCGAATTTGGTGATATCCACTTTTAAGATCGATTTTAGAAAACACGCTAGAGCCATAGAGTTCATCTAGCATATCGTCTAAGCGAGGAATAGGATGGCGATACTTAACTTATGTTGTTGATGGCTCGACAATCAATACACATCCTCCGTGTTCCATCCTGCTTTGGTACAAGTAGAAAAGCCACCTGGGGCTCGTGCTCTCTCGGATGTATCCCTTGTCCGTGAGTTCACTCACTTGTTTTGCAACTCCTTGGTCTCAACGGGTTGGTTCTATAAGCTGGCCTGTTGGGAAGTGAAGCTCCAGGCACGAAATCTATTTGGTGCTCGATGGCACAGCTCGGTGGTAATCCTTTGGGGTTTTCCTCCGGAAAGATGTCTTCAAATTCCTACAAAGAAAGTAACCTTACTCGGCGATTCGGTGAGAGATTAGTATGATTCATAAGTGCTTCTTTGTAAACAAATAGAAGAATGGGTTGTTTAGAGAACAGAGCTCTCTTAACCACATTAGATCTCACAAAAAAGTTAGAATGCCTCACGGGTTTACTCTCATAGGCCTTTTTCTTGGTTTTTCTCAAACTCTCTTTTTCTTTTTGTGGTGAAGTGTTTAGGGGGTCACTCACAGTTGTTTTTCCTTGTTGTTTCAGCTGGATCTGGTCTTGGTAAACTTCGTGTAGTGCTAGAGGAGCAAGGACTGTTTTCCGGCCTTTGTACTCAAAAGAATACCTATTGGTGAAACCATCATGCAAAACCCTTCTATCAAACTGCCATGGTCTTCCAAGTAAGATGTGGCCAGCCTCCATAGGTAGAATATCACACAAAATTTTGTCCTCATATTTGCCTATGGTTATGGGAACCAATACTTGGCTGTTCACCGCCATCTCACCAGCATCATTCAGCCATTGAAGCTTATAAGGTTTCGGATGCTCGATGACTTTCGACCCAACTTCCTCACCATTGTTTCACTAGCTACGTTGGTGCAGCTTCCTCCATCAATTATAAGGCTGCAAACCTTTCCTTCAACAATGTATCTAGTATGAAACAAATTTTCTCTTTGATAGTGTTCATTTACCTTAGTTTGAATACTCAATGATCTCCGTGTAACCAAAAGCTCTCCAGCGGCTGGTAACTCCACTTGCTCTTCTTCTTGAGGCTGAATCATTCTCCTCCTCTTCCTCAGTTTCAATCTCCCCCATTCTCCAAGAGAATCATAATCTTCTTGTTAATACATTCATTGGCGTAGTGCCCCCTCCCTTGACACTTAAAACATCGAACTTCTCTGGTTTTAAAGGGGGCTGCCTCGGTTTTACCTTTGGGGTTCGGATTGGTGGTGAATGGTCTTGACTCGGTCTTTGGTTTAGCAATAGTTTTGTCCTCTTTATGATAAGTGGCCCTAGCATGAGATGCTCCAGCCCCATATGGCGTTTTAGAGCTACCCCTCCCTTGATTTGTTGTTCTACTAGAACAGCCTTATGTAGCATTTCCTCCAAATCTTTGTATGTTTGTAGCTCCATTCGGTCTTGGATGTCCAGGACAAACCAATAAGGAACCTTGCCATTGTTGCTTCAGAATCTTCTTCTATATAGGCTTTGATCATAAGAGACTCCATTTCTTGGAAATATTCATCCACACTTTTTACTCCCTTGGCTTAATCTCCTAAGCCTTTGATGCAACTCCGGTGGTAATGACTCCGGAACAAACCTCTTTCTCATCAGATTTTTCATCCCCTCCCAAGTCTCCACGTGGTTCCGGATTCACGTTTCCTACTAGTCGCAATTTGATCCCACCAGTTGATGGCATAATCATAGAATTGGTTCTTGCAAGTTGGACCTTCTTGTATTCGATTATGTTTGGCGATCAAACACCGGCTCTATCTTCTTCTCCCGCTCTAGGTAAGCATCTGGATCCTCTTCCCGTAGAATGGTGGTATTTTTCAACTTCGGACCATTGATATTGTCTTCATTTGGCCTCTTCCTTCGTGATTACGTCTAGTTCTTCGATGAGTCCTATTAGAATTCGGCTTCCTCCTCTGTAATAATCATCTTCCTCCACGTCCCTTTCTTGCCTAAGTTGCTGTCTCCTTCTCCTAACAACATTTTCCGCTGTACCAATGGTGGTGGTACTTCAGATTGCCCTTGGACAGATTCTTGGATTTTTATCGATCCTCTCATGAACTGCACCTAGTTCTGTCCTCGGCATCACCTCATTTCTCCCCATGATAGCTTGCAGTTCTAGATTAGGAATTCTAAACCACGCTCCCTGTTGGCATTATCATAATTATCTCCTTCACTCGCCATTTATTTTTCCTGCCAAAACAGAATGGTTAGTAATAAAACTCACAAAATGTTTCTTCCTCAAGTGTTTCTCTCAAGTGTTTCACTTCGGCTCTCATCAATGATCTCACTAGTGGCGAAATCTCAACGGTTCTTATCAAACTAATCAATCTAACGGTGGAAAACCAACAAACAGACACAAAGAATGATTTTTAGATAGAAAGACAAGATTTTTTTGGAAAAATGAGAGATTTAAAAGACTAAACTTCTGAAATTGATATAGAAACGATAATGATCAAGGATTTTTTTTTTTTTTGAAGAGGTGATTGATCGGATCCACGAAATGATGTAGGAAATTTTTTTTTTTTTTCTGAATAAAAGCGTAACGACGAAACTGATCGGATAGGGAGTTGATCGGTCCCTTTTGAGTGTTTAGAATTTTTTTTTTTTTTTTGTTGCAGATCGGGCTAGATCTCTTAGGATAGAAGAACAGAAAGGTAGAAAAGAGTTTTAAGAACGGTGGGAAGGTGAGAAGATGATAGAAAATGGATACAAACTCGAAAATGTCTCCCGATACCACTTGATGTGATCCTCCCAAGGAGTCGACACTTTCGAGTTGTGGAAATGGATAGATGGATAGATGGTGGATCGAATGGTCACGCGAGAGTTGCGGAAGGCTCTTGATATACCTCGATGTCTCCTAGGATATGACACACCTAGACAAGACAAGGTTTGATTGCTGGATATTACACACCAAGCAATCGAAAGTTCTAAAGAACAAAGAGATTCACTCTAAAATATGTTGAAAAGAAAGTTGATTCATTATTTGTGATAGTCTAGGCGTGCTTATATAGCACAAGGAAGTAGAAAATATCTAACACACTTAAATGCTGAAAATAAACTAAAATTACTAAAAATACTAAAAATGCTTGAAAATATCTCTTCCTTCTTCAGCTTCCACGAAATTAAGTCTTTATTTGGGCCAAGAGAACTTTTGTGGGCTTTGGATGGGTTCTCTCATGGACTTGATGAATAAGTGATCCAATTTGCCTCATTAAAACCTTCCTTTGGAAAAAAACCCATTGGGAAAAACCCAAAAGGCTAGGAAAAAAAGGTACAAATGGATCACCCTCTTTCATTAATCCATTGGAGAAGGTGTTGCCATCAGCATATTCTGATATCCAATGTACTGTGTGAAATCCTTAGATGCTTGATGATTGCGCACTTGAGGGAGAAGTGCATGGATTGAATTGTGAAGTGCCTTGGCTTTTGCTCTTGTCATAGGTCAACTTGGTACAACCAATAAATCCTCAACTCCATGTATGCTCTCCTCGGGTTCATGCTGCATTTGATTGTTCTCCATATCATATTCACATCAATATGTGTTGTTTTAGCCTCCATATATTTCTTGTTGCTACAACTATGAAAATTCAATATTAGAAACTCCTATGACATTCAAAGAACTAATAAACTGTGGGATAAGCTATAATGCTTGTTTCTTGCTTTATCTTGCGTCTCCACCTTAGTAGCATTCTTTAACTACTTTGACACTTCAACCTTTCTAATCACTCTCATTTCTATTTAGAAGGGTCATAACTACGTTTTTGAGATAATCGTCTTGAAAATGGTTAAATCTTTGTCAATGAAAGCATAGATTACTCAAATTCTTATCAATAGGTGTTAATTCGGCCTCCATATGTGTCTTCTTGCTAGAACTCTGAAATTCACCATTAGAAACTCCTATGAGAATCGAAGAACTAACATAACTCTGGGATAAGCTATATTGCTTATTTCTTACTTAGACTTGCGTCTCCACCTTGGTAGCATGCTTTAACTACTTTGACACCTAAACACTTCTATTTACTCTCATTTCTATCTTGAAGGGTCATAACTACATTTTTGGAACAACTATCTTAAAAATGGTCAAATGTTTGTTAGTGGAAGCATTGATTCTTCATATTCACATTAATAGGTGTTGTGTCAGCCTCCATTGGTGTCTCTTTGCTACAACTCGCAATTTTACAATAAAACTCCTAAGAGATTCAAAGACCTAACAGAACTGTGGGATAAGCTATAATGCTTGTTTCTTACTTTGTCTTGCTTTACTTTGTAGCATCTTAACTACTTTGATACTTGAACCTTTCTATTCACTCTCATTTCTATCTTGAAAGGTCAGAATGTCGTTTTGGGGACTCTCATCTTGAAAATGGTTAAATCTTTGTCCATGAAAGGATTGATTCTGCATATTCACGTCCATATTTGTTGTTTTATCCTTCATATGTTTCTTCTTGCTACACCTTCCAAGTTTACCATTAGAAACTTCGTATGGCGTTTAAAGACCTATGAAATGTGAGATAAGCTATAATGCTTGTTTCTTACTTGGTCTTGCGTCCCCCACCTTAGTAGCGTGCTTCAACTACTTTGACTGTTCAACCTTTATATTCACTCTCATTTCTATCTTGAAGGGTCATAACACCGTCTTTGAAACTATTATCTTGAAAATGGTCAAATCTTTGTCCATAAAAGCATTGATTCTTCATATTCACATCAATATGTGTTGTTTTAGCCTCAATATATTTCTTGTTGCTACAACTCTCCATATACACCATTCGAAACTCCTATGACATTCAAAGACCTAATAAACTGTGGGATAAGCTATAATGCTTGTTTCTAGCTTTGTCTTGCGTCTCCACCTTAGTAGCATTCTTTAACTACTTTGACACTTCAACCTTTCTATTCACTCTCATTTCTATTTAGAAGGGTCATAACTACGTTTTTGAGATAATCGTCTTGAAAATGGTTAAATCTTTGTCAATGAAAGCATTGATTCTTCTTATTCTTATCAATAGGTGTTAAATCGGCCTCCATATGTGTCTTCTTGCTAGAACTCTGAAATTCACCATTAGAAACTCCTATGAGATTCTAAGAACTAACATAACTCTGGGATAAGCTATATTGCTTATTTCTTACTTAGACTTGCGTCTCCACCTTGGTAGCATGCTTTAACTACTTTGACACCTAAACACTTCTTTTTACTCTCATTTCTATCTTGAAGGGTCATAACTACATTTTTGGAACAACTATATTGAAAATGGTCAAATGTTTGTTTGTGAAAGCATTGATTCTTCATATTCACATTAATAGGTGTTGTGTCAGCCTCCATTGGTGTCTCTTTGCTACAACTCGCAATTTTACAATAAGAAACTCCTAAGAGATTCAAAGACCTAACAGAACTGTGGGATAAGTTATAATGCTTGTTTCTTACTTTGTCTTGCTTCGCTTTAGCATCTTTGACTACTTTGACATTTTTATTCACTCTCATTTCTATCTTGAAGGGTCATAATGTCGTTTTTGGGACTCTTATCTTGGAAATGGTTAAATCTTTGTCCATGAAAGCATTGAATCTTGCATATTCACATCCATATATGTTGTTTTAGCCACCAAATGTTTCTTCTTGCTACAACTCCCAAATTTACCATTAGAAACTCGTATGACATTTAAAGACCTAACAAATGTGAGATAAGCTATAATGCTTGTTTCTTACTTGGTCTTCCATCCCCACCTTAGTAGCATGCTTGTTACTTTGTTTGTTCGACCTTTCTATTCACTCTCATTCTTTATCTTGAAGGGTCATAACACCGTCTTTGAAACTATTATCTTGAAAATGGTCAAATCTTTGTCCATAAAAGCATTGATTCTTTATATTCACATCAATATGTATTGTTTTAGCCTCCATATATTTCTTGTTGCTACAACTATGAAAATTCAATATTAGAAACTCCTATGACATTCAAAGACCTAATAAACTGTGGAATAAGCTATAATGCTTGTTTCTTGCTTTATCTTGCGTCTCCACCTTAGTAGCATTCTTTAAGTACTTTGACACTTCAACCTTTCTAATCACTCTCATTTCTATTTAGAAGGGTCATAACTTCGTTTTTGAGATAATCGTCTTGAAAATGGTTAAATCTTTGTCAATGAAAGCATAGATTACTCAAATTCTTATCAATAGGTGGTAATTCGGCCTCCGTATGTGTCTTCTTGCTAGAACTCTGAAATTCACCATTAGAAACTCCTATGAGAATCGAAGAACTAACATAACTCTGGGATAAGCTATATTGCTTATTTCTTACTTGAACTTGCGTCTCCACCTTGGTAGCATGCTTTAACTACTTTGACACCTAAACACTTCTATTTACTCTCATTTCTATCTTGAAGGGTCATAACTACATTTTTGGAACAATTATCTTGAAAATGGTCAAATGTTTGTTAGTGAAAGCATTGATTCTTCATATTCACATTAATAGGTGTTGTGTCGGCCTCCATTGGTGTCTCTTTGCTACAACTCGCAATTTTACAATAAGAAACTCCTAAGAGATTCAAAGACCTAACAGAACTGTGGGATAAGCTATAATGCTTGTTTCTTACTTTGATTTGCTTCCTTTGTAGCATACTTACTACTTTGACCTTTTTATTCACTCTCGTTTCTATCTTGAAGGGTCATAATGTCGTTTTTGGGACTCTTATCTTGGAAATGGTTAAATCTTTGTCCATGAAGCATTGATTCTTGCATATTCACATCCATATATGTTGTTTTAGCCACCAAATGTTTCTTCTTGCTACAACTCCCAAATTTACCATTAGAAACTTCGTATGACATTTAAAGACCTAACAGAAATGTGAGATAAGCTATAATGCTTGTTTCTTACTTGGTCTTCCATCCCCCACCTTAGTAGCATGCTTCAACTACTTTGACTATTCAACCTTTATTCACTTCTCATTCTTTATCTTGAAGGGTCATAACCCGTCTTTGAAACTATTATCTTGAAAATGGTCAAATCTTTGTCCATAAAAGCATTGATTCTTTATATTCACATCAATATGTATTGTTTTAGCCTCCATATATTTCTTGTTGCTACAACTATGAAAATTCAATATTAGAAACTCCTATGACATTCAAAGACCTAATAAACTGTGGAATAAGCTATAATGCTTGTTTCTTGCTTTATCTTGCGTCTCCACCTTAGTAGCATTCTTTAAGTACTTTGACACTTCAACCTTTCTAATCACTCTCATTTCTATTTAGAAGGGTCATAACTACGTTTTTGAGATAATCGTCTTGAAAATGGTTAAATCTTTGTCAATGAAAGCATAGATTACTCAAATTCTTATCAATAGGTGGTAATTCGGCCTCCATATGTGTCTTCTTGCTAGAACTCTGAAATTCACCATTAGAAACTCCTATGAGAATCGAAGAACTAACATAACTCTGGGATAAGCTATATTGCTTATTTCTTACTTAGACTTGCGTCTCCACCTTGGTAGCATGCTTTAACTACTTTGACACCTAAACACTTCTATTTACTCTCATTTCTATCTTGAAGGGTCATAACTACATTTTTGGAACAACTATCTTGAAAATGGTCAAATGTTTGTTAGTGAAAGCATTGATTCTTCATATTCACATTAATAGGTGTTGTGTCAGCCTCCATTGGTGTCTCTTTGCTACAACTCGCAATTTTACAATAAGAAACTCCTAAGAGATTCAAAGACCTAACAGAACTGTGGGATAAGCTATAATGCTTGTTTCTTACTTTGACTTGCTTTACTTTGTAGCATGCTTCACTACTTTGATACTTCACCCTTTCTATTCACTCTCATTTCTATCTTGAAAGGTCATAATGTCGTTTTTGGGACTCTCATCTTGAAAATGGTTAAATCTTTGTCCATGAAAGTATTGATTCTTCATATTCACTTCCGTATATGTTGTTTTTATCCTTCATATGTTTCTTCTTGCTACACCTTCCAAGTTTACCATTAGAAACTTCGTATGACATTTAAAGACCTAACGAAATGTGAGATAAACTATAATGCTTGTTTCTTACTTGGTCTTGCGTCCCCACCTTAGTAGCATGCTTGACTACTTTGACTGTTCAACCTTTATATTCCTCTCGTTTCTATCTTGAAGAGTCTAACACCGTCTTTGAAACTATTATCTTGAAAATGGTCAAATCTTTGTCCATAAAAGCATTGATTCTTCATATTCACATCAATATGTGTTATTTTAGCCTCCATATATTTCTTGTTGCTACAACTATCAAAATTCACCATTAGAAACTTCGTATGACGTTCAAAGACCCTAATAAACTGTGGGATAAGCTATAATGCTTGTTTCTAGCTTTGTCTTGCGTCTTCACCTTAGTAGCATTCTTTAACTACTTTGACACTTCAACCTTTTCTATTCACTCTCATTTCTATTTAGAAGGGTCATAACTCGTTTTCAAGATAATCGTCTTGAAAATGGTTAAATCTTTGTCAATGAAAGCATTGATTCTTCTTATTCTTATCAATAGGTGTTAATTCGGCCTCCATATGTGTCTTCTTGCTAGAACTCTGAAATTCACCATTAGAAACTCCTATGAGAATCGAAGAACTAACATAACTCTGGGATAAGCTATATTGCTTATTTCTTACTTAGACTTGCGTCTCCACCTTGGTAGCATGCTTTAACTACTTTGACACCTAAACACTTCTATTTACTCTCATTTCTATCTTGAAGGGTCATAACTACATTTTTGGAACAACTATCTTGAAAATGGTCAAATGTTTGTTAGTGAAAGCATTGATTCTTCATATTCACATTAATAGGTGTTGTTTCGGCCTCCATTGGTGTCTCTTTGCTACAACTTCCCAATTTTACAATAAGAAACTCCTAAGAGATTCAAAGACCTAACAGAACTGTGGGATAAGCTATAATGCTTGTTTCTTACTTTGTCTTGCTTTTACTTTGTAGCATACTTCACTACTTTGATACTTCACTCTTTCTATTCACTCTCGTTTCTATCTTGAAAGGTCATAATGTCGTTTTTGGGACTCTCGTCTTGAAAATGGTTAAATCTTTGTCCATGAAAGTATTGATTCTTCATATTCACTTCCATATATGTTGTTTTATCCTTCATATGTTTCTTCTTGCTACACCTTCCAAGTTTACCATTAGAAACTCGTATGACATTTAAAGACCTAACAGAAATGTGAGATAAACTATAATGCTTGTTTCTTACTTGGTCTTGCGTCCCCACCTTAGTAGCATGCTTCAACTTACTTTGCTATTCAACCTTTATATTCACTCTCATTTCTATCTTGAAGGGTCATAACACCGTCTATGAAACTATTATCTTGAAAATGGTCAAATCTTTGTCCATAAAAGCATTGATTCTTCATATTCACATCAATATGTGTTATTTTAGCCTCCATATATTTCTTGTTGCTACAACTATCAAAATTCTCCATTAGAAACTCGTATGACATTCAAAGACCTAATAAACTGTGGGATAAGCTATAATGCTTGTTTCTAGCTTTGTCTTGCGTCTCCACCTTAGTAGCATTCTTTAACTACTTTGACACTTCAACCTTTCTATTCACTCTCATTTCTATTTAGAAGGGTCATAACTACGTTTTCAAGATAATCGTCTTGAAAATGGTTAAATCTTTGTCAATGAAAGCATTGATTCTTCTTATTCTTATCAATAGGTGTTAATTCGGCCTCCATATGTGTCTTCTTGCTAGAACTCTGAAATTCACCATTAGAAACTCCTATGAGAATCGAAGAACTAACATAACTCTGGGATAAGCTATATTGCTTATTTCTTACTTAGACTTGCGTCTCCACCTTGGTAGCATGCTTTAACTACTTTGACACCTAAACACTTCTATTTACTCTCATTTCTATCTTGAAGGGTCATAACTACATTTTTGGAACAACTATCTTGAAAATGGTCAAATGTTTGTTAGTGAAAGCATTGATTCTTCATATTCACATTAATAGGTGTTGTGTCAGCCTCCATTGGTGTCTGTTTGCTACCACTCACAATTTTACAATAAGAAACTCCTAAGAGATTCAAAGACCTAACAGAACTGTGGGATAAGCTGTAATGCTTGTTTCTTACTTTGTCTTGCTTTACTTTGTAGCATACTTCACTACTTTGATACTTCACCCTTTCTATTCACTCTCATTTCTATCATGAAAGGTCATAATGTCGTTTTTGGGACTCTCGTCTTGAAAATGGTTAAATCTTTGTCCATGAAAGTATTGATTCTTCATATTCACTTCCATATATGTTGTTTTATCCTTCGTATGTTTCTTCTTGTTACACCTTCCAAGTTTACCATTAGAAACTCGTATGACGTTTAAAGACCTATGAATGTGAGATAAACTATAATGCTTGTTTCTTACTTGGTCTTGCGTCCCCACCTTAGTAGCATGCTTCAACTACTTTGACTGTTCAACCTTTATATTCACTCTCATTTCTATCTTGAAGGGTCATAACACCGTCTTTGAAACTATTATCTTGAAAATGGTCAAATCTTTGTCCATAAAAGCATTGATTCTTCATATTCACATCAATATGTGTTATTTTAGCCTCCATATATTTCTTGTTGCTACAACTATCAAAATTCACCATTAGAAACTCGTATGACATGTAAAGACCTAATAAACTGTGGGATAAGCTATAATGCTTGTTTCGAGCTTTGTCTTGCGTCTCCACCTTAGTAGCATTCTTTAACTACTTTGACACTTCAACCTTTCTATTCACTCTCATTTCTATTTAGAAGGGTCATAACTACGTTTTCGAGATAACCGTCTTGAAAATGGTTAAATCTTTGTCAATAAGCATTGATTCTTCATATTCATATCAGTGGATGTTGTTTCAGCCTCCATATGTGTCTTCTTGCTAGAACTCTGAAATTCACCATTAGAAACTCCTATGAGAATCGAAGAACTAACATAACTCTGGGATAAGCTATATTGCTTATTTCTTACTTAGACTTGCGTCTCCACCTTGGTAGCATGCTTTAACTACTTTGACACCTAAACACTTCTATTTACTCTCATTTCTATCTTGAAGGGTCATAACTACATTTTTGGAACAACTATCTTGAAAATGGTCAAATGTTTGTTAGCGAAAGCATGGATTCTCCATATTCGCATTAAGAGGTGTTGTGTCAGCCTCCATTGGTGTCTCTTTGCTACAACTTCGCAATTTTACAATAAGAAACTCCTAAGAGATTCAAAGACCCTAACAGAACTGTGGGATAAGCTATAATGCTTGTTTCTTACTTTGTCTTGCTTTACTTTGTAGCATACTTCAACTACATTGATACTTCACCTTTCTATTCACTCTCATTTCTATCTTGAAAGGTCATAATGTCGTTTTTGGGACTCTCATCTTGAAAATGGTTAAATCTTTGTCCATGAAAGTATTGATTCTTCATATTCACTTCCATATATGTTGTTTTATCCTTCATATGTTTCTTCTTGCTACACCTTCCAAGTTTACCATTAGAAACTCGTATGACGTTTAAAGACCTAACGAAATGTGAGATAAACTATAATGCTTGTTTCTTACTTGGTCTTGCGTCCCCACCTTAGTAGCATGCTTCAACTACTTTGACTGTTCAACCTTTATATTCACTCTCATTTCTATCTTGAAGAGTCATAACACCGTCTTTGAAACTATTATCTTGAAAATGGTCAAATCTTTGTCCATAAAAGCATTGATTCTTCATATTCACATCAATATGTGTTATTTTAGCCTCCATATATTTCTTGTTGCTACAACTATCAAAATTCACCATTAGAAACTCGTATGACATTCAAAAACCTAATAAACTGTGGGATAAGCTATAATGCTTGTTTCTAGCTTTGTCTTGCGTCTCCACCTTAGTAGCATTCTTTAACTACTTTGACACTTCAACCTTTCTATTCACTCTCATTTCTATTTAGAAGGGTCATAACTACGTTTTCAAGATAATCGTCTTGAAAATGGTTAAATCTTTGTCAATGAAAGCATTGATTCTTCTTATTCTTATCAATAGGTGTTAATTCGGCCTCCATATGTGTCTTCTTGCTAGAACTCTGAAATTCACCATTAGAAACTCCTATGAGAATCGAAGAACTAACATAACTCTGGGATAAGCTATATTGCTTATTTCTTACTTAGACTTGCGTCTCCACCTTGGTAGCATGCTTTAACTACTTTGACACCTAAACACTTCTATTTACTCTCATTTCTATCTTGAAGGGTCATAACTACATTTTTGGAACAACTATCTTGAAAATGGTCAAATGTTTGTTAGTGAAAGCATTGATTCTTCATATTCACATTAATAGGTGTTGTGTCAGCCTCCATTGGTGTCTCTTTGCTACAACTCGCAATTTTACAATAAGAAACTCCTAAGAGATTCAAAGACCTAACAGAACTGTGGGATAAGCTATAATGCTTGTTTCTTACTTTGTCTTGCTTTCGCCTGTAGCATACTTCAACTACTTTGATACTTCACCCTTTCTATTCACGCTCGTTGCTATCTTGAAAGGTCATAATGTCGTTTTGGGACTCTCGTCTTGAAAATTGTTAAATCTTTGTCCATGAAAGTATTGATTCTTCATATTCACTTCCATATATGTTGTTTTTATCCTTCATATGTTTCTTCTTGCTACACCTTCCAAGTTTACCATTAGAAACTCGTATGACATTTAAAGACCTAACAGCAATGTGCGATAAACTATAATGCTTGTTTCTTACTTGGTCTTGCGTCCCCACCTTAGTAGCATGCTTCTACTTTTTGACTGTTCAGCCTTTATATTCACTATCATTTCTATCTTGAAGGGTCATAACACCGTCTTTGAAACTATTATCTTGAAAATGGTCAAATCTTTGTCCATAAAAGCATTGATTCTTCATATTCACATCAATATGTGTTATTTTAGCCTCCATATATTTCTTGTTGCTACAACTATCAAAATTCACCATTAGAAACTCGTATGACATGTAAAGACCTAATAAACTGTGGGATAAGCTATAATGCTTGTTTCGAGCTTTGTCTTGCGTCTCCACCTTAGTAGCATTCTTTAACTACTTTGACACTTCAACCTTTCTATTCACTCTCATTTCTATTTAGAAGGGTCATAACTACGTTTTCAAGATAATCGTCTTGAAAATGGTTAAATCTTTGTCAATGAAAGCATTGATTCTTCTTATTCTTATCAATAGGTGTTAATTCGGCCTCCATATGTGTCTTCTTGCTAGAACTCTGAAATTCACCATTAGAAACTCCTATGAGAATCGAAGAACTAACATAACTTCTGGGATAAGCTATATTGCTTATTTCTTACTTAGACTTGCGTCTCCACCTTGGTAGCATGCTTTAACTACTTTGACACCTAAACACTTCTATTTACTCTCATTTCTATCTTGAAGGGTCATAACTACATTTTTGGAACAACTATCTTGAAAATGGTCAAATGTTTGTTAGTGAAAGCATTGATTCTTCATATTCACATTAATAGGTGTTGTGTCAGCCTCCATTGGTGTCTCTTTGCTACAACTCGCAATTTTACAATAAGAAACTCCTAAGAGATTCAAAGACCTAACAGAACTGTGGGATAAGCTATAATGCTTGTTTCTTACTTTGTCTTGCTTTCGCCTGTAGCATACTTCAACTACATTGATACTTCACCTTTCTATTCACTCTCATTTCTATCTTGAAAGGTCGTAATGTCGTTTTTGGGACTCTCGTCTTGAAAATGGTTAAATCTTTGTCCATGAAAGTATTGATTCTTCATATTCACTTCCATATATGTTGTTTTATCCTTCATATGTTTCTTCTTGCTACACCTTCCAAGTTTACCATTAGAAACTCGTATGACATTTAAAGACCTAACAGAAATGTGAGATAAACTATAATGCTTGTTTCTTACTTGGTCTTGCGTCCCCACCTTAGTAGCATGCTTCAACTACTTTGACTGTTCAACCTTTATATTCACTCTCATTTCTATCTTGAAGAGTCATAACACCGTCTTTGACACTATTATCTTGAAAATGGTCAAATCTTTGTCCATAAAAGCATTGATTCTTCATATTCACATCAATATGTGTTATTTTAGCCTCCATATATTTCTTGTTGCTACAACTATCAAAATTCACCATTAGAAACTCGTATGACATTCAAAAACCTAATAAACTGTGGGATAAGCTATAATGCTTGTTTCTAGCTTTGTCTTGCGTCTCCACCTTAGTAGCATTCTTTAACTACTTTGACACTTCAACCTTTCTATTCACTCTCATTTCTATTTAGAAGGGTCATAACTACGTTTTCAAGATAATCGTCTTGAAAATGGTTAAATCTTTGTCAATGAAAGCATTGATTCTTCTTATTCTTATCAATAGGTGTTAATTCGGCCTCCATATGTGTCTTCTTGCTAGAACTCTGAAATTCACCATTAGAAACTCCTATGAGAATCGAAGAACTAACATAACTCTGGGATAAGCTATATTGCTTATTTCTTACTTAGACTTGCGTCTCCACCTTGGTAGCATGCTTTAACTACTTTGACACCCTAAACACTTCTATTTACTCTCATTTCGATCTTGAAGGGTCATAACTACATGTTTGGAACAACTATCTTGAAAATGGTCAAATGTTTGTTAGTGAAAGCATTGATTCTTCATATTCACATTAATAGGTGTTGTGTCAGCCTCCATTGGTGTCTCTTTGCGACAACTTCGCAATTTTACAATAAGAAACTCCTAAGAGATTCAAAGACCTAACAGAACTGTGGGATAAGCTATAATGCTTGTTTCTTACTTTGTCTTGCTTTACTTTGTAGCATCTTAACTACTTTGATACTTCACCCTTTCTATTCACTCTCATTTCTATCTTGAAAGGTCATAATGTCGTTTTTGGGACTCTCATCTTGAAAATTGTTAAATCTTTGTCCATGAAAGTATTGATTCTTCATATTCACTTCCATATATGTTGTTGTATCCTTCATATGTTTCTTCTTGCTACACCTTCCAAGTTTACCATTAGAAACTTCGTATGACATTTAAAGACCTAACAGAAATGTGAGATAAACTATAATGCTTGTTTCTTACTTGGTCTTGCGTCCCCACCTTAGTAGCATGCTTCAACTACTTTGACTGTTCAACCTTTATATTCACTCTCATTTCTATCTTGAAGGGTCATAACACCGTCTTTGAAACTATTATCTTGAAAATGGTCAAATCTTTGTCCATAAAAGCATTGATTCTTCATATTCACATCAATATGTGTTATTTTAGCCTCCATATATTTCTTGTTGCTACAACTATCAAAATTCACCATTAGAAACTCGTATGACATTCAAAGACCTAATAAAGTGTGGGATAAGCTATAATGCTTGTTTCTAGCTTTGTCTTGCGTCTCCACCTTAGTAGCATTCTTTAACTACTTTGACACTTCAACCTTTCTATTCACTCTCATTTCTATTTAGAAGGGTCATAACTACGTTTTCAAGATAATCGTCTTGAAAATGGTTAGATCTTTGTCAATGAAAGCATTGATTCTTCTTATTCTTATCAATAGGTGTTAATTCGGCCTCCATATGTGTCTTCTTGCTAGAACTCTGAAATTCACCATTAGAAACTCCTATGAGATTCCAAGAGCTAACATAACTCTGGGATAAGCTATATTGCTTGTTTTTTACTTAGACTTGCGTCTCCACCTTGGTAGCATGCTTTAACTACTTTGACACCTTAACACTTCTATTTACTCTCATTTCTATCTTGAAGGGTCATAACTACATTTTTTGAACAACTATCTTGAAAATGGTCAAAAGTTTGTTAGTGAAAGCATTGATTCTTCATATTCACATTAATAGGTGTTGTGTCAGCCTCCATTGGTGTCTCTTTGCTACAACTCTCAATTTTACAATAAGAAACTCCTAAGAGATTCAAAGACCCTAACAGAACTGTGGGATAAGTTATAATGCTTGTTTCTTACTTTGTCTTGCTTCTTGACCTTTTTATTCACTCTCATTTCTATCTTGAAGGGTCATAATGTCGTTTTTGGGACTCTTATCTTGGAAATGGTTAAATCTTTGTCCATGAAAGCATTGATTCTTGCATATTCACATCCATATATGTTGTTTTAGCCTCCATATGTTTCTTCTTGCTACAACTATCAAAATTCACCATTAGAAACTCCTATGACATTCAAAGACCTAATAAACTGTGGGATAAGCTATAATGCTTGTTTCTAGCTTTGTCTTGCGTCTCCATCTTAGTAGCATTCTTTAACTACTTTGACACTTCAACCTTTCTATTCAGTCTCATTTCTATTTAGAAGGGTCATAACTACGTTTTCGAGATAATCATCTTGAAAATGGTTAAATCTTTGTCAATGAAAGCATTGATTACTCATATTCCTATCAATAGGTGTTAATTCGGGCTCCATATGTGTCTTCTTGCTAGAACTCTGAAATTCACCATTAGAAACTCCTATGAGATTCCAAGAGCTAACATAACTCTGGGATAAGCTATATTGCTTGTTTTTTACTTAGACTTGCGTCTCCACCTTGGTAGCATGCTTTAACTACTTTGACACCTAAACACTTCTATTTACTCTCATTTCTATCTTGAAGGGTCATAACTACATTTTCTGAACAACTATCTTGAAAATGGTCAAATGTTTGTTAGTGAAAGCATTGATTCTTCATATTCACATTAATAGGTGTTGTGTCAGCCTCCATTGGTGTCTCTTTGCTACAACTCGCAATTTTACAATAAGAAACTCCTAAGAGATTCAAAGACCTAACAGAACTGTGGGATAAGCTATAATGCTTGTTTCTTACTTTGTCTTGTTTTCGCCTGTAGCATACTTCAACTACTTTGATACTTCACCCTTTCTATTCACTCTCATTTCTATCTTGAAAGGTCATAATGTCGTTTTTGGGACTCTTATCTTGGAAATGGTTAAATCTTTGTCCATGAAAGCATTGATTCTTCATATTCACATCAATATGTGTTGTTTTAGCCTCCATATATTTCTTGTTGCTACAACTATCAAAATTCACCATTAGAAACTCCTATGACATTCAAAGACCTAATAAACTGTGGGATAAGCTATAATGCTTGTTTCTAGCTTTGTCTTGCGTCTCCACCTTAGTAGCATTCTTTAACTACTTTGACACTTCAACCTTTCTATTCACTCTCATTTCTATTTAGAAGGGTCATAACTACGTTTTCAAGATAATCGTCTTGAAAATGGTTAAATCTTTGTCAATGAAAGCATTGATTCTTCTTATTCTTATCAATAGGTGTTAATTCGGCCTCCATATGTGTCTTCTTGCTAGAACTCTGAAATTCACCATTAGAAACTCCTATGAGATTCCAAGAGCTAACATAACTCTGGGATAAGCTATATTGCTTGTTTTTTACTTAGACTTGCGTCTCCACCTTGGTAGCATGCTTTAACTACTTTGACACCTTAACACTTCTATTTACTCTCATTTCTATCTTGAAGGGTCATAACTACATTTTTTGAACAACTATCTTGAAAATGGTCAAAAGTTTGTTAGTGAAAGCATTGATTCTTCATATTCACATTAATAGGTGTTGTGTCAGCCTCCATTGGTGTCTCTTTGCTACAACTCGCAATTTTACAATAAGAAACTCCTAAGAGATTCAAAGACCTAATAGAACTGTGGGATAAGCTATAATGCTTGTTTCTTACTTTGTCTTGCGTGTCCGCCTGTAGCATACTTCAACTACTTTGACCTTTTTATTCACTCTCATTTCTATCTTGAAGGGTCATAATGTCGTTTTTGGGACTCTTATCTTGAAAATGGTTAAATCTTTGTCCATGAAAGTATTGATTCTTCATATTCACATCCATATATGTTGTTTTAGCCTCCATATGTTTCTTCTTGGTACAACTCCCAAATTTACCATTAGAAACTCATATGACATTTAAAGACCTAACAGAAAGATGAGATAAGCTATAATGCTTGTTTCTTACTTGGTCTTGCGTCCCCACCTTAGTAGCATGCTTTAACTACTTTGACTGTTCAACCTTTCTATTCACTCTCATTTCTATCTTGATGGGTCATAACACCGTCTTTGAAACTTCTATCTTGAAAATGGTCAAATCTTATTCCATAAACGCATTGATTCTTCATATTCACATCAATATGTGTTGTTTTAGCCTCCATATATTTCTTGTTGCTACAACTATCAAAATTCACCATTAGAAACTTCTATGACATTCAAAGACCTAATAAACTGTGGGATAAGCTATAATGCTTGTTTCTAGCTTTGTCTTGCATCTCCACCTTAGTAGCATTCTTTAACTACTTTGACACTTCAACCTTTCTATTCACTCTCATTTCTATTTAGAAAGGGTATAACTACGTTTTTGAGATAATCGTCTTGAAAATGGTTAAATCTTTGTCAATGAAAGCATTGATTACCCATATTCTTATCAATAGTTGTTTATTCGGCCTCCATATGTGTCTTCTTGCTAGAACTCTGAAATTCACCATTAGAAACTCCTATGAGATTCCAAGAACTAACATAACTCTGGGATAAGCTATATTGCTTATTTCTTACTTAGACTTGCGTCTCCACCTTGGTAGCATGCTTTAACTACTTTGACACCTAAACACTTCTATTTACTCTCATTTCTATCTTGAAGGGTCATAACTACATTTTTCGAACAACTATCATGAAAATGCTCAAATGTTTGTTAGTGAAACTATTGATTCTTCATATTCACATTAATAGGTGTTGTGTCAGCCTCCATTGGTGTCTCTTTGCTACAACTCGCAATTTTACAATAAGAAACTCCTAAGAGATTCAAAGACCAAACAGAACTGTGGGATAAGCTATAATGCTTGTTTCTTACTTTGTCTTCGTGTCCCTTTGTAGCATACTTAACTACTTTGATACTTGACCTTTCTATTCACTCTCATTTCTATCTTGAAGGGTCATAATGTCGTTTTGGGACTCTCGTCTTGAAAATGGTTAAATCTTTGTCCATGAAAGTATTGATTCTTCATATTCACATCCATATATGTTGTTTTTAGCCTCCATATGTTTCTTCTTGTTACAACTCCCAAATTTACCATTAGAAACTTCGTATGACATTTAAAGACCTATGAGAAAGATGAGATAAGCTATAATGCTTGTTTATTACTTGGTCTTGCGTCCCCCACCTTAGTAGCATGCTTTTGACTTTGTTCAATCTTTCTATTCACTCTCATTTCTATCTTGAAGGGTCATAACACCGTCTTTGAAACTATTATCTTGAAAATGGTCAAATCTTTGTCCATAAACGCATTGATTCTTCATATTCACATCAATATGTGTTGTTTTAGCCTCCATATATTTCTTGTTGCTACAACTATCAAAATTCACCATTAGAAACTCCTATGACATTCAAAGACCTAATAAACTGTGGGATAAGCTATAATGCTTGTTTCTAGCTTTGTCTTGCGTCTCCACCTTAGTAGCATTCTTTAACTACTTTGACACTTCAACCTTTCTATTCACTCTCATTTCTATTTAGAAAGGTTATAACTACGTTTTTGAGATAATCGTCTTGAAAATGGTTAAATCTATTGAGAAAAGGCATTCCGTGAAGATGGTGGGTCTATTCATCTCGGGTACTATTCGTCCCGGGACCGAGATTACTATTCATCCGTGAATCCTATTAAGAAAAGGCATTCGTGTAGAAGATGGGGTACTATTCATCTCGGTACTATTCATCCCGAGACCGAAATTACTATTCATCCGTCTTTGTAATGCGGTTTCACTTTTGCTGCAGTTTTTTTTTTATCTAGGGCATCCTCCTTCTTCTATAAAAGGAGGAAACCCTTTTTCTCTTGTTAATTTAACACAATATGGACGCCTCCTTAGGCTTATAAGAAGAAAATGGCTGTGGCTTTCATTCTCTCTAATTCATCTAATCTCTGTCCAAATTTCTCCATCTAATCTCTTTAAAATCTCATGGTATCAGAGCAGGTTACTGATTCTCTGTTTGTTTTCAATCAGTTCTAGCTATTCTCTTGATTTCTCCTCAGTTACTATTCTGTTCTTGCTCAGCCATTTTTGTTCTCAAGTTCTGAAACCCTAAAATTGTTTGTTCTCCTTGTTAACACTTGTTGATCTTAGCAGATCTCTGTTCCATCTCTGTTCTTTTAATCTCCATTGCTGCCCTCTACAGATCTGCAGATCTCTTCTATTTTTTTACAGATTTCGGAGGTACTGTAGCAACAGTGACACCAACAGAATTTTTGATTTATTAGCAAAGTAAGGATCAATATGGAAATTTGTGGGTGCATTGGCTGTAAGAATCTCTGAAGCATGGATTCTTCAAAATCTGTTCCTATACCAGTTACTCTCAAAGGTGTGAACTACTTGCTCTGGGCTAGAACCACCAAGACAAATCTGTGTGGTCGTGGTCTTTGGAATCACATTGAAACCCAAGATAAGAAAGTAATCACAAATGAAGATGGAAAAGAGATCAGTGGAGATCCAAGTTCTGAAGATGGCAAATGGTTTCAAGAAGATCAGGGGGTTCTTGGACTACTTAAAAGCGCAATTGAAGCTGAAATATTTGATGCTTATTCTTATTGTGAGTAGGCAAAAGAGCTATGGGACACACTAAAGAATGTCTATGGGAATGTCTCCAATCTTTCTCGAGTGTTTGAAGTCAAGAAAGCTATCAACAATCTTAGCCAGAAGATCTTGACTTCACAAAACACTTTGGAAAATTCAGATCACTATGGGCTGAACTCGAGATCCTTAACACCTTTCTCGGTAGATCCAAGTACTCTCGAGGAAAGGGGTGAACAAGATAGGGTCTTTGGTTTGCTTCTCCATTGAACCCGGCTTACAATGATCTCATCAAGCACATCCTTAGAGCTGAGAAGTTACCAAGCTTAGATGAGGTGTGCTCTCAAATCCAACGTGAACAAGGCTCGATGGGGTCTCTTCGGTGGCAAAGGGAAATGGTCATGGCACATAAAGTTACTTTCAAGTCTGAAGATAGGAAGATTCTTGTGTGTGATCACTGCAAGAAGAGAGGCCATATCAGGACAAATGTTGGATACTACATCCATATCTTAAGCCAGCAAAGTTCAAGGTTCAGCGAACTACTCTCGAAAGCCTCAGCCGAGCAAGCTCAGGCTGGACCATCTAGACAAGGAGATGAACTGGCTATGGTTGCCTACTCCAATGATGTTGTTAGGAAGTCGGACCTTGAAGCTCTTATCAAGTCCATTGCTGCCCTTACCAATAAAGAATCGGTATCACTCACTTTGCTTCTTTACCTAAATCACAAAATAAAACATTGATTATTGATTCACGGGGCTTCTCATCATATGATTAGTAACCCTAACCTCATTAATAATGTTAAACCTATTAATGGAAATGTGATAATTGCAAATGGTGATAGGATCCCCATAAGAGGAGTAGGTGATTTAAAACTTTGTGATAAGAACTCTAAAGCGTTCTTTATGCCGAGTTCACCTCTAATCTTGTCTCGATAAAAGAGCTACAAATGATCTTAACTGCTATGCTATATTTGGTCCTAATAGCTTTCATTTTCGGGATATTGAGAGTGGGAAAGTTCGGGAGAAGGGAACAACTGGTGACTTATATGTTTTTGAGTATTCTCCAGCAACAAAATCTACTTCTCTTTCTTGTCGATCGTGTTATCTTTGTTAGCCCCAAATAAACTGTGGCATGATAGACTTGGTCACCCTCATGCTAGGGCTTTAGAAATTATGTTACCCCATGTTGTCTTTAATCATATGAACTGTGAAGTATGTATTCTAGGAAAGCATTGTAAAACTGTTTTTTCCTAAGTCTTCAATTATCTATGAAAAATGTTTTTGATCTTGTGCATTCGGATGTTTGGACTGCCCCGTGTTTATCTAGAGACAATAATAAATACTATGTTACATTTATTGATGAGAAATCGAAATATACATGGGTCCATTGCTTGCATCTAAGGATAGAGTATATGATGCGTTTGTTAATTTTCAATCATATGTTACTAACCAGTTTAATGCCAAGATCAAGGTATTCAGGTCTGATAATGGTGGGGAATACACTAGTCCAAGTTCAAAGATCACTTAGCAAAACATGGGATCGTACACCAAACTAGCTGCCCATATACACCTCAACAAAATGGTGTAGCTGAGAGGAAGAATAGACATTTTATGGAAGTTGCAAGATCCGTGATGTTTAACACCAATGTCCCCAAGGAGATTCTGGAGTGATCTTTGTCATGGCGGCTTGTTACGATAAATAGGATACCAACAAGGATCCTAACTGATTTAGCACCATTTGAGGTATTGAACCGAACCAAACCTTCTATTGATCACTTACAGTGTTTGGTTGCATTTGTTTTATCTTTGAGACCAGGTGGGCTGGGGACAAGTGAAGCTAAGAGCACAAAATGCATGTTCCTAGGCTACTCTACTACTCAAAAGGGCTACAAGTGCTATGATTTCTCAAAGAACAGAACAATTGTATCAAGAGATGTCAAATTCATTGAGCACCAAGGGTATTACGATAGAAGGATTGGGGGAGTTTGAAAGATTTGGCAAGATCACCATCAGATAGAGCCGCTAGTCTCCAACATCTCCTTAGTCATCTTGGGAATCCTCCTCCTCGGAGAGAAGAACACTCTGATAATGTCGAAACCAACCAACAAGGAGTGGAGACTACAGAAGATCAACCCAATTCTGAGCTTGGGAATACACATGCTGCTCCAAACCCCATGGGCTGATACCTAGGCACACTTCGGTCGGAACCAAACCCACTTGACATGGAACAAGACCAAGATCAAGATGAGGATGGTATGTTGAAGATGTGGTTCAAGAGGATCACCATGATGAGGTTAGACATGAAGCGAAACTCCTCCTCCTCCACCACCACCTCCTCTTGGGCTTAGACAGAGGTTTGGACCCGAACATTGGAAGGTCACTAGAGTCTATTTCAATAACCAAGCTGTGGCGCATCCTATACAAGCTGTGTGTTAAGCTTGACCTGTTACCAACTGCTCATCAAGCCTTCCTTGGAAAAATTGATGCTCAATGGATTCCCGAGTTATGAAGAAGCCAAAGGGAATGTGAATGGCTGGGGCGGTGGATAATGAGGTTGGGGCTATGGAAAGGAATCATACATGGGATGAAGCCGACCTACCTTTGGGAAAAAAGGCTGTTAGTTCACGGTGGCTTTTCACTTATCAAGTCTTTGAGCAATGGAGATGTTGAGAGGTACAAAGCAAGACTTGTTGCAAGAGGATTCACACGGACTTATGGAGATGATTATCTGAAATGTTTGCTCCGATGCCAAGCTGCATACGGTTAGAGTTGTTCTCTCATTGGCTACAAATCTGGATTGGGAGTTATGGCAAATGGATGTGAAGAATGCGTTCTTGCAAGGAGAACTTGAAGAAGAAGTGTACATGACTCCACCACCGGGCCTTGAAGACTCCATTGCTCAGGGAAAGGTTCTGCGGCTTGAAAAAGCCATCTATGGACTAAAGCAATCTCCAGAGCTTGGTACCCTAAGCTGGGCTGTACTCTCGAGCGAAAGGGTTCAAGAGATCTGAAGCTGATCACACATTGTTCCGATCCAAAGTCCACGAGGAATCGTTGTAGTATTGGTCTCGTGGATGACCTTATCATTTCCGGCAATGCTAAGGAAGGTATTCTCGAACCGAAAACCTATCTTACAACTGTATTTGCTCTCAAAGATCTTGGAGAACTAAAATCTTTCCTAGGGATTGAAGTATGTAAGCTCTTGGGATGGCTTATTTTTTATCCAAGAAATATACTCTTGACTTTTGAATGGGACAGGTAAAATAGGAGCAAAGCCAGCCAAAACTCCTCTTGCAGATGGCTACAGGGTCAGCGAAGGGGAGAAAAAAGGGAAAGGAGCTCAAGAAGAAGATCCATTAGACAAACCGTATGCTGATCCTCTCCAATCCGAAGACTAGTGGGTAAGCTTATCTATCGACTTTAACAAGACTGACTTATGTTTCGTTGTGAATCGGGTGAGTCAATACATACAAAACCCCACGGTATACCATTGGAACATGGTGGAGGGGATACTCGAGATATCTAAAGGGAGTCGAGGAAAAGGCATATGGATGGGAAAGAATGAGAATCCGAGATTGTTGGTTATTGTGATCAACTCTGCTGGTGACCACGAATGATAGGAAGTCAACCACTTGGATATTGCACATTCATTGGAGGGAATTTGGTGACATGGAAGTCTAGAAGCGAGAAGGTAGTGTCATGTTCAAGTGCTTTGAATCCGAGTATAGAGCAATGAGGAAGCTCACGGAAGAACTCATTTGGCTTAAGGCACCTTTTCGGAGATCTGAGGCATTGAAACCACAAGACCCATCACCATACATTGTGACAATCAAGCTGCTTTACACATTGCCAGCAACTCTGTGTTTCGCGAGAGGACCAAGCACATAGAAGTTGTCCCACAAGTTCGAGAGAAGATCAAAGAAGAGTCGCGCTACCATGCTTTACGAAGTGAAGATCGACTAGCGAACATCTTCACCAAAGCTGCGAGTCTTAAGGTTTGCAAACACATACAGACAAACTAGGGCTTGTGGATCCAACTCACCCTTGATCATATCCCTACTCATAGGCGTTATGCTCTTTTCCTCATCATAGATTTTTTTCCCAAGTGGTTTTTTCTATGATGAGGTTTTTACGAATGCGCTTATGTAGGTCCAAGCTTAGTCTTTGTTCACGGCGTCTAAGCGAGGGAATATTGAGAAAAGACATTCGTGAAGATGGCGGGTACTATTCATCTCGGGTACTATTCATCCGAGACCGAGATTACTATTCATCCCGTGAATCCTATTAGAAAAAGGCATTCCGTGTAGAAGATCGGGTCTATTCATCTCGGTACTATTCATCCGAGACCCGAAATTACTATTCATCCGTCTTTGTAAGCGGTTTCACTTTTGCAGTTTTTTTTTTTTATCTAGGGCATCCTCCTTCTTCTATAAAAGGAGGAAACCCTTTTTCTCTTGTTAATTTAACACAATATGGACGCCTCCTTAGGCTTATAAGAAGAAAATGGCTGTGGCTTTCATTCTCTCTAATTCATCTAATCTCTGTCCAATTTCTCCATTTAATCTCTTTAAAATCTCAAAATCTTTGTCAATGAAAGCATTGATTACCCATATTCTTATCAATAGGTGTTTATTCGGCCTCCATATGTGTCTTCTTGCTAGAACTCTGAAATTCACCATTAGAAACTCTTATTAGAATCCAAGAACTAACATAACTCTGGGATAAGCTATATTGCTTGTTTCTTACTTAGACTTGCGTCTCCACCTTGGTAGCATGCTTTAACTACTTTGACACCTAAACACATCTATTTACTCTCATTTCTATCTTGAAGGGTCATAACTACATTTTTTGAACAACTATCTTGAAAATGGTCAAATGTTTGTTAGTGAAAGCATTGATTCTTCATTTTCACATTAATAGGTGTTGTGTCAGCCTCCATTGGTGTCTCTTTGCTACAACTCGCAATTTTACAATAAGAGTTTCAAAGACCAAATATAACTGTGGGATAAGCTATAATGCTTGTTTCTTACTTTGTCTTGCGTGTCCGCCTGTAGCATACTTTAACTACTTTGATACTTCAACCTTTTTATTCACTCTCATTTCTATCTTGAAGGGTCATAATGTCGTTTTTGGGACTCTCATCTTGAAGATGGTTAAATCTTTGTCCATGAAAGTATTGATTCTTTATATTCACATCCATATATGTTGTTTTATCCTTCATATGTTTCTTCTTGCTTCAACTCCCAAGTTTACCATTAGAAACTTCGTATGACATTTAAAGACCTAACCAAATGTGAGATAAGCTATAATGCTTGTTTCTTACTTGGTCTTGCGTCCCCACCTTAGTAGCATGCTTGACTACTTTCTTGTTCAACCTTTCTATTCACTCTCATTTCTATCTTGAAGGGTCATAACACCGTCTTTGAAACTATTATCTTGAAAATGGTCAAATCTTTGTCCATAAAAGCGTTGATTCTTCATATTCACATCAATATGTGTTGTTTTAGCCTCCATATATTTCTTGTTGCTACAACTATCAAAATTCACCATTAGAAACTCCTATGAAGTTCAAAGACCTAAAAAACTGTGGGATAAGCTATAATGCTTGTTTCTAGCTTTGTCTTGCGTCTCCACCTTAGTAGCATTCTTTAACTACTTTGACACTTCAACCTTTCTATTCAGTCTCATTTCTATTTAGAAGGGTCATAACTACGTTTTCGAGATAATCATCTTGAAAATGGTTAAATCTTTGTCAATGAAGCATTGATTACTCATATTCTTATCAATAGGTGTTAATTCGGCCTCCATATGTGTCTTCTTGCTAGAACTCTGAAATTCGCCACTAGACACTCCTATGACATTCCAAGAACTCACATATCTCTGGGATAAGCTATATTGATTATTTCTTACTTAGACTTGCGTCTCCACCTTGGTAGCATGCTTTAACTACTTTGACACCTAAACACTTCTATTTACTCTCATTTACATCTTGAAGGGTCATAACTACATTTTTGGAACAACTATCTTGAAAATGGTCAAATGTTTGTTAGTGAAAGCATTGATTCTTCATATTCACATTAATAGGTGTTGTGTCAGCCTCCATTGGTGTCTCTTTGCTACAATTCGCAATTTTCCAATAAGAAATTCCTAAGAGATTCAAATGCCTAACAGAACTGTGGGATAAGCTATAATGCTTGTTTCTTACTTGGTCTTGCGTCCCCACCTTAGTAGCATGCTTCAACTACTTTGACTGTTCAACCTTTCTATTCACTCTCATTTCTATCTTGAAGGGTCATAACACCGTCTTTGAAACTATTATCTTGAAAATGGTCAAATCTTTGTCCATAACGCATTGATTCTTCATATTCACATCAATATGTGTTTTTTAGCATCCATATATTTCTTGTTGCTACAACTATCAAAATTCACCATAAAAACTCCTATGACATGCAAAGACCTAATAAACTGTGGGATAAGCTATAATGCTTGTTTCTAGCTTTGTCTTGCATCTCCACCTTAGTAGCATGCTTTAACTACTTTGACACTTCAACCTTGCTATGCACTCTCATTTCGATTTAGAAAGGTTATAACTACGTTTTTGAGATAATCGTCTTGAAAATGGTTAAATCTTTGTCAATGAAAGCATTGATTACTCATATTCTTATCAATAGATGTTTATTAGGCCTCCATATGTGTCTTCTTGCTAGAACTCTGAAATTCACCATTAGAAACTCTATGAGATTCCAAGAACTAACATAACTCTGGGATAAGCTATATTGCTTGTTTCTTACTTAGACTTGCGTCTCCACCTTGGTAGCATGCTTTAACTACTTTGACACCTAAACACTTCTATTTACTCTCATTTCTATCTTGAAGGGTCATAACTATATTTTTTGAACAACTATCTTGAAAATGGTCAAATGGTTGTTAGTGAAAGCAGTGATGCTTCAGATTCACATTAATAGGTGTTGTGTCAGCCTCCATTGGTGTCTCTTTGCGACAACTCGCAATTTTACAATAAGAAACTCCTAAGAGTTTCAAAGACCTAATAGAACTGTGGGATAAGCTATAATGCTTGTTTCTTACTTTGTCTTGCGTGTCCGCCTGTAGCATACTTTAACTACTTTGATACTTCAACCTTTTTATTCAATCTCATTTCTATCTTGAAGGGTCATAATTGTAAGTTTATGCGGAATAAGATTGAAAGATTGAGAGAATTCAACAAGAATCAAAGAGAGAATTGATGAAAAAAAAGGGAATTGGAAGGCCTGCCCCCCGAAGGGCAAAAATCAACTTAGGGTTACAAATGGGGGGTTTCCTTTTTATAGGAGAAACCTAAATGAAAAACTATGGCGGTATGAATAGTAACCCGACCCTCGGGATGAACAGATAACCTGGGTGGGGGAATATATTCCTAGAACTTGTGAGCGAAGACTCTCGGGATGAATAGTGATCTCGACTCTCGGGATGAATAGTACCCGGATGAATAGTACCCACGAGATAGACGGAATGCCTTTTCTCAATACTCCCCCTCGAAGCTTAGTGCGTCGGTGAACAAAGGCTAAGATTGGACCCTCGTAAGCGTTACCTCGGTAAAAACCTCATCATAGAAAAAAACCCGTGGGAAAAAAGTCTATGATGAGGAAAAAAGCCTAACGTCTCAGGTAGGGGATATGATCAAGGATGAGAGAGTAAGCGTGAAGACTTAAGTACCTTGATCTTCAAAGATAGCTTTGAGCCATACGTGGCTTTCCTAGGCTTCTTCTTGTCAGTCTCTTGCTTCCGCTTCTTGTCTTGTCTCTTGCTTCGCGTCTTGCCTTGTCTCTTGCTTCAGCTTGCTTTTCAGTTCCTCTTCAAG
Source organism: Cardamine occulta (assembly GCA_028015245.1). Classification (NCBI taxonomy): domain Eukaryota; kingdom Viridiplantae; phylum Streptophyta; class Magnoliopsida; order Brassicales; family Brassicaceae; genus Cardamine; species Cardamine occulta. Next base: position 18,054,346 of record CM051375.1, on the reverse strand, counting down.
GATATAGTTTTGGCGGTGTTGATGCTTTCTTCATGTGCCTCGTATAGCTGGTCCCATGACTTGGCATTCTTTCTTTCCTCCATTTGTTTAGCTTTGTAACCAGCCGAGTGGAATTTCTTTGGTTGAGCTTCAGCATTCATCCATAAGCAACTCATATCGTTTCCGGTCTCCTCTTTTAAGGTAGCCATCATTTCTCCATCTGGTATGCCTCGAGTGCTCGGTTCTTTGCTGAATAGCTTTGATCGAGAACCTTCCAACTGCTTGAGTGCTTGGTGACAGCCTGAATTACTTTTATCAGAACCTTCCCAAACTCATCATGCCTTGTCGTCTTGGCCACACATCATAAACACATGCCTTTATAAACACACGCCTTCCTTGGTTTTGCTCGTATACTCCCCCTCAAGCTTGATCATGCATCAATGTACCCAAATGATCAAGCTTGTAACCGCAGTTCTAGCCTTGTTCACAGCAACAACCAATGGTTTTGGGAACTACGTCTCGAGTGAATCAAGGCTAGTAACACTTTCATTTCACCAGACAGACCACTCTTGGTGAACCAACCACAACTCGGAAATACTTCATTTCTTCTCAAATGATCCTTTTCTTTGTCTCTGAACTTCTTTGAGAATAGTCACGGCACTTACTCCTTTGTACCTTCATCATGAGATACAAAATTTTAAAGCATTGGCCGTGGGGTTTAGAAGTTAAGATAAAATTTATGGGCACATAAATTCAATGATATCAAGAGTTTAGAGGCTGTCCCTTGTGGTGGTCGGTCTGCTGGTTATGTCGTGTTGCTTGGACTTTGTTGAGCTCATTGTTGTTCCATTACTCACTCCTTGATGTTTTCTTCTTAGCCTTTGTTCTGATTGCTTGTGACGGCAACCTTAGTCGATGTCTTAGGCCTTTGTTCTGGTCTTCTTGGCCTTCTTTTGATTTGGCTGATCCCTTTTTCCTCTATCCGTTGGCACCACTTCCTGCTGCTTCTCGGATCACCACTCATTGGTTTCACCTTCGGTTTCCCCAACATTCAAGTGCTGCCTTTGTCGTTTCGGTCTACCTCATGGGTAGCCCGTATCACTTTACCGGTCACCCCAGTGCTTGGTTCACCCTTCACAGCTTCCTCGGTGCTTCGCCTCTTGGTCCTTTCGGTCTGAGTTTCAACCTCCCCCTCTAAGATTGTTTTGGGTATGGGAAGAACCAAACTTGACAAGGAAAACCGCTGAGCCTAAGTATTTTGAGGAGCTCCACGACCTCTATCAAACACTTCCCCTTAAGACTAGCCGAGTATAAGAAGAGCTCTTTGTCGAAGGGAAGGCGTGAAGCTTGATTAGCCAATGAAACCACCACCTCCTGGACTACCTTTCCAACTTGCCATCTTGGACAAGCTTTCGTTTAGTACTAGCCAGTTCGGAGTTAGCAACAAGGAACGCCATTTTCTCACCATAACACATTTAAGCTTCTTGGACCATTTTTCGGATTTAGCATAGCTGTCTTGATGCAGCGGGTTGGAAAAATAGTAAACCAACCAGAAAATTCTGAAACTTTGTGGAGACATCACCAACAGCCATACTAAGCACCAGGAAAAAACGGATCAACGTTTCGATTCACGGTTTGAAAGTTATGATCAATTCCCCAGAAGCTGTCCGAATACTACACCCCATTGGTTTTGGAATTCATGAACCTTCTTCTTTGCTCAGAACATATGAGATTCAATCCGCCCTCTTCTTGTAGTTTTCTCCATCAAGGATCGCCACCACGGTCTAGAATGATCACCCAAAAAAGAGATGACAACCGGGTGGAAGAATAGTGACCCTTCAAGAACTTCTACTTGATGGACCCTTTGAAACTTCCTCTTCTTCGCTAAGCTGGGGAGATCAGCCAGCCCTTCTTCTTATAGCTAGCTGTCCCCCCCATGGGTTTTTTCCAACTCCAAGAACTCCTCGGCGCCCAGCCCATGTCTCCTCACCAAGAGCCTTCAGCTATTGTTCTATGACTTGTCTACTCCTCTTTCCTCAACAAATGAAGTCCCTCAACAACTTGTAATGGCTGAACCTTACTCAACCCTTGGTTGGGGTCCCTCAACAACTCATCTTTTCAAGCTGGCACGAATCTACATCATCAAAGGAATGATCATGGAGCTTGCTTGGATCACCACACTAACCCATGCTAGGTCTGCCATGCCTTTCCGGTCTGCCATTTGATTGACCATCTCGGGACTCACTTGACTCTCCTTGCATTTGGGTCAGCTTTCTTGGTGACATCAACTTTAGCTTTTTTCTCCTCTTGCCTCAACAACCTCCTGGAGCTTTTTCCTTTGCCTCCTTGATCTTTTCTTTGAGAGGAGACAACCAATTCTTCATAAAGACCAGAACCTAACAAGAACCTTGGTGAGGCATTGAACCTTGCTTCCGTGAGAACCGGAATCTGTGAGAACCATAACCTCCAGAACCTGAAGTAGGACCCGACCAGAACCTGACAATCCGTGAGAACCAGAATCAACGAAACAGCTTCGGACCAATTCAGAACCAGCTTCTACAATCTGAACCGGAACCAATTGCTCGGTACCTCCGAAAATTGCTACAGTACCTCCGAAAATCACATTGAGAAATAATCCAATCCTTGTTGATCCACACCAAATCAGCTAAAGAGGAGACAATCAATACTTCGCCAAGACCAGAACCTTTCAAGAACTTGGTGAAACCCAATAGATAACCGAACAAAACTTCAAAAGGAACCGGAATTGGGTGCTTCGAGTACCTCGAAAATCACCTTGAGAACCAGAACATCCATCGAGCGAGCAACGAATACTTCTTCCTGAGCTTAGAACCAGAACCAGAACTTTGTGGCTGAGATTAGAACAACATCAGATTGATTGAGCTAAGCCGAGATGATTGATTCAGTTCAAGAACATGGGGGGCTGTCTTGAGAATAGAGATTCAAGAATGAGTGAATAAGATTTGAGAATACAAACCAAGATCATGACTAACCTTGCTCTGATACCATGTAAGTTTATCGCGGAATAAGATTGAAAGATTGAGAGAATTCAACAAGAATCAAAGAGAATTGATGAAAAAAGAGAATTGGAGGCACACCCCCCCAAGGGCAAAAATCAACTTAGGGTTACAAATGGGGGGTTTCCCTTTTATAGGAAGAAACCCTAAATGAAAAATGGCGGTATGAATAGTAACTCGACCCTCGGGATGAACAGTAACCTGGGTGAGGGAATATATTCCTAGAACTTGTAGACGAAGACTCTCGGGATGAATAGTGATCTCGACTCTCGGGATGAATAGTACCCGGATGAATAGTACCCATGAGATGGACGGAATACCTTTTCTCAATAATAATGTCGTTTTTGGGACTCTCATCTTGAAGATGGTTAAATCTTTGTCCATGAAAGTATTGATTATTTATATTCACATCCATATATGTTGTTTTATCCTTCATATGTTTCTTCTTGCTACAACTCCCAAGTTTACCATTAGAAACTCGTATGACATTTAAAGACCTAACAGAAATGTGAGATAAGCTATAATGCTTGTTTCTTACTTGGTCTTGCGTCCCCACCTTAGTAGCATGCTTCAACTACTTTGACTGTTCAACCTTTCTATTCACTCTCATTTCTATCTTGAAGGGTCATAACACCGTCTTTGAAACTATTATCTTGAAAATGGTTAAATCTTTGCCCATAAAAGCATTGATTCTTCATATTCACATCAATATGTGTTGTTTTAGCCTCCATATATTTCTTGTTGCTACAACTATCAAAATTCACCATTAGAAACTCCTATGACATTCAAAGACCTAATAAACTGTGGGATAAGCTATAATGCTTGTTTCTAGCTTTGTCTTGCGTCTCCACCTTAGTAGCATTCTTTAACTACTTTGACACTTCAACATTTCTATTCACTCTCATTTCTATCTTGAAGGGTCATAACTCGTTTTCAATATAATCGTCATGAAAATGGTTAAATCTTTGTCAATGAAAGCATTGATTCTTCTTATTCTTATCAATAGTTGTTAATTCGGCCTCCATATGTGTCTTCTTGCTAGAACTCTGAAATTCACCATTAGAAACTCCTATGAGATTCCAAGAGCTAACATAACTCTGGGATAAGCTATATTGCTTGTTTTTTACTTAGACTTGCGTCTCCACCTTGGTAGCGTGCTTTACTACTTTGACACCTTAATCTTCTATTTACTCTCATTTCTATCTTGAAGGGTCATAACTTCATTTTTTGAACAACTATCTTGAAAATGGTCAAGCGTTTGTTAGTGAAAGCATTGATTCTTCATATTCACATTAATAGGTGTTGTGTCGGCCTCCATTGGTGTCTCTTTGCTACTACTTAATTTTACAATAAAAACTCCTAAGAGATTCAAAGACCTAATAGAACTGTGGGATAAGCTATAATGCTTGTTTCTTACTTTGTCTTGCGTGTCACTTTGTAGCATACTTCAACTTCTTTGATACTTTGACCTTTTATTCACTCTCATTTCTATCTTGAAGGGTCAAAATGTGGTTTTTGGGACTCTTATCTTGAAAATGGTTAAATCTTTGTCCATGAAAGTATTGATTCTTCATATTCACATCCATATATGTTGTTTTAGCCTCCATATGTTTCTTCTTGCTACAACTCCCAAATTTACCATTAGAAACTCATTATAACATTTAAAGACCCTATTGAAATGTGAGATAAGCTATAATGCTTGTTTCTTACTTGGTCTTACGTCCCCACCTTAGTAGCATGCTTAACTACTTTGATTATTGAACCTTTCTATCCAGTCTCACTTCTATCTTGAAGGGTCATAACACCGTCTCTGAAACTATTATCTTGAAAATGGTCAAATCTTTGTCCATAAAAGCATTGATTCTTCATATTCACATCAATATGTGTTGTTTTAGCCTCCATATATTTCTTGTTGCTACAACTATGAAAATTCACCATTAGAAACTCCTATGACATTCAAAGACCTAATAAACTGTGGGATAAGCTATAATGCTTGTTTCTTGCTTTGTCTTGCGTCTCCACCTTAGTAGCATTCTTTAACTACTTTGACACTTCAACCTTTATATTCACTCTCATTTCTATTTAGAAGGGTCATAACTACGTTTTTGAGATAATCGTCTTGAAAATGGTTAAATATTTGTCAATGAAAGCATTGATTACTCATATTCTTATCAATAGGTGTTAATTCAGCCTCCATATGTGTCTTCTTGCTAGAACTCTGAAATTCACCATTAGAAACTCTTATTAGAATCCACGAACTAACATAACTCTGGGATAAGCTATATTGCTTGTTTCTTACTTAGACTTGCGTCTCCACCTTGGTAGCATGCTTTAACTACTTTGACACCTAAACACTTATATTTACTCTCATTTCTATCTTGAAGGGTCATAACTACATTTTTTGAACAACTATCTTGAAAATGGTCAAATGTTTGTTAGTGAAAGCATTGATTCTTCATATTCACATTAATAGGTGTTGTGTCAGCCTCCATTGGTGTCTCTTTGCTACAACTCGCAATTTTACAATAAGAAACTCCTAAGAGTTTCAAAGACCTAATAGAACTGTGGGATAAGCTATAATGCTTGTTTCTTACTTTGTCTTGCGTGTCCGCCTGTAGCATACTTTAACTACTTTGATACTTCAACCTTTTTATTCACTCTCATTTCTGTCTTGAAGGGTCATAATGTCGCTTTTGGGACTCTTATCTTGAAAATGGTTAAATCTTTGTCCATGAAAGTATTGATTCTTCATATTCACATCCATATATGTTGTTTTAGCCTCCATATGTTTCTTCTTGCTACAACTCCCAAATTTACCTTTAGAAACTCGTATAATGTTTAAAGACCTAACAGAAATATGAGATAAGCTATAATGCTTGTTTGTTACTTGGTCTTGCGTCCCCACCTTAGTAGCATGCTTCAACTACTTTGACTGTTCAACCTTTCTATTCACTCTCATTTCTATCATGAAGGGTCATAACACCGTCTTTGAAACTATTATCTTGAAAATAGTCAAATCTTTGTCCATAAAGCATTGATTCTTCAAATTCACATCAATATGTGTTGTTTTTAGCCTCCATATATTTCTTGTCTACAAACTCCCAAAATTCACCAATAGAAAATCCTATGAGATTTAAAGAACTACATGAACTGTGGGATAAGCTATAATGCTTGTTTCTTACTTTGTCTTGCGTCTCCACCTTAGTAGCATTCTTTAACTACTTTGACACTTTAACTTGTCTATTCACTCTCATTTCTATTTAGAAGGGTCATAACTACGTTTTTGGGACTATCGTCTTTAAAATGGTTAAATCTTTGTCAAAGAAATTATTGATTCTTCATATTCTCATCAATAGGTTTTAATTCGGCCTCCATATGTGTCTTCTTGCTTTGTAACTCTGAAATTCACCATTAGAAACTCCTATGAGATTCCAGAACTAATATAACTCTGGGATAAGCTATATTGTTTGTTTCTTACTTAGACTTGCGTCTCCACCTTGGTAGCATGTTTTAGCTTCTTTGACACCCTAAACACTTCTATTTACTCTCATTTCTATCTTGAAGGGTCATAACTACATTTTTAGAACAACTATCTTGAAAATGGTCAAATGTTTGTTAGTAAAAGCATTGATTCTTCATATTCACATTAATAGGTGTTGTGTCAGCCTCCATTGGTGTCTCTTTGCTACAACTCGCAATTTTACAATAAGAAACTCCTAAGAGATTCAAAGACCTAATAGAACTGTGGGATAAGCTATAATGCTTGTTTCTTACTTCGTCTTGCGTGTCCGCCTGTAGCATACTTCAACTACTTTGATACTTCAACCTTTTTATTCACTCTCATTTCTATCTTGAAGGGTCATAATGTCGTTTTTGGGACTCTTATCTTGAAAATGGTTAAATCTTTGTCCATAAAAGTATTGATTCTTCACATTCACATCCATATATGTTGTTTTAGCCTCTATATGTTTCTTCTTGCTACAACTCCTAAATTTACCATTAGAAACTTCGTATGACATTTAAAGACCTTACAAAAATGTGAGATAAGCTATAATGCTTGTTTCTTACTTGGTCTTGCGTCCCCCACCTTAGTAGCATGCTTCAACTACTTTGACTGTTCAACCTTTTCTATTCACTCTCATTTCTATCTTGAAGGGTCATAACTGTCTTTTTCAAATTATTACCTTGAAAATGGTCGAATCTTTGTCCATAAAAGCATTGATTCTTCATATTCACATCAATATGTGTTGTTTTTTAGCCTCCATATATTTCTTGTTGCTACAACTATCAAAATTCACCATTAGAAACTCCCTATAAAGTTCAAAGACCCTAATAAACTGTGGGATAAGCTATAATGCTTGTTTCTTGCTTTGTCTTGCGTCTCCACCTTAGTAGCATTCTTTAACTACTTTGACACTTCAACCTTTCTTTTCACTCTCATTTCTATATAGAAGGGTCATAACTATGTTTTTGAGATAATCGTCTTGAAATTGGTCAAATCTTTGTCACTAATAGCATTGATTCTTCATATTTTCTTCAATAGGTTTTAATTTATCCTCACTATGTGTCTTCTTTCTAGGACTCTGAAATTGACCATTAGAAACTTCGTATGAGATTCCAGAACTAACATAACTCTTGGATAAACTATATTGCTTATTTCTTACTTAGACATGCGTTCCACCTTGGTAGCATGCTTTACCTACTTTGACACCTAAACACTTATTTACTCTCATTTCTATCTTGAAGGGTCATAACTACATTTTTGGAATAACTATCTTGAAAATGGTCAAATGTTTGTCCATGAAAGCATTGATTCTTCATATTCACATTAATAGGTGTTGTGTCAGCCTACATTGGTGTCTATTTGCTACAACTCGCAATTTTACAATAAGAAACTCCTACGAGATTCAAAGACCTAGTAAAACTCTGGGATAAGCTGTAATGCTTGTTTCTTACTTTGTCTTGCGTCTCCACCTTAGTAGCATTCTTTAACTATTTTGACACTTCAACCTGTCTATTCAGTCTCATTTCTATTTAGAAGGGTCATAACTACGTTTTTGGGACTATCGTCTTGAAAATTGTTATATCGTTGTCAATGAAAGCATTGATTCTTCATATTCTCATCAAGAGAAGTTAATTCGGCCTCCATATGTGTCTTCTTGCTATAACTCTAAAATTCACCATTAGAAACTCCTATGAGATTCCAAGAACTAACATAACTCTGGGATAAGCTATAAATCTTGTTTCTTACTTTGACTTGTATCTCCACCTTGGTAGCATGTATTACTTGGACACCTAAACCTTCTATTCCCTCTCATTTCTCTCTTGAAGGGTTATAACTTCGTTTTGGGACAATCATCTTGACATGGTCAAATCTTTTGTTAGTGAAAGCATTGATTGTTCATATTCACATCAATAAGTATTATGTCGGCCTCCATAGGTGTCTCCTTACTACAACTCCCAAAATTCACCATAAAAACTCCTATGACATTCAAGGACCTAATAGAACTGTGGGATAAGCTATAATGCTTGTTTCTTACTTTGCTTGCGTCTCCACCTTAGTAGCATTCTTTAACTACTTTGAAATTTCAACCTGTCTATTCACTCTCATTTCTATTGAGAAGGGACATAACTACGTTTTTGGGACTATCGTCTTAAAAATGGTTAAATCTTTGTCAATGAAAGCTTGATTTTTCATATTCTCATCAATAGGTGTCAATTCGGCCTCCATATGTGTCTTCTTGCTATAACTCTGAAATTCATCATTAGAAACTCCTATGATATTCCAAGAACTAACATAACTCTGGGATAAGCTATAATGCTTGTTTCTTACTTTGACTTGCTTCTCCACCTTAATAGCATGCTTAACTACTTTGATATTGAGAAAAGCGTTCAGTGAAGAAGGTCGGTTACTATTCATCTCGGGTACTATTCATTCTGAGACCAAGATTACTATTCATCCGTGAATCTATTGAAAAGGCATTCCATGAAGAAGGTCAGTACTATTCATCTCGGATACTATTCATCCGAGACATGAGATTACTATTCATCCCCTGCTTGTATCTTGCGTTTTCATTATTCTTTGCAGTTTTTTTATTTAGGGCTTCCTCCTTGACTTTAAAAGGAGAAGCCCCTCCCTTCTAACCCTAATCACTATTTGCGCCTCCTTTGGCTTAAAATGGCCCTTAGGGGGCTGCTCTCTCTATTGTTCTTGCTTAGTCACCTATTCTCTTAATTATTTACATTTAGCATTAATCTTTTATTGTCTCTTGTTTAATTTGCATAATCTCTCATTCTCCTTTACTTGTTTTGTGCATCTATTCTCTTAATTCTCTCATTCTCTTATGTTTATTTCGCATTTAATCTCACATTTGACCTAAACACTTCTATTTCCTCTCATTTCTATCTTGAAGGGGTTATAACAACGTTTTTGGGACTATCATCTTGGAAATGGTCGGATCTTTGTTAGTGAAAGCATTGATTGTTCATATTCACATCAATAGGTATTGTGTCGGCTGCATAGGTGTCTCCTTGCTACAACTCCCAATTTTACAATAAGAAACTCCTAAGAGATTCAAAAACCCTAATAAACCTGTGGGATGGCTATAATGCTTGTTTCTTACTTAAGTTGCGTCTCCACCTTGGTAGCATGCTTATTACTTTGATACTTAGCCTTCCTATTCACTTTCATTTCTATCTTGTAGGGTCATAATATAGTTTTTGGGACTCTCATCTTGAAATGGTTAAATCTTTGTCCATGAAAGCATTTATTCTTCATATTCACATCCATATATGTTGTTTTAGCCTCCATATGTTTCTTCTTCTAACTCCCAAATTTACCATTAGAAACTCTATGACATTCAAAAGACCTAGCAGAAATGTGAGATAAGCTATAATGCTTGCTTCTTACTTTGTCTTGCGTCCCCCACCTTAGTAGCATGCTTAACCACTTTGATAGTTCAACCTTTCTATTCACTCTCATTTTCTATCTTGAAGGGTAAGAACGTCTTTGGGATTATTATCTTGAAAATGGTCAAATCTTTGTCCATAAAAGCATTGATTCTTCATATTCACATCAATATGTGTTGTTTTAGCCTCCATATATTTCTTGTTGCTACAACTCCCAAAATTCACCATTAGAAACTCCTATGATGTCAAAGACATAATAGAACTATGGGATCAGCTATAATGCTTGTTTAAAGCTTTGTACTTGTGTCTCCACCTTAGTAGCGTTCTTTAACTACTTTGACACTTAACCTTCTATTCACTCTTATATCTATTTAGAAGAGTCATAACTACGTTTTGGGATAATCGTCTTGAAAATGGTTAAATCTTTGTAAATGAAAGCATTGATTTCTAATATTCTCATCAATAGGTGTTAATTAGGCCTCCATATATGTCTTGTTGCTATAACTATGAAATTCACTATTAGAAACTCCTCTGATTCCAAGAACTAACATAACTCTAGGATAAGCTATAATGCTTGTTTCTTACTTTGACTTGCGTCTCGACTTAGTAGCATCGTAAACCTACTTTGACACCTAAACGCTTATATTCCTCTCATTTCTCTCTTGAAGGTTATAACTACGTTTTTGGGACTCTCGTCTTGGAAATTGTCAAATCTTTGTTAGTTATAGCATTGATTGTTCATATTCCATCAATAGGTATTGTGTCGACTGCATAGGTGTCTCCTTGCTACAACTCGCAATTTTACAATAAAAACTCTAAGAGATTCAAAGACTTAACAAAACTGTGGGATAAGCTATAATTCTTGTTTCTTACTTAGACTTGCGTCTCCCCTTGGTAGCATCTTCATTACTTTGATATTTCAACCTCTCTATTCACTTTCATTTTCTATCTTGAAGGGTCGTAATGTCGTTTTGGGACTCTCATCTTGAAAATGGTTAAATCTTTGTCCATGAAAGCATTGATTCTTCATATTCACATCCATATATGTTGTTTTAGCCTTCATATGTTTTCTTCTTTTCTAACTCCCAAATTTACCATTAGAAACTCGTATGACATTCAAGACCTAGCGAAATGTGAGATAAGCGTAATGCTTGCTTCTTACTTTGTCTTGCGTCCCCACCTTAGTAGCATGCTTCAACTACTTTGACAGTTCAACCTTTCTATTCACTCTCATTTCTGTCTTGAAGGGTCATAACATCGTCTTTGGGACTATTATCTTGAAAGTGGTCAAATCTTTGTCCATAAAGCATTGATTCTTCATATTCACATCGATATGTGTTGTTTTAGCCTCCATATATTTTTTGTTGCTACAACTCCCCAAAATTCACCATTAGAAACTCCTATGACATTTAAGACCTAATAGAACTATGGGATCGCTATAATGCTTGTTTCTTGCTTTGTCTTGCGTCTCACCATAGTAGCATTCTTTAATTACTTTGACACTTAACCTTTCTATTCACTCGCATATCTATTTAGAAGGTCATAAGCTGTGAGAATAAATGCAGAAATAAACATAAAGAATGAGAGAATTAAGAGAATAGATGCATAAAACAAGTAAAGGAGAATGGGAGATTATGCAAATTAAACTAGAGAATAAGAGATTAAGGATAAATAAAGGAGAATAAGCATGAATAATTAGAGAAGCTAAGAGATGAAAATCTGCAGACCTAAGGGCTTTTAGACCAAGGAGGCGGAATTATCAATCAGGTTACAAGGGGAGGTTTCCTCCTTTTTATAGTTGAAGGAAGCCTAAATAAACTGCGACATAATAATAAGGCATGACTTCTGTGCGGGATGAATAGTAATCCGTGTCTCGGGATGAATAGTATCCGAGATGAATAGTACGATCTTCTTCATTGAATGCCTTTTCTCAATAGATTAGCGGGATGAATAGTAATCTTGGGTCTCGGGATGAACAGTAATCTAGGGTCTCGGGATGAATAGTATCCGAGATGAATAGTACCGATCTTCTTCATGGAATGCCTTTCTTAATACTCCCCCCTCGAAGCTTAGTGGGTGGGTGAACAAAGACTTAGCTTGGACCTATAAAGCGTTACCTCGGTAAAAACCTCATCATAGAAAAAACCACTTGGGAAAAAATCTATGATGAGGAAAAACATCGCGTCTATGGTAGGGATATGATCAAGGAAGAGGTGTAGCGTGAAGACTTTAAGTACCTCGATCTTCAAAGATAGCTTTGAGCCACGTCGACTTTCCTATGCTTCTTCTTGTCCGGTCTGTTGCTTTAGCTTGCTTTTCACTTCCTCTTCAAGGATATAGTTTTGGTATGGATATTTTCATGTGCCTCGTCTAGCTGGTCTCCTTGACTTTGGCATTTTTTTTCTTTCCTCGGTTGTTTAGCTTGGTTACTCATATGTGTTTCCCGGTCTCTTCTTTTAAGGTAGCCTTCGTTTCTCCTTCCTGTATGCCTTGGGTGCTTGGTTCTTTGACTCGATCCGGAACCTTCCCCAAGCATCATGCCTTGCCATCTTGACCACACTTCATAATAACCGCTTCGTAAACACACTCGCCTTTCCTCTATAGTGCTCTCATACTCCCCCTCAAGCTAGATCATGCATCAATGTATCCATCTGATCAAGCTTGTGACCTTGGAAAAACTCCCCTTTGTTCCTTAGCCCTTGGTGTGAAAATCTTCACTTTTCACAAGACAGACCACGTTTCCGGTAAACCAAACACAATTAGCAAACCATAACCAAGAAACACTTCATACTGGTCCCCAAGCGAACCTAACTCTTGTGGTTCACTTGTCCAAATATCGTCACAAGCAGAACATTAAAACCTTTCATCCAGATAGGACACTTCTAATGAACCAGCGGCTTCTTTTACTTCATTTCTTCTCATGTGATCCTTTTCTTTGTGTCTAAACTTCTTGAGAGAATAGTCAGCACTTACTCCTTTGTACCTTCATCATGAGATACCAAAATTTTAAAGCAATGGCCGTGGGATTTTAAACTTAGATAAAATATATAGTAACCACATAAGAGAAATGAATTTAATGATATCAAGACTAAAACAAATTGTAACACTAAGTATGATGGAATAAGCAAGAGTTTAGAGAGTTGTCCTTGTGGTTTATGATCCCGTGTAAACAAGTATGGTGAGTCAGTCTTCTTGTAATGATTTTGGGAACACCTTAAGTGGATCTTCTTCTCAACATTTCTTGATAATGTAGTTCTTTATCCATCTTATGAATATGTAGCTCTAAGGACTTCTTTACTCTATTTCTTCTCTATGTGTCCCTTCTTCTTTAACACTTCTCTCACCAAGAATAATCCCGGCTTTCCTTGTTTAAACCCTTCATAGGGACTTAAATTCAGTAAGTAATTGCCATGGGGGTTTAAGAAGGTAAACAAATTGGGTTTGCATATTAAAAAGAAATAAGAGAAATAATTCACAAGACTCAAAGATATTCAAATTAATGATAAGTTAGTGTACTCCTTTGGGTTGATAACTCAGATAGTGCGCATTGGTCTTGAATTGGATTGATCAATGTGATCTTCATGCATTTTCTTCTTGGGATTTATACACTTTTCCTATGCATACCCAAGGGTTAGTAGGAAATTTTTTTTTTCCTCTTTGTGGTTCTTCACCATAAGACTATTTACTCTCTTATAAGAGCCTGGATTTAATTATGGTCTTAGGAATTTTAAAATCATTAAGATATGAAACTCGGACCAAATTTTATCATATAAAACTGAGATGTACCAAAGCCATATTTTGTTTTAGCATTCTTAAGAAGGAAGCGACTAAGATTCATCTTTTCATTTGAAAACAAGGGATGAACAATGATTTATTTGAAAATACTTCACATAAAATATTTTCCCAGATCGGTGTTCATCTTTTGAAACAATCATGGACTTGATTGCTTTAAAGAGCTAGTCATGATTTAACTTTCGGTGGAAAATGATCTTGGTTGTATTTTAAACTCACAAGGAATTTTAATGCGGACCATTTCACCTTAGGGAGCAAACTTCATGAACCAGGGCTTCCAGCGCTTAGAAGCGGTCCAAGGTTTTAAATTCAAGGAATAGAAATGAAAAATAAATTTAAAGATTGAGGAGCGAAGGACTTAAAATATTTTGAAAGTAGTCCAAGGTCTGATTTTGATCAAAAGAACTTGGATTCAGCAAGGTTCTACAGCCATGAGTATCATAAGGTTTCCTCTCCTTATTTAAAAGATTCAGGTTCCTCTAGGACTCAAGCTACTGATTCATCAAGGTTCCCATTCTTTTTGATTTAAAAGAAATTTGGATTCAACATGCTCATATAAACTCATAAAGCTAAATGAAACATGGTTCTCTTTCCTTTAAAGCGATTCATCATAGCTTCTGCGCTTCCAATCCATAAGGGTTAAGCAAATTTTACTATGGTTCTCAGCAAAGAAATTCGGATTCAACAAGGCCATTTCACCCACAAGGGCATAATGAACTAGGGTTCTCTTTCCTTTAGCTGGAATCAACTCGGCTTTTGAAGAAGATGATTTAATTTTAGTTTATGCTTGTTTCCAGAAGAAAAGCTTTTACTATAATCTCTTTCTCAAGGCTTGGATTCAACAAGGTCATTTACACTCATGAAATTTGAATAGAACCGGGTTCTCCTCCTTTTAATTGGAAGCTTGGATTCAGCAAGGTCATTCTGCTCATAAGAGCAAAATGAACCCAGGTTCACCTTCCTTTAACCGATTTTCAACACAGCTTTAAGACACTAAGCGGATGTGATATGAACCTCCTGAGCATATGGATCGATTCTGAAGTTGAAAGTCGAGAGATCACGATCCAGGAATTTAGGAGAATGAGCTCGAGCAAGTTTGATCGAGGCTGGAAGCGCGGAAGTGCTCAGTTTCGCTAAAACTTAGGAGCGCGTAGTTAAAGAGCTGAGTAGTCGGTCTCTTAAGTTTCGTTTCGATCTGACAAGCGGGCGAAAGAAACGAGGGCACGGATGGGCGGATCCCGGTGATTTCGGACCAGGTGGAAGTGGTAGCTTCAGTTAGAGAGATATGAGCTTCTCTTGAGCAGCTGAGTTCTTCCTTTGATGGATTTTTTGAACCAAAAAGGAAGAAGCGAGTTGGATTTCTAACCAGTGAACTATCTAGAGAGTTGGATGAAAATAGAAGAATAGTTGATTTCCACAAAAAGTTTACTGAGTGCTTTTTAATAGCTAGGTTTCTTTGTAAAATGAAAAATGGGCCAAAATAGAGTAATGGGCCAAATACATGAAAATATAGATATAAATGGGTTTCTCTTGTTCAATTGTGATTATAAGCCCTCCTTCAGAGCATACTTTCCAAACCAAATGGGAAAAAAGACAAGTGAAAGAGGAAAGAAGTCTCGAAATGGATCCTGCAAGCCTATTCTCTCTCTTCCTGACTGAATCGACACCTGCAGGCAACATGGACTAGTGAGTCTTCTTCTTGAGATCTGCCTTTCATCATTCCAGCCACCAATTGGTTGATTTGTGTGGCTTTGGCTCGTGGTTATTGGTCCGGTTGGCATCCTAGATTATCTTAGCAGCTCACGATCATCTCTAAACTCCTCCTCGGCCGCGAGTTCTTCTATTCTTCCTCCTTTGTTGCTCCGGTTCATACCCTCTCTCTCCCTCTTGAAAAGATTTGTCCTCAAATCTGGATCATCTACAATAAAGGAATCAAGTCGGACACATTGAAGCTGGGACTAACTTCATACTGAAGATCCCGAGGTTGATGAGCGTTGGTATTAATCCTCTTGGTGGTTGTGAATGGTCCATCAGTCTGGGCGATCAAGTTGGACTTCCTCTC
>CM051375.1:17983922-18038469 GCA_028015245.1 Cardamine occulta | reverse complement strand
ATCTCAAGAACCATTCTAGATGCTCCAACCTGCTAGCTTTGCCGCTTATTAATTCCTGTCATGTAGCTAGTAGCTTCAAAATGATTTTGGCACGCTAGATTAGGCCATCCTCATTCCAGAGCTTTTAAAATTAATTATGCCCAATGTAGTATTTGATAACTCTATAGGAGTCTTGTATTTTGGAAAACATTGTAAAGAGTAGTTTCCAAAAACTCCTTATCAATATATGAGAATTGCTTTTGATTTAGCTTCACTCGATGTTTGGACCTCACCTTGCCTATCTAGAGATAACCTAAAATACTTTTGTGACATTCATAGATGAAAAATCAAAATATACATGGGTCACATTGTTACCTTCTAAAGATAGAGTATTTTGAGGCATTTGTCAACTTTCAAACATACGTGACTAATCATTTCAATGCTAAAATTAGTGCTAAGATCGGATAATGGAGGGAATACACAAGCCACTTTCAAGGCTCATTTGGCAAATCATGGCATCCTTCACCAAACGAGCTGTCCTTATACTCCACAACAAAATGGAGGCGTAAAGGAAGAATAGGCATCCGATGGAAGTAGCAAGATCAATGATGTTCCACAAAAATATGCCAAGGAGATTTTGGGGAGATGTGTCATGACCGCACGCTACCTCATTAATAGAATTCCAACAAAAAGTCTTAGATGACTTATCACCATTTTGAGGTATTAAACAAAAACCAAACCAAATATTAATCACTTACGTGGTTTGGTAAGTGTTTGTTTTGTCTTAAAGCCAATCGGATCAAAGGAATAAGTTAGATGCTAAAAGCACTAAGATCAAAGTTATTTTGGAGAAGTCGGGTTAGAAAGTGTGGAAAGACTTGGCCGACTCCACAACAGATCGAGCAGCCTCTTCTTCAACACATTTTCAGTCACATGGGTCTTCCCCAAATGAATGAAGATCAAACAGCCCCTGCAAACAATCAAGAAGATCAGATTCAAGAAGAAGGGTAAATGTTCAAAATGAAAAGAGAATGACGAGGCGAGTAAACGAACAAGGGGGAGTTAATCAAGAAACTCCACCAGAACCCGACATCCAAAAAAACGAAACCCCTGAGCAAGAACAGGCACCAGCACCCAACTAGCGAAGACGCACACGCCAAAGATTTGGTCCCGACCCTTGGAAACAAACTAGGGTCTATTATAACCATCAAGTCGGCTCACCCTATCCAAGCTCAGTGTTCTCTTGCCTCTTGCCATCAGATCATCAAGCATTCCTTGAAAGATAGAGCAGCATTACATTCCAAAGACCCATGAAGAAGCAAAAGAAATCAAGGTCCCGGATGGATGCTATAGATGCGAGATAGAAGCAATGGTTAGAAATCACACTTGGGATGTAAGTGATCTACCTTCGAAAAGAGTTTGTGACATCTAAATGGGTATTCACCATCAAGTATCACAACAATGGAGAAATCGAAGGTATAAAGCTTTAATGGTTGCAAGGGATTTACTCAAACTTATGGAGAAGACCTATACGGACACCTTTGCACCAAGGCGTAAGCTCCATACAATTCGAGTGATTTTATCATTGGCAACCAATCTATCTTGGGAATTATGGCAAATGGATGTCAAAACGATTCCTCCAAGGAGAGCTTAAAGAAGAAGTGTACATGAAGCCTCCACTAGGTCTTGAAAGTTCAATTCCTCATGGCAAAGTTTTCAAACTTAGAAAAGCCTATTTACGGCTTAAGCAATCCCCAAGAGCCTGGTACCAAAGCTTAAGCTTTACATTAACAGCCAAAGGATTTAAAAGATCGAGGCTGATCACACCTTGTTTACTTCTCAAAGTGCTCAAAGAATCATTGTAGTCTTGGTATATGTAGATGACTTGATCATTTCCGTAATGATCAAGCAGGTATTCAAGAAACCAAACTTTTCCTTAAATCGGATTTGATATAAAAGATCTAGGTGAACTTAAATATTTTCTAGGTATAGAGATATGCCGCCTCCCGACGGCTTGTTTCTATCCCAAAGAAAATATTCACTGACGGTTTGCAGAGACAGGAAAATTAGGTTCTAAACCGCCAAGACACCCTCGAAGATGGCTACAAGGTCGGAGAAAGGGGAGAAAGGACAAGATCCACTTGACAAACCATTTGAAGATCCAGCTCAATACCGGGCTAGGTAAGTTAATTTACTTAACTATAACAAGGCCTGACCTATGCTTTGTCAGTGAATCAGGTGAGCCAACACATGAAAGAGCCCTTGGTGCACCACTGGAATATAGTAGAAAGAATTCGAGATACATCAAAGGATCACCAGGCAAAAGGTGTTGGATGGGAAAGAATAATAGTACTGAAGTTGGGCTATCGGGATGCGGATTATGCTGGAGATACGATGGGGATAGAAAATCCACCAATGGCTATTGCACATTTATTGGAGGGAACTTAGTAACCTGGAAATCCAAGAAGCAAAAAGGTCGCCTCATGCTCAAGTGCTGAAAGTGAGTATAGAGCAATGAAGAAGCTCACAAATGAACTAGTATGGCTAAAGGCGCTTCTAAAGGATCTGGGAATTGAGGCAAGTCCCATTACCATGCATTGTGACAATCACAGCAATTCACATTGCTACAAACTCAGCCTTCCATGAACGAACCAAGCACATAAGTGGATTGTCACAAAGTTAGAGAGAAAATCATTGAAGGAGTAATCCTCCCATGCTACACAAGAAGCTTAAGATCAGCTCGCTGACATATTCACCAAATCTACAAGTCTCAAGATTTGCAACCACATTCACAGCAAGCTTGGACTAATAGATCTCACTCATCCTTGATCATGCCGCTCTATTTCCAGAGACACTACACTCTTTTCCTCACAAGGAGTTTTCCCACTGGGTTTGTACTTGTGAGGGTTTTAATGAGGTAGTTGTGAGGATTTGTTTTTGGAAAATCAAACTTAGTCTCCACACTCATTCCGCTAAGTTTGAGGGGGAGTATTAATCAAGTAACAAATACCCAACAAGGAATAAAAGAAGAAGAGCCCAAGAAGAGAAGTCCGAAAATGACGCCTAAATTGTTTTCGCTCCAACAGCTCTATTTTGAACTCCAACGGCTATATTACTATTCCCAACGGATAGATTAGACTCTGAACTACAAGATACACCTAGTTATTTTTTGCTTTAAGAGTTCTATAAATATGTAATCCATTGTAACACTTTACAACTACTGAGATAATAAAATCTCATAAAAGATAATAAAATCTTCTATTCTCAATCTTATTATTATTCATTCAGCTACTCTTATTCTTGTTTCTAACAAACCTAAACTCTGAATTCTAACAGATATATGGATAGATGATGGATCAATGGTCACACAGGAGATGGAATACCTCAATGTCTCCTAGGATATATAACACCTAGAAAGACAAGGTTTGATTGTTGGGTATTACACAACAATCGCAAAGTTCTAAAAGAACAAAAAAGAGATTCACTCTAAAATATGTTGAAAAGAAAGTTGATTGATTATTTGTGATGGTCAAGACGTGCTTATATAGCACAAGAAAGAGTAGAAAATATCTAAGCAATATTAATTGCTTAAAATAAAATAATACTTAAAACAAAAGAAAATAAAATATCTCTTGTACTTCTTGACTTCATCTCCACGTAAATAAATCTTCATTTTGGCCAAGAGACCTTTGTGGGCTTTTGATAAGTTCTCTATGGACTTGATGAACAAGTGATCCAATTTGCCTCATTAAAACCTTCCTTGGAAAAACCCATTGGGAAAAACCAAAGGTTAGGAAAAGAGTACAAATGGATCACCCTTTGTTAATCCATTTGAGAAGGTGTTACATCAAGCATATTCTGATATCCAATGTACTTAGTGAAGTCCTTAGATGCTTGATGATTGTGCACTTGAGTAAGACATCCATGGTTGAATTCTGAAGTGCCTTGACTTGCTTCTTGTCATAGGTCCACTTGGTACAACCAATAAATCCTCAACTCCATGTTTGGTCTCCTCAGGTTCATGCTGCATTTGATTGTTCTCCATGATCACATCATCCCCTCCCCTTGAAAAGGATTTGACCTCAAATCGTGCGCTCATCTACAACAAAGAGAATTAAGGCAGCAACATTAATACTGGAACTCACTTTGAAACTTACCTTGTAGATCAAGTTTGTAAGCATTGTTATTGATCCTCTTTGTGATTCAAATGGACCATCAATTCTTGGTTTTAGTTTGGACTTCCTTTCAGCCAGAAATCTTTCTTTCCTCAAATGTATCCACATTAGGTCTCCTTCCTCAAAGATCTTCTTATGCCAACCTTTGTTGGCATATTTTCCTATAGCACTTGGTTTTCTCCTCTTTGTTCTTCCGAGCTTTCTCATGGATCTGTTTAACAAGTTCAGCTTTCCTTTTCCCATCTATGCTTGCTTCTTTCACTCAAAGGTAAAGGGGTTAGATCCAAAGGAGAAATAGTTTTTGTTGTTTTAGCCACCATATGTTTCTTGTTGCTAGAACTCTCAAATTCACCATTAGAAACTCCTTGAACATTCAAAGACTGAACTGTGGGATAAGTTATAATGCTTGTTTCTTACTTTGTCTTGCGTCTCCACCTTAGTACCATGCTTCAACTACTTTCACACTTAAACACTTCTATTCACTTTGATTTCTATTTAGAAGGGTCAAACCACTTTTTGGGACTATCTTCTTGAAAATGGTTAAATCTTTGTCAATGAAATCATTGCTTCTTCATATACTCATCAATAGGTGTTACTTCGGCCTCCATATGTGTCTTCTTACTATAACTCTGAAATTCACCATCAGAAACTCTTATGCGATTCCAAGAACTAACAAAACTTTAGGATAAGCTATAATGCTTGTTTCTTACTTTGACTTTCTTTCTCCACATTGGTAGCATGCTTCAACTACTTTGACACCCAAATACTTCAATTCCCTCTCATTTCTATCTTGGAAGGTTATAACTACGTTTTTGGGACAATAATCTTAGAAATGGTCAAATCTTTGTTAGTGAAAGCATTGATTGTTAATATTCACATCAATAGGTATTGTGTGAGCCTGCATAGGTGTCTCCTTGCTACAACTCCCAAAATTCACCATAAGAAACTCCTATGACATTCAAAGACCTAACAGAACTGTGGGATAAGCTATAATGCTTGTTTCTTACTTTGTCTTGCGTCTCCACCTTAGTAGAATTCTTTAACTACTTTGACACTTCAACCTTTCTATTCACTTTGATTTCTATTTAGACGGGTCATAACTACGTTTTTGGGACTATCTTCTTCAAAATGGTTAAATCTTTGTCATTGAAAGCATTGATTCTTCATATTCTCATCAATAGGTGTTACTTCGGCCTCCATATGTGTCTTCTTACTATAACTATGAAATTCACCATGAGAAACTCCTATGAGATTCCAAGAACTAACATAACTCTAGGATAAGCTATAAAGCATTGATTGTTCATATTTTCATCAGTTTTTATTGTTTTAGCCACCATATGTTTCTTGTTGCTAGAACTCTCAAATTCACCATTAGAAACTCCTTGAACATTCAAAGACTGAACTGTGGGATAAGTTATAATGCTTGTTTCTTACTTTGTCTCAAGGCTCTCCACCTTAGTACCATGCTTCAACTACTTTGACACCTAAACACTTCTATTCACTTTGATTTCTATTTAGAAGGGTCAAACTACTTTTTGGGACTATCTTCTTGAAAATGGTTAAATCTTTGTCAATGAAATCATTGCTTCTTCATATACTCATCAATAGGTGTTACTGCCCCATACATGTGTCTTCTTACTATAACTCTGAAATTCACCATCGAAACTCTTATGCATTCCAAGAACTAACATAACTTTAGGATAAGCTATAATGCTTGTTTCTTACTTTGACTTTCTTCTCCACATTGGTAGTATGCTTCAACTACTTTGGACACCTAAATAATTCTATTCCTCTCATTTCTATCTTAGAGAGGTTATAACTACGCTTTTGGGACAATCATCTCAAAATGGTCAAATCTCTGTTAGTGAAAAGAATTGATTGTTCATATTCACATCAATAGGTATTGTGTCAGCCCATACGTGTCTCCTGCTACAACTCCCAAAATTCACTATAAGAAACCCTACGACATTCAAAGACCTAATAGAACCGCCGGATAAGCTTATAATGATTGTTTCTTACTTTGCCTTCAGCTCCAACTTAGTAGCATTCTTTAACTCTTTGACACTTCAACCTTTCTATTCACTTTGATTTCTATTAAGAAGGGTCATAACTACGCTTTTTGGGACTATCGCCTTAAAAATGGTTAAATCTTTGTAAATGAAAGCATTGATTCTTCATATTCTCATCAATAGGTGTTAATTCGGCCTCCATATGTGTCTTCTCTACAACTCCAAAAAATTCACCATAAGAAACTCCTATGACATTCAAAAGACCTAATAGAACTGGGATAAGCTATAATGCTTGTTTCTTACTTTGTCTTCAGATCTCCACCTTAGTAGCATTCTTTAACTACTTTGACACTTCAACCTTTCTATTCACTTTGATTTCTATTTAGGATCGGTCATAACCCGCTTTTTGGGACTATCTTCTTCAAAATGGTTAAATCTTTGTCATTGAAAGCATTGATTCTTCATATTCTCATCAATAGGTGTTACTGGCCTCCATATGTGTCTTCTTACTATAACTCTAAATTCACCATGAGAAACTCCTATGAGATTCCAAGAACTAACATAACCCTAGGATAAGCTATAAAGCATTGATTGTTCATATTTTCATCAGTTTTTGGTTTATGGCAAATGGATGTCAAAAACGCATTCCTCCAAGGAGAGCTTGAAGAAGAAGTGTACATGAAGCCTCCACCAGGTCTTGAAAGTTCAATTCCTCATGGCAAAGTTTTCAAACTTAGAAAAGCCATTTACGGCTTGAAGCAATCCCCAAGAGCCTGGTACCACAAGCTAAGCATTACATTAATAGCCAAAGGATTTAAAAGATCGAGTTGATCACACCTTGTTTACTTCTCAAAGTGCTTAAAGAATCATTGTAGTCTTGGTGATATGTAGATGACTTGATCATTTCCGTAATGATCTCAAGGTATTCAAGAAACCAAACTTTTCCTTAAATCTGTATTTGATATAAAAAGATCTAGCTGAACTTAAATATTTTCTAGGTATAGAGATATGCCTTTCTCCTAAGGCTTGTTTCTATCCCAAAGAAAATATTCACTCGATTTGCTTACGAGACAGGAAAATTAGGTTCTAAACAAGCCAAGACACCTCTGGAAGATGGCTACAAGGTCAGGAGAAAGGGAAGAAAGGACAAGATCCACTTGACAAACCATTTGAAGATCCAGCTCAATACCGCGGCTTGTAGGTAAGTTAATTTACTTAACCATAACAAGGCCCTGACCTATGCTTTGCAGGAATCAAGTGAGCTAACACATGAAAGAGCCCTTGGTGCATCAACCGAATATGGTGGAAAGAATTCGAGATACATCAAAGGATCACCAGGCAAGGTGTTTGGATGGGAAAGAATAATAGTACTTAAGTTGTGGGCTATTGTGATGCGGATTATGCTGGAGATACGATGGATAGAAAATCCACCACCGCTACTGCAACATTTATTGGAGGGAACTTAGGAACCTCGAAATCCAAGAAGCAAAAGGTCGCCTCATGCTCAAGTGCTGAAAGTGAGTATAGAGCAATGAAGAAGCTCACAAATGAACTAGTATGGCTAAAGGCGCTTTAAAGGATCCGGGAATTGAGAGCACAAGTCCCATTACCATGCATCAGGATAATCAAACAGCAATTCACATTGCTACAAACTCAGTCCTTCCATGAACGAACCAAGCACATAGAAGTGGATTGTCACAAAGTTAGTGAGAAGATAATTGAGGAGTAATCCTCCCAACAAGGAATAAAAGAAGAGAGGCCCAAGAAGAGAAGCCTGAACTGACGCCCAAATTGTTTTCGCTCCAACAGCTCTATTTTGAACTCCAACAGCTATATTACTATTCCCAACGGATAGATTAGACTCTAACTACAAGATACACCTAGTTATTTTCAAGCTTAAGAGTTCTATAAATATGTAATCCATTGTAACACTTTACTACTACTGAGATAATAAAACTCATAAGAGATAATAAAATCTCTATTCTCAATCTTATTATTATTCATTCAGCTACCCTCATTCTTGCTTTCTAACAAACTTAAACTCTAAATTCTAACGAAACTCCTATGAGATTCTAAGAACTAATATAACTCTGGGATAAGCTATAATGCTCTTTTCTTACTTTGACTTGCATCTCCGACTTGGTAGCATGCTACAACTACTTTGACACCTAAACACCGCTATTCCTCTCATTTCTATCTTGGAAGGTTATAAATATTTTTGGGGGACACTCATCTTGAAATGGTCAAATCTTTGTTAGTGATAGCATTGATTATTCATATTCACATCAATAGGTGTTGTGTCAGCCTCCATAGGTGTCTCCTTGCTACAACTCCCAAATTTACCATTAGAAACTCTGATGAGATTCAAAGACCTAAAAGATCTGTGGGATAAGCTTATAATGCTTGTTTTTTTACTTTGACTCAAGGCTTCCACCTTAGTAGCATGCTTCAATTACTTTGACACCTAAACACTTCTATTCACTCTCATTTCTATCTTGAGGGTCATAACTACGCTTTTTGGAACAATTATCTTGAAAATGGTCAAATCTTTGTTAAGGAAAGCATTGATTCTTCAAATTCACATTAATAGGTGTTGGTGATCCTCCATAGGTGTCTTTTCACTAACTCGCAAATTTACCATTAGAAACTCCTAAGAGATTTAAACACAAACAGAACTATGGGATAAGCTATAATGCTTATTTCTTACCTTTTCTTGCGCCACAACCTGGGTAGCATACTGCAACTACATTGACACTTCAACCTTTATATTCACTATCATTTTTATTTTGAATGGTCATAACGCAGAGTTTGGGGACTATTATCCGAAAATGGTTAAATCTTTTGTCCATGAAAGCATTGATTGTTCATATTCTCATGAATTTGTGTTATTTTAGCCTCCATATGTTTCTTGTTGCTCGAACTCTCAAATTCATCATTAGAAACTCTTATAACATTCAAAGACCTAACAGATCTGTGGGATAAGTTATAATGCTTGTTGCTTACTTTGTCTTAAGGCCTCCACCTTAAGTAACATGCTTCAACTACTTTGTCACCCAAACACTTCTATTCACTTTGATTTCTATTTAGAAGGGCTTTAACTACGCTTTTGGGACTATCTTCTTGAAAATGGTTAAATCTTTGTCAATGAAAGCATTGATTCTCCATATTCTTATCAATAGGTGTTACTCGGCTCCATATGTGTCTTCTTACTATAACTCTGAAATTCACCATCAGAAACTCCTATGAGACTCCAAGAACTAACATAACTTTTAGGATAAGCTATAATGCTTGTTTCTTACCTTTAACTTGCTTCTCCACCTTGGTAGCATGCTTCCACTACTTTGACACCTTAGTACTTCTATTCCCTCATATTTATTGTTCATATTCACATCAATAGGTTTTGTGTCAACCTGCATAGGTGTCTCCCTTGTTATAACTCCCAAAATTCACTATAAGAAACTCCTATGACATTCAAAGACCTAATAGACTGGGGTGAGCTTATAAAGATTGTTTCTTACTTTGTCTTAAGGCTCCACCTTAGTAGCATTCTTTAACTCTTTTGACACTTCAACCTTTCTATTCACTTAGATTTCTATTTAGAAGGGTCATAACTACGTTTTTGGGACTATCGCCTTAAAAATGGTTAAATCTTTGTCAATGAACGATTGATTCTTCATATTCTCATCAATAAGTGTTAATTCGCCCATATGTGTCTTCCTACAACTCCCAAAATTCACCATAAGAAATGTAAGTTTATGCGAATAAGATTGAAAGATTGAGAGAATCAATAAGAATCAAAGAGAGAATGAATGAAAAAGAGAATTGGAGGCACAGCCCCCCAAGGGGCAAAAAATCAACTTAGGTTACAATGGGGGGTTCTTTATAGGAGAAGGGAAACCCTAAATGAAAAACATGAGCGGTATGAATAGTAACCCGATTCCGGATGAACAGTAACCCGGTCGGAATATATTCCTAGAACTTATAGATCTAAGACTCTGGATGAATAGTGATCTTGACTCTCGGGATGAATAGTACCCGGATGAATAGTACCCACGAGATGAACGGAATGCCTTTTCTCAATACTCCCCCTCACGCTTAATCGCCAGTGAACAAAGACTAAGCTTGGACCCACGTAGCGCTATTCGTAAAAACCTCATCATAGAAAAAACCACGTGGGAAAAGTCTATGATGAGAAAAAGAGCATAACGCTCACGAGTAGGGGATATGATCAAGGATGAGAGAGTAGCGTGAAGACTTCAAGTACCTTGATCTTCAAAGATAGCTTTGAGCCATGCGTGGCTTTCCAGGCTTCTTCTTGTCCTGGTCCTTGCTTCCGCTTCGTCTTTGTCTCTTGCTTCCGCCTTGCTTGTCTCTTGCTTCCGCTTGCTTTTCAGTTCCTTCAAGGATATAGTTTTGGCGGTGTGATGCTTTCTTCATGTGCCTCATATAGCTGGTCCCATGACTTGGCATTCTTTCTTTCCCTCCATTTGTTTAGCTTTGTAACCAGCTTCGAGTGGAGGATTTCTTTGGTCGAGCTTCAGCATTCATCCATAAGCAACTCATATGCTTTCCTGTCTCCCTTTTAAGGTAGCCATCATTTCTCCATACGGTATGCCTCAGAGTGCTCGTTCATCGCCTAATAGCTTTGATCGTGAACCTTCCCAAACGCCGCTTCGAGTGCTTGGTTACAGCCTGAATTGCTTTTTATCGGAACCTTCCCAAACTCATCATGCCTTGTCGCCTTGACCACACATCATAAACACATGCCTTTATAAACACACACGCCTTCCGGGTTTGCCCATATACTCCTCAAGCTTGATCATGCATCAAAGTACCCAAATGATCAAGCTTGTAAATCACAGTTCTAGCCTTGTTCACAACCCAACAACCAATGGTTTTGGGGAACTACGCCTCGAGTGAATCAAGGCTAGTAACACTTTCATTTCACCGCATGTACCACTCTTCAGTGAACCAACCACAACTCGAAATACTTCATTTCTTCTCAAGTGATCCTTTTCTTTGTCTCCCGAACTTTTTTGAGAATAACTACAAAGACTTTACTCCTTTAGTACCTTCATCATGAGATACAAAATTTTAAAGCATTGGTCGGGGTTTAGAAGTTAAGATAAAATTGAGGATAACAAATAAGAGACATGAATTCAATGATATCAAGAGTTTAGAGGGCTGTCCTCTTAGGTGAGTCGGTCTGGTCATGTCGCGGTTGCTTGGACTTTGTTGAGCTCATTGTTGTTCCATTACTCACTCCCTTGATGTTTTCTTCTTAGCCTTTGTTCTGATTGCTTGTGACAGCAACCTTAGTCAGTGTCTTAGGCCTTTGTTCGTCCTTCGGCCTTCTTCTTAACGATTTCGCCTGATCCCTTTTTTCCTCTATCCGCTAGCACCACTTCCCGCCGCTTCTGGATCACCACTCATTGGTTTCACCTTCGGTTTCCCACAACATTCCAAGTGCTGCCTTCAGTGACGCTTCCCGGTCTACTTCTACGAGTAGCCTTCAGATCACTTTTACCCGGTCAGCCCTGCATCGCTTGGTTCACCCTTCCGCAGCTTCCTCCTACGCCTCGGTCCTTTCGGTCTGAGTTTCAACACTCCCTCAAGATTGTTTCGAAAGTATGGGAAGAACCAAACTTGACAAGGAAGACCGCTGAGCCTAAGTATTTTGAGGAGCTCCACGACTTCATCAAACACTCCCTTAAGACTAACCTTAGTATAAGAAGAGCTACTCCCACAAGGGAAGAAATAAGCTTGATTACGCCTAATGAAACCACCACCTCCTTGACTACCGTTCCAACTTGCCATCGTGGACAAGCTTTCGCTTGGTACTCGCCAGTTCGGAGTTAGCAACAAGGAACGCCATTTTCTCACCATAACACATTTCGCTCTTGGACCATTTTTTCGAATTAAGATAGCTGTCTTTGATGCAGCGGGTTGGAAAAATAGTAAACCAACCCAGAAAATTCTGAAACTTTGTGGAGACATCACCAACAGCCATACTAAGCACCAGGAAAAAAACGGATCAACGTTTGATTCACGGTTTGAAAGTTATGATCAATTCCCGTAAGCTGTCCAATGCTACACCCCATTGGTTTTGGGAATTCATGAACCTTCTTCGCCCTCAGAACATATGAGATTCAATCCGCCCTCTTCTTGTAGTTTTCTCCATCAAGGATCGCCACACGGTCTCAGAATGATCACCCCTAAAAAGAGATGACAACCGGTGGAAGAATAAAGGACCCCTTCAAGAACTTCTACTTGATGACCCTTTGAAACTTCCTCTTTCGTTCAGAACTGAGGAGATCAGCCAGCCCTTCTTCTTATAGCCAGCTGTCCCCCATGGGTTTTCTTCCAACTCCAAGAACTCCTCAATGCCCAGCCCATGTCTCCTCACCAAGAGCCTTCAGCTTATTGTTCTATGACTTGTCTACCCATGCTTTCCCTCAACAAATGAAGTCCCTCAACAACTTGTAAACTGAGCTGGCCTAACCTTACTCAACCCTTGGTTAGGGTCCTCAACAACTCATCTTTTCAAGCTGGCACGAATCTACATCATCAAAGGAATGATCATGGAGCTTGCTTGGATCACCACACTAACCACATGCTAAGGTCTGCCATGCCTTTCCGGGGTCCGCCATTTCGGTCACCATCTCGGGACTCACTTGACTCTCCTTGCATTTGGGTCAGCTTTCTTGGTGACATCAACTTTAGCTGTTTTCTCCTCTGCCTCAAAGCAACCTCCTTACAGCCTTTTTCCTTTGCCTCCTTGATCTTTATCTGAGAGGAGACAACCAATTTTTCCGCCAAGACCAGAACCTAACAAGAACCTTGGTGAGACGAATAACCCTCGATTCCGTGAGAACCAGAATCAGGAGAACCATAACCTCCAGAACCTGAACTAGGACCAGACCAGAACCTGAGTAATCCGTGAGAACCAGAATCAACCAGAATCAGCTTCGCACCAATTCCAGAACCAGCTTCCAATCTGAACCAGAACCAGTTGCTACAAGACTCCAAAATCTACATACATCTAAAATCACATTGAGAAATAATCCAACCTTGTTGATCCACACACCAAATCAGCTAAAGAGGAGACAATCAATACTTCGCCAAGACCAGAACCTTTCAAGAACCTTGGTGAAACCCAATAGATAACCAGAACAAGACCTCAAAAGGAACCAGAATTAGGTGCTACAAGATTCTCAAATCACCTTGAGAACCGTAACCTCCATCGAGCTGAACATTAATACTTCTTCCCCGAGCTTAGAACCAGAACCAGAACTTTGTGGCTGAGATTAGAAGAGCTTCCGTGAGCTTCAAAGAGAACAACATCAGATTGATTGAGCTAAGCTTAGATGATCGATTCAGTTCAAGAACATGGGGGCTAAGCCGAGAATAGAGATTCAAGAACGAGTGAATAAGATTTGAGAATACAAACCAAGATCATGACTAACCTTGCTCTGATACCATGTAAGTTTATGCGAATAAGATTGAAAGATTGAGAGAATTCAACAAGAATCAAAGAGAGAATTGATGAAAAAAAGAGAAATGGGGGGACAGCCCCCCAAAGGGCAAAAAATCAACTTAGGTTACAAATGGAGGGGGGTTTCTTTATAGGAGAAGGGGAAACCCTAAATGAAAAACATGAGCGGTATGAATAGGAACCCGAATCCCTGATGAATAAAGTAACCTGGCTCGGGAATATATTCCTAGAACTTGTGAATCAAGACTCTTGATGAATAAAGGATCTTGACTTCTGGATGAATAAGTACCTGGATGAATAGTTCCACAAGATGAACGGAATGCCTTTTCTCAATAAGAAACTCCTATGACATTCAAGACCCAATAAAACTGTGAGATAAGCTTATAATGCTTATTTCTTACTTTGTCTTCATGCTCTCCACCTTAGTAGCATCTTTAACTACTTTGACACTTTAACCTTTCTATTCACTTTGATTTCTATTTAGACGGGTCATAACTACGTTTTTGGGACTAACTTCTTCAAAATGGTTAAATCTTTGTCATTGAAAGTATTGATTCTTCATATTCTCATCAATAGGTGTTACTTTGGCCTCCATATGTGTCTTCGCTACAACTCCCAAAATTCACCATTAGAAACCCTATGACATTCGGAGACCTAATAGAACTGTGGATAAGCTTATAATGCTTGTTTCTTACTTTGTCTTACAGCCTCCACCTTAGTAGCATTTTTTAACTACTTTGACACTTTAACCTTTCTACTCACTTTGATTTCTATTTAGACGGGTCATAACTACGTTTTTGGGACTATCTTCTTCAAAATGGTTAAATCTTTTGTCATTGAAAGCATTGATTCTTCATATTCTCATCAACAGGTATTACTCGCTCCATACGTGTCTTCTTACTATAACTCTCAAACTCACCATGAGAAACTCCTATGAGATTCCAAGAACTAACATAACTTCTAGATAAGCTATAAAGCATTGATTGTTCATATTCTCATCAGTTTGTGTTGCTTTTAGCGTCCATATGTTTCTTGTTGCTAGAACTCTCAAATTCACCATTAGAAACTCCTTGAACGCTCAAAGACCGAACTGTGGGATAAGTTATAATGCTTGTTTCTTACTTTGTCTCAGGCTCTCCACCTTAGTAGCATGCTTCAACTACTTTGACACCTAAACACTTCTATTCACTTTGATTTCTATGTAGAATGGTCATAACTACTTTTTGGGACTATCTTCTTGAAATGGTTAAATCTATGTCAATGAAATCATTGATTCTTCATATACTCATCAATAGGTGTTACTTCGCCTCCATATGTATCTTCTTACTATAACTCTGAATTCACCATCACAAACTCCTATGAGATTCCAAGAACTAACATAACTTTGGGATAAGCTATAATACTTGTTTCTTACTTTGACTTGCTTTCTCCACCTTGGTAGCATGCTTCAACAACTTTAACAACTAAATACTTCTATTCTCTCTCATTTCTATCTTGATGGGTTATAACTACGCTTTTAGGACAATCATCTTGAAATGGTCATATCATTGTTAGGGAAAGCATTGATTGTTAATATTCACATCAATAGGTATTGGGTCAGCCTGCATAGGTGTCTCCTTGCTACAACTCCCAAAATTCACCATAAGAAACTCCTATGACATTCAAAGACCTAATAGAACTGTGGGATAAGCTATAATGCTTGTTTCTTACTTTGTCTTCAAGGCTCCACCTTAGTAGAATTCTTTAACTACTTTGACACTTCAACCTTTCTATTCACTTTGATTTCTATTTAGAAGGGTCATAACTATGTTTTTGGGACTATCATCTTAAAAATGGTTAAATCTTTATCAGTGAAAGCATTGATTCTTCATATTCTCATCAATAGGTGTTAATTCAGCCTCCATATGTGTCTTCTTGCTATAACTTCGAAATTCACCAATAGAAACTCCTATGAGATTCTAAGAACTACTATAACTATGGGATAAGCTATAATGCTTTTTTCTTACTTTGACTTGCATCTCCGACTTGGTACCATGCTTCAACTACTTTGACACCTAAACACTTCTATTCCCTCTCATTTCTATCTTGAAAGGTTATAACTACATTTTTGGTACACTCATCTTGGAAATGGTCAAATCTTTGTTAGTGATAGCATTGATTGTTCATATTCACATCAATAGGTGTTGGGTCAGCCTTATAGGTGTCTCCTTGCTATAACTCCCAAATTTACAATTAGAAACTCCGATGAGATTCATCTGACTTAAAAGAACTGTGGATAAGCTATAATGCTTGGTAAAGCATGCTTTAATTACTTTGACACCTAAGCACTTCTATTCACTCTCATTTCTATCTTGAAGGGTCATAACTACGCTTTTTGGAACAATTATCTTCAAAATGGTCAAAGCTTTATTAGTGAAAGTATTGATTCTTCAAATTCACATTAATAGGTGTTAGGTCATCCTCCATAAGTGTCTCTTTGCTACAACTCACAAATTTACCATTAGAAACTCCTACTAGATTCAAACACAAACAGTAACTATGGGATAAGCTATAATGCTTATTTCTTACTTTGTCTTGCTTCTGCAACCTTGGTAGCATACTTCAACTACATTGACACTTCAACCTTTATATTCACTCTCATTTCTATTTCAAGGGTCATAACGCAGTTGTTTGGGACTATTATCTTGAAAATGGTTAAATCTTTTGTCCATGAAAGCATTGATTGTTCAAATTCTCATCAATTTGTGTTATTATAGCCTCCATATGTTTCTTGTTGCTAGAACTCTCAAATTCACCATTAGAAACTCCTATAATATTCAAAGACCTAACAGAACTGTGGGATAAGTTATAATGGTTGTTTCTTACTTTGTCTAACTGCCTCCACCTTAGTAGCATGCTTCAACTACTTTGACACCTCAACACTTCTACTCACTTTGATTTTTATTTAGAAGGGTCATAACTACGGTTTTGGGACTATCTTCTTGAAAATGGTTAAATCTTTGTCAATGAAAGCATTGATTCTTCATATTCTTATCAATAGGTGTTACTTCGGCCTCCATATGTGTCTTCTTACTATAACTCTGAAATTCACCATCACAAACTCCTATGAGACTCCAAGAACTAACATAACTTTAGGATAAGCTATAATGCTTATTTCTTACTTTGACTTGCTTATCTACCTTAGTAGCATGATTCAACTACTTTGAAACCTAAATACTTCTATTCCCTCTCATTTATATCTTCAAGGGTTATAACTACGCTTTTGGGACAATCATCTTGGAAATGGTCGATCTTTTAGAGTTAAAAAATTTATTGTTCATATTCACATCAATAGGTTTTGTGTCAGCCTGCATAGGTGTCTCCCTTGTTATAACTCCCAAAATTCACTATAAGAAACTCCTATGACATTCAAAGACCAAATAGAACTGTGGGATAAGCTATAATGATTGTTTCTTACTTTGTCCCATGCTCCACCTTAGTAGCATTCTTTAACTCTTTTGACACTTCAACCTTTCTATTCACTTTGATTTCTATTTAGAAGGGTCATAACTACGCTTTTGGGACTATCGCCTTAAAAATGGTTAAATCTTTGTCAATGAAAGCATTGATTCTTCATATTCTCATCAATAGGTGTTAATTCGGCCTCCATATGTGTATTCTTGCTACCACTCCCAAAATTCACCATAAGAAACTCCTATGACAACAAAAGACCTAATAGAACTGTGGATAAGCTATAATGCTTGTTTGTTACTTTGTCTCTATGCCTCCACCTTAGTAGCATTCTTTAACTACTTTGACACTTTAACCTTTCTATTCACTTTGATTTCTATTTAGACGGGTCATAACTACGCTTTTGGGACTATCTTCTCAAAATGGTTAAATCTTTGTCATTGAAAGCATTGATTCTTCATATTCTCATCAATAGGTATTACTTCGCCTCCATATGTGTCTTCTTACTATAACTCTGAAACTCACCATGAGAAACTCCTATGAGATTCCAAGAACCAACATAACTCTAGGATAAGCTATAAAGCATTGATTGTTCATATTCTCATCAGTTTGTGTTGTTTTAGCGGCCCATATAGTTTCTTGTTGCTAGAACTCTCAAATTCACCATTAGAAACTCCTTGAACGCTCAAAGACCGAACTGTGGATAAGTTATAATGCTTGTTTCTTACTTTGTCTTCAGGCTCCACCTTAGTAGCACGCTTCAACTACTTTGGACACCTAAACACTTCTATTCACTTTGATTTCTATTTAGAATGGTCATAACTACTTTTGGGACTATCTTCTTGGAAATGGTTAAATCTATGTCAATGAAATCATTGATTCTTCATATACTCATCAATAGGTGTTACTCGCCTCCATATGTATCTTCTTACTATAACTCTGAATTCACCATCACAAACTCCTATGAGATTCCAAGAACTAACATAACTTTGGGATAAGCTATAATACTTGTTTCTTTCTTTGACTTGCTTCTCCACCTTGGTAGCATGCTTCAACAACTTTAACAACTAAATACTTCTATTCTCTCTCATTTCTATCTTGATGGGTTATAACTACGCTTTTAGGACAATCATCTTGGAAATGGTCATATCATTGTTAGGGAAAGCATTGATTGTTAATATTCACATCAATAGGTATTGTGTCAGCCTGCATAGGTGTCTCCTTGCTACAACTCCCAAAATTCACCATTAGAAACTCCTATGACATTCAAAGACCTAATAGAACTGTGGGATAAGGTATAATGCTTGCTTTTACTTTGTCTTATGGCTCCACCTTAGTAGCATTCTTTAACTACTTTGACACTTCAACGCTTTCTATTCACTTTGATTTCTATTTAGAAGGGTCATAACTACGGGTTTGGGACTATCGCCTTAAAATGGTTAAATCATTATCAATGAAAGCATTGATTCTTCATATTCTCTCATCAATAGGTGTTAATTCGGCCCCATATGTGTCTTCTTGCTATGACTCTGAAATTCATCATTAGAAACTCTTATGAGATTCCAAGAACTAACATAACTCTAGGATAAGTTATAATCCTTGTTTCTTACTTTGTCTTAAGGCCCCCACCTTAGTAGCACGCTCAACTACTTTGACACCTAAACACTTCTCTTCACTTTGATTTCTATTTAAAAGGGTCATAACTACGTTTTGGGACTATCTTCTTGAAAATGGTTAAATCTTTGTCAATGAAAGCATTGATTCTTCATATTTTCATCAATAGGTGTTAATTCCCCCATATATATGTGTCTTCTGCTATAACTCCAAATACACCATCGGAAACTCCTATTAGATTCCATTTTTTTTTAGCTTGCTTCTTACTTTGACTACTATTCGTCAATCAACTTTGACACCTAAAATACTCTGCTCCCTCATTTTTATCTTAGGGGGGTTATAACTATGTTTTTGGGACAATCATCTTGGAAATGGTCAAATCTTTGTTAGTGGAAAGAATTAATTGTTCATATTCACATCAATAGGTATTGGGTCAGCCTGCAT
Source organism: Cardamine occulta (assembly GCA_028015245.1). NCBI lineage: Eukaryota > Viridiplantae > Streptophyta > Magnoliopsida > Brassicales > Brassicaceae > Cardamine > Cardamine occulta. The sequence continues at coordinate 18,019,303 of CM051375.1, read as the reverse complement.
AGGTGTCTCCTGCTACAACTCCAAAATTCACCATAAGAAACTCCTATGACATTCAAAGACCCAATAGAACGTGGGATAAGCTTATAATGCTTGTTTTTTACTTTGTCTATGCCGCCACCTTAGTAAGCATTCTTTAACTACTTTGACACTTCAACCTTTCTATTCACTTTGATTTCTATTTAGAAGGGTTATAACTACGTGTTTGTGACTATCGCCTTAAAAATGGTTAAATCTTTATTAATGAAAGCATTGATTCTTCATATTCTCATCTCTAGGTGTTAATTCCGCCTATACGTGTCTTCGCTACACTCGAAATTCATCATTAGAAACTCCTATGAGATTCCAAACAACTAACATAACTCTAGGATAAGCTATAATGCTTGTTTCTTACTTTGACTTGCCGCTCCACCTTTTGTAGCATGCCTTAACTACTTTGACACCTAAACACTTCAGATTCACTCTCATTTCTATCTTGAAGGGTCATAACTACGCTTTTGGAACAATCTTCTTGAAAATAGTTAAACCTTTGTCAATGAAAGCAGTGGATTCTTCAAATACTCATCAATAGGTGTTAATTCGGCTCCATATGTCTTCTGCTATAACCTGAAATTCACCATTACAAACTCCTGAGATTCCAAGAACTAACATAACTCGATAAGCTATAATGCTATTTTCTTACTTTGACTTTATAGATCCGACTTGGTAGCACGCTTCAACTACTTTGACACCTAAATACTTCTATTCCCTCTCATTTCTATCTTGAAAGGTTATAACTACGCTTTTGGAACAATTATCTTGAAAATGGTCAAATCTTTTGTTAATGAAAGCATTGATTCTTCAAATTCACATTAATAGGTGTTGTGTCAGCCCCATAGTATAGATTTTAAGAGATTTATGCGGATTAAATAGAGAATTAGAGAAGTGATTCAGCAAGAAAAGAAGAAAATAAGAGGCAGCCTCTCTCACCTATAAGAGGCACAAATATTAGGAAGTTATTAAAAATGGGGTTTCCTCCTTTATAGTAGGAGGAAGTCCCTAAATGAAAAAGATCACGGTATTAATAGTAATCTTAGGGTCTTGGGATGAATAGTACCGAGATGAATAGTATCCCACCTTCAAAGATGGAATACCTCTTCTCTATACTTTGGATGAATAATAAGTCCGGTCTCGGGATGAATAGTACCTGAGATGAATAGTACCGATCTTCTACACGGAATGACTTTTCTCAATACTCCCCTCAAGCTTAGCCATCGCTGAACAAAGAGTAAGCTTGGACCTACATAGGCGTTACTCGTAAAAACCTCATCACGTAAAAAAACCACTGGGAAAAAAATCTATGATGAGGAAAAGAGATAACGCCCCATGAAAGAGGGATACGATCAAGGACGGGTTGGATCCACAAGCCCTAGTTTGCTATAGATGTGTTTGCAAACCTTAAGGCTCGCAGCTTTGGTGAAGATGTCTCCTAGTAGATCTTCACTTCTTGTAAAGCATGGTAAAGTGACTCTGTTTGATCTTTCTCTCGAACTTTGTGGCAGTCAACTTTATGTGCTTGGGTCCTTTCATGAAACACAGAGTTGCTGGCAATGTGTATAGCAGCTTGATTGTCACAATGCATGGTGATGGATCTTGTGGTTTCAATGCCTAGATCTCCCGAGTAATGCCTTAAGCCAAATGAGTTCTTCCGTGAGCTTCCTCATTGCTTTATACCGGATTCAAAGACACTTGAACATGACACTACCTTCCGCTTCTAGACTTCCATGTCACCAAATTCCTCCAATGAATGTGCAATATCCAATGGTTGACTTCCTATCATTCGTGTCACCAGCGTAGTCTCGATCACAATAGCCAACAATCTCGGGATTCTCATTCTTTCCCATCCATAGCCTTTGTCCCGACTCCTTTTAGATATCCGAGTATCCTCTCCACCATGTTCCAATGGTAGACTTTGGGATTTTGCATGTATTGACTCACTTGATTCACAAAGAAAACATAAGTCAGTCTTGTTAAAGTCGATAGATAAGCTTACCCACTAGTCTTGCATATGGTTTGTCTAATGGATCTTCTTCTTCAAGCTCCTTGCCCCTTTTTTCCCCCCCTTCGCTGACCTTAGAGCCATCTGCAAGAGGAGTTGTAGCTGGCTTTGCTCCTATTTCACCTGTCTCACTCAGCAAGTTAAGAGTCTACTTCCTTTGTGAAAGAAATAAGCCCTCCGAAGAGCGACATACTTTAATCCCTAGGAAATATTTTAGTTCTCCAAGATCTTTGATATCAAACACAATTTTAAGATAGGTTTTAGTTTGAGAATACCTTCCTTATCATTGCCGAAATGATAAGGTCATCCACGAGACCAATACTACAATGATTCCTCGTGGACTTTGGACTGTGAACAATGTGGATCAGCTTCAGATCTCTTGAACCCTTTTTCTTCAAGAGTACAGCTCAGTTCAGGTACCAAGCTCTTGGAGATTGCTTTAGTCCATAGATGGCTTTTCTAAGCCGCAGAACCTTTCCCGGAGCAATGGAGTTTTCAAGGCCTGGTGGTGGAGTCATGTACACTTCTTCTTCAAGTTCTCCTTGCAAGAACGCATTATTCACATCCATTTGCCATAACTCCCAATCTAGATTTGTAGTCAATGAGATAACAACTCTAACTGTATGCAGCTTGGCAACTGGAGCAAACGTTTCTGTGTAGTCATCTCCATAAGTCTGTGTGAATCCTCTAGCAACAAGTCTGGCTCTATATCTCTCAACATCTCCATTGCTCAGATACTTGATAGTGAAAAGCCACCGTGAACTAACAGCCTTCTTTCCCAAAGGTAGGTCGGCTTCATCCCATGTATGATTCCTTTCCATAGCCCCAACCTCATTATCCACTGCACCAAGCCATTCATTACTCCCTTTGGCTTCTTCATAACTCTGTGGAATCCATTGAGCATCAATTTTCCCAAGGAAGGCTTGATGAGCAGTTGGCATAGGTCAGCTTAACACACAACTTGTATAGGATGCACCACAGCTTTGTTGTTGAAATAGACTCCTAGTGACCTTCCAATGTTCAGGCCCAAACCTCTGCTTCAGCTTTTTCCCAAGAGGAGGTGGTGGTGGAGGAGGAGAGTTTCGCTTCATGTCCAACCTCATCATGGTGATCCTCTTGAACCACATCTTCAGCCCTACCATCCTCATCTTGATCTTGGTCTTGTTCCATGTCAAGTGGGTTTGGTTCCGCCTCGAGTGTGCTCTAGGGTACTTTCTTCCTCGGGGGGTTTGGAGCAGCATGTGTATTCCCAAGGTCGGTATTGGTTGATCTTCCGTAGTCTCTACTCCTTGTTGGTTGGTTTCGACATTATCGATTGTTCTTCTCTCCGAGGAGGAGGATTCCCAAGATGACTAAGGAGATGTTGGAGACTAGCGGCTCTATCTGATGGTGATCTTGCCAAATCTTTCAAACTCCCCAACTCCATCTTATTGTAATACCCTTGGTGCTCAATGAACTTGACATCTCTTGACACAATTGTTCTGTTCTTTGAGAAGTCATAGCACTTGTAGCCCTTTTGAGTAGTAGAGTAGCCTAGGAACATGCATTTTGTGCTCTTCAAGCTTGTCCCTCAGTTCACCTGGTCTAAATACAAAACAAATGCAAGCAAACACTCGTAAGTGATCAATAGAAGGTTTGGTCTTGGTTCAATACCTCAAATGGCGCTTAAATCAGTTAGGATCCTTGTTGGTGTCCTATTTATCATGAAAAAAGCTGTCATGATAAGCATCACTCCGAATCTCCTTCGAACATTGGTGTTAAACATCATGGATCTTGCAACTTCCATAAGATGTCTATTCTTCCTCTCAGCTACACCATTTTGTTGAGGTGTATAGGGCAGCTAATTTGGTGTATGATCCCATGTCTTGCTAAGTGATCTTTGAACTTGTGACTAGTGTATTCCCCACCATTATCGGACTCGAATACCTTGATCTTGGCATTAAACTGGTTAAGAACATATGATTGAAAATTAACAAATGCATCATATACTCTATCCTTAGATGCAAGGACCCATGTATATTTTGATTTCTCATCAATAAATGTAACATAGTATTTATTATTGTCTCTAGATAAACACGGGGCAGTCCAAACATCTGAATGCACAAGATCAAAACATTTTTCATAGATAGTTAAGACTTAGGAAAAAACAGCTTTTTACAATGCTTTCCTAGAATACATGCTTCACAGTTCAGATGATTAAAGACAACATGGGGTAACATAATCTCTAAAGCCCTAGCATGAGGGTGACCAAGTCTATCATGCCACAATTTATTTGGGCTAATAGCATAACAAGATTGACAAGAAAGAGAAGTAGATTGGTTGCGAGAATCCTCAAAAACATATAAGTCACCGTTAGTGTCCCTTCTCCCAAAACTTTTCCCACTCAATATCCTGAAAATGAAAGCTATTAGGACCAAATATAGCATAGCAATTAAGATCATTTGTAGCTTTTTTCATCGAGACAAGATTAGAGGTGAACCCTGCATGAAGAATGCTTCAGAGTTCTTATCACAAAGTTTTAAATCACCTACTCCTCTTATGGGGATCCTATCACCATTTGCAATTATCACATTTCCATTAATAGGTTTAACATTATTAATGAGGTTAGAGTTACTAATCATATGATGAAAAGCCCTTAATCAATAATCAATGTTTTATTTTGTGATTTATGTAAAGAAACAAAGTGAGTGATACCAGATTCTTTATTGGTAAAGGCAGCAATGGACTTGATAAGAGCTTCAAGGTCCGACTTCCTAACAACATCATTGGAGTAGGCAACCATAGCCAGTTCATCTCCTTGTCTAGATGGTCCGGCCTGAGCTTGCTCAGTTGAGGCTTCGGGAGTAGTCATTGAACCTTGAACTTTGCTGGCTTAAGATGTGGATGTAGTATCCAACATTTTTCCATGGTATGGCCTCTCTTCTTGCAGTGATCACACACAACAATCTTCCTATCTTCAGACTTGAAAGTAACTTTGTGTGCCATGACCATTTCCTCTTTGCCACTGAAGAGACCTACTGAGCCTTGTTCACGTTGGATTTGAGAGCACACCTCATCTAAGCTTGGTAACTTCTCAGCTCTAAGGATGTGCTTGATGAGATCATTGTAAGCCGGGTTCAATGTGAAAAGCAGACCAAAGACCCTATCTTGTTCACCCCTTTCCTTGAGAGTACTTGGATCCACCGAGAAAGGTCTTAGCATCTCGAGTTCAAATTTAAGTGATCTGAATTTTCCAAAGTGTTTTGTGAAGTCAAGATCTTCTTGGATGAGATTGTTGATAGCTTTCGAACTTCAAACACTCGGGAAAGATTGGAGACATTTCCATAGACATTCTTTAGTGTGTCCCATAGCTCCTTTGCCGCCTCACAATAAGAATAAGCTTCAAGTATCATGCTTCAAGTGAGTTTTCAAGTAGCCAAGAACCCCCGATCTTCTTTAAACCCTCTTCCATCTTTAAAACTTTGATCTCCACGGATATCTTTTACATCTTCATCCGTGTTACCCTTGGTTTCCATGTGATTCCAAAGACCCCGACCACACAGATTTGTCTTGGTGGTTCTAGCCCAGAGTAAGTAGTTCACACCTTTTGAGAGTAACTGTATAGGAACAGATTTTGAAGAATCCATGCTTCAGTGTTTCTTACAGCCAACACACCCACAAAGTTCCAGATTGATCCTAACTTCCCAAACAACCAACAAGACTTCTTGGAGAAATCAGAATTTCATGGTGTCATTATGCTACAAGACTCTTAAAATCTGTCAAAACCAGAAGAGAACTGAAGATCTATAAAACTAGCAATGGAGTTTAATCTGCAGAGACAGGACAGAGACCTGCTGAGATCTTCCAAGCATAGACAAGAGAAACAAACACAAGGAGAGATTGAAAATTTTTGGAGAGATAAAGAGAGATGTCGGGCATAAATGGAGATTAAGAAAATAGCTAGAGATGATTGAATGTAAGAGAATCAGTAACAAGGCTCCGATAACATATAGATTTTAAGAGATTTATGGATTAAATAGAGAATTAGAGAAGGGATTCAGCAAGAAAAGAAGAAAATAAGAGGCAGCTCTCTCAGCCATAAGCTGCACAAATATTAGGTTAGGTTACAAAAATGGGGGTTTCCTCCTTTTATAAGTAGAAGGAAGAGGCCCTAAATGAAAAAGATCACGGTATGAATAGTAAGATTAGGTCTTGGGATAAATAGTACCCAAGATGAATAGTACCCGAACCTTCAAAGATGGAATACCTTTTCTATACTCCGGGGATGAATAGTAATCTTGAGTCTCTGGATGAATAAGACCCGAGATGAATAATAATTCGACCTTCTACACGGAATGCCTTTTCTCAATACATAGGTGTCTCTTTGCTACAACTCGAAAATTTACCATTAGAAATTCTTAAGAGATTCAAACACCTAACAGAACTATGGGATAAGCTATAATGCTTCTTTCTTACTTTGTCTTAGGCCTCCACCTTGGTAGCATACTTCAACTACATTGACACTTCAACCTTTATATTCACTCTCATTTCTATTTTGAAGGGTCATAACGCCGTGTTTGGGACTGTTATCTTGAAAGTGGTTAAATCTTTGTCCATGAAAGCATTGATTGTTCATATTCTCATCAATTTGTGTTGTTTTAGCCTCCATATGTTTCTTGTTGCTAGAACTCTCAAATTCACCATTAGAAACTCCTAGAACATTCCAAGACCTAAAGAACTGTGGGATATGTTATAATGCTTGTTTCGGACTTTTATCTTGCATCTCTTAGTACCATGCTTCAGCTACTTTGACACCTAGACACTTCTATTCACTTTGATTTCTATTTAGAAGGGTCATAACTACGTTTTGGGACTATCTTCTTGAAAATGGTTAAATCTTTTGTCAATGAAAGTATTGATTCTTCATATTCTCATCAATAGGTGTTACTTCGCCTCCACAGTGTCTTCTTACTATAACTCAGATGAGATTCCAAGAACAAACATAACTTTGGGATAAGCTATAATGCTTGTTTCTTACTTTGACTTACTTCTCCACCTTGGTAGCATGCTTTAACTACTTTGACACCTAAATACTTCTATTCCCTCTCATTTCTATCTTGAAGGGTTATCACTTCGTTTTTGGGACAATCATCTTGTAAATGGTCAAATCTTTGTTAGTGAAAGCATTGATTGTTAATATTCACATTAATAGGTATTGTATCAGCCAGCATAGGTGTCTCTTTGCTACAACTCCCAAAATTCACCATAAGAAACTCCTATGACATTCAAAGACCTAATAGAACTGTGGGATAAGCTATAATGCTTGTTTCTTACTTTGTCTTCTAGGCTCCCCTTTAAAGCATTCTTTAACTACTTTGACACTTCAACCTTTCTATTCACTTTGATTTCTATTTAGAAGGGTCATAACAACGTTTTTGGGACTATCGTCTTAAAAATGGTTAAATCTTTATCAATGAAAGCATTGATTCTTCATATTCTCATCAGTAGGTGTTAATTCGGCCTGCTTATAGTTCTTCTTGCTATGACTTTGAAATTCATCATTAGAAACTCCAATGAGATTCCAAGAACTAACATAACTTTGAGATAAGCTATACTGCTTGTTTCTTACTTTGACTTGCTTTTCCACCTTCGTAGCATGCGTCAACTATTTTGACAACTAAATACTTCTATTCCCTCTCATTTATATCTTGAAGGGTTATAACTACGTTTTTGGGACAATCATCTTGGAAATGGTCAAATCTTTGTTAGTGAAAGAATTGATTCTTCATATTCACATCAATAAGTATTGTGTCAGCCTCCATAGGTGTCTCCTTGCGTCTCCGACTTGGTTGCATGCTTCAACTACTTTGACACCTAAACACTTCTATTCCCTCTCATTTCTATCTTGAAAGGTTATAATTACGTTTTTGGGACACTGATCTTGGAAATGGTCAAATCTTTGTTAGTGAAAGCATTGATTCTTCAAAGTCACATTAATAGATGTTGGGTCACCTCCATTGGTGTGTCTTTGCTACAACTCGCAAATTTACCATTAGAAACTCCTAAGAGATTCAAACACCTAACAGAACTATGGGTAAGCTTATAATGCTTCTTTCTTACTTTGTCTTGCGTCTCCACCTTGGTAACATACTTCAACTACATCGACACTTTAACCTTTATATTCACTCTCATTTCTATTTTGAAGGGTCATAACGCCGTGTTTGGGACTATTATCTTGAAAATGGATAAATCTTTGTCCATGAAAGCATTGATTGTTCCTATTCTCATCAATATATGTTGTTTTTATTGAGAAAACGCATTCCGTGAAGATCGTCGGGTACTATTCATCCTGGGTACTATTCATCCCGAGACCCGAGATTACTATTCATCCCCAGAGTATTGAAAAAGATATTCCGTACAGAATTTTGGATACTATTCATCTCGGGTACTATTCATCCTGAGACCCGTGATTACTATTCATCTCGTGGGTCTTTTTCATTTAGGGCTCCTCCTTCTACTATAAAAGGAGGAAACCCCCTTTTCATGTAATTTAACCTAATATTTGTGCCTCTTATGGCTGAGGGAGAGCTGCCTCTTATTTTCTTGTTTTCTCATTGAATCTTTTCTCTAATTCTCTATTTAATCCGCATAAATCTCTTAAAATCTATATGGTATCGGAGCCTTATATCTGATTCTCTCGCTTTTTATTCCATCATCTCTAGCTATTTTCTTAATCTCCATTTAAGCCACAGCTCTCTTTTATCTCTCACAAAAATTCTCAATCTCTCCTTGTGTTTGTTTCACTTGTCTATGCTTGAAGATCTCAAGCAGGTCTCTGTCCAGTCTCTGCAGATTAAACTCCATTGCTAGCCCTATTGATCTTCATCTCTTCTGGTTTGAATAGATTTTCGGAGGTATAAGAATAGTGACACCAACATAAATTGTGATTTCACAGAAAGTCTGGTTGGTTGCTTGGGTAGTTAGGATTAATCTGGAAATTTGTGGGTGTTGGCTGTAAGAAACACTGTAAGCTCTCTTCTGGTTTTAACAGATTTTAGAGGTACAGAGTGAAGTGACACCAACAGAAATTCTGATTTCTCAAGAAAGTCTTGTTGGTTGTTTGGGAAGTTAGGATCAATCTGGAAATTTGTGGTGTGTTGGCTGTAAGAAACACTCAAGCATGGATTCTTCAAAATCTGTTCCTATACCAGCTACTCTCAAAGGTGTGAACTACTTACTTACTGGGCTAGAACCACCAAGACAAATCTGTGTGGTCGTGGGTCTTTGGAATCACATTGAAACCAAGGGTATCACGGATGAAGATGGAAAAGATATCCATGGAGATCAAAGTTTTGAAGATGGAAAATGGTTTCAAGAAGATCAGGGGTTCTTGGACTACTTCAAAACTCACTTCGCTCGCAATACTAAGCTTATTCTTATTGGGAGACGGCAAAGGAGCTATGGGACACACTTAAAGAATGTCTATGGAAATGTCTCCAATCTTTCCCGAGTGTTTGAAGTCAAGAAAGCTATCAACAATCTCATCCAAGAAGATCTTGACTTCACAAAACACTTTGGAAAATTCAGATCACTATAGGCTGAACTCGAGATGCTAAGACCTTTCTGGTGGATCCAAGTACTCTCAAGGAAAGGGGTGAACAAGATAGGGTCTTTGGTCTGCTTTTCACATTGAACCCGGCTTACAATGATCTCATCAAGCACATCCTTAGAGCTGAGAAGTTACCAAGCTTAGATGAGGTGTGCTCTCAAATCCAACGTGAACAAGGCTCAAGAGGGTCTCTTCAAGGGCAAAGGAGAAATGGTCATGGCACACAAAGTTACTTTCAAGTCTGAAGATAGGAAGATTCTTGTGTGTGATCACTGCAAGAAGAGAGGCCATATCAAGGACAAATGTTGGATACTACATCCACATCTTAAGCCAAGAAAGTTCAAGGTTCAAGCAAACTACTCTAAAGAAGCCTCAACCGAGCAAGCTCTCAGTTGACCATCTAGACAAGAAGATGAACTAGCTATGGTTACCTACTCCAATGATGTTGTTAGGAAGTCGGACCTTGAAGCTCTTATCAAGTCCATTGCTGCCCTTACCAATAAAGAATCCGTATCACTCACTTTGCTTCTTTACCTAAATCACAAAATAAAACATTGATTATTGATTCGGGGCTTCTCATCATATGATTAGTAACCCTAACCTCATTAATAATGTTAAACCTATTAATGGAAATGTGATAATTGCAAATGGTGATAGGATCCCCATAAGAGGAGTAGGTGATTTAAAACTTTGTGATAAGAACTCTAAAGCGCTCTTTATGCCCGAGTTCACCTCTAATCTTGTCTCAGAAAAAGAGCTACAAATGATCTTAATTGCTATGCTATATTTGGTCCTAATAGCTTTCATTTTCAGGATATTGAGAGGAAAAGTTTTGGGAGTAGGGAACACTAACGGTGACTTATATGTTTTTGAGGATTCTCCAACAACACAATCTACTTCTCTTTCTTGTCAATCTTGGTATGCTGTTAGCCCAAAGAAACTGGGGCATGATAGGCTTGGTCACCCTCATGCTAGGGCTTTTAGAGATTATGTTACCCCATGTTTTCTTTAATCATCTCGAACTGTGAAGCATGTATTCTAGGAAAGCATTGTAAAACTGTTTTCCTAAGTCTTCAACGATCTATGAAAAATGTTTTGATCTTGTGCATTCAGATGTGTGGACTGCCCCATGTTTATCTAGAGACAATAATAAATACTATGTTACATTTATTGATGAGAAATCAAAATATACATGGGTCACACTGCTTGCATCTAAGGATAGAGTATATGATGCATTTGTTAATTTTCAATCATATGTTACTAACCAGTTTAATGCCAAGATCAAGGTATTCGTGTCTGATAATGGTGGGGAATACACTAGTCACAAGTTCAAAGATCACTTAGCAAGACATGGGATCATACACCAAACTAGCTGCCCATATACACCTCAACAAAATGGTGTAGCTGAGAGGAAGAATAGACATCTTATGGAAGTTGCAAGATCCATGATGTTTAACACCAATGTCCCAAGGAGATTCTGGAGTGATGCTGTCATGGCGGCTTGTTACCTGATAAATAGGATACCAACAAGGATCCTAACTGATTTAGCACCATTTGAGGTATTGAACCGAACCAAACCTTCTATTGATCAATTACGAGTGTTTGGTTGCATTTGTTTTGTAATCGAGACCAGGTGAACCGAGGATGTTAAGCTGTTAAGAGCACAAAATGCATGTTCCTAGGCTACTCTACTACTCAAAAGGGCTACAAGTGCTATGACTTCTCAAAGAACAGAACAATTGTGTCAAGAGATGTCAAGTTCATTGAGCACCAAGGGTATTACGATAAGAAGGATTGGGGGAGTTTGAAAGATTTGGCAAGATCACCATCGGATAGAGCCGCTAGTCACCAACATTTCCTTAGTCATCTTGGGAATCCTCCTCCTCGGAGAGAAGAACAATCTGATAATGTTGAAACCAACCAACAAGGAGTGGAGACTACAAAAGATCAACCCTATACTGACCTTAGGAATAAACATACTGCTCCAAACCCCATGGAAGAAACTGATACCACTGAACACATTCAGCCGGAACCAAACCCACTTGACGTGGAACAAGACCAAGACCAAGATCAAGATGAGGATGGTATGACTGAAGATGTAGTTCAAGAGGATCACCATGATGAGGTTAGACATGAAGCAGAAACTCCTCCTCCACCACCACCTCCTCTTCGGAGAAGCACTAGACAAAGGTTTGGACCCGAACATTGGAAAGTCACTAGAGTCTATTTCAACAACCAAGTCAGAATAAGATCCTATACAAGCTGTGTGTTCGCTTGACCTGTTACCAACTGTTCATCAAGCCTTCCTTGGAAAAATTGATGCTCAATGGATTCCACAGAGTTATGAAGAAGCCAAAGGGAGTAACGAATGGCTCGGAGCTGTGGATGATGAGGTTGGGGCTATGAAAAGAAATCATACATGGGATGAAGCAGACCTACCTTTGGGAAAAAAGGCTGTTAGTTCAAGGTGGCTTTTCACTATCAAGTATCTGAGCAATGGAGATGTTGAGAGGTACAAAAGCCAGACTTGTTGCAAGAGGATTCACACAGACTTATGGAGATGACTACACAGAAACGTTTCAATGCCAAGCTGTATACAGTTAGAGTTGTTCTCTCATTGGCTACAAATCTGGATTGGGAGTTATGGCAAATGGATGTGAAGAATGCATTCTTGCAAGGAGAACTTGAAGAAGAAGTATACATGACTCCACCACCAGGCCTTGAAGACTCCATTGCTCCAGAAAAGTTCCCAGGCTTAGAAAAGCCATCTATGGACTAAAGCAATCTCCAAGAGCTTGGTACCACAAACTGAGCTGTACTCTCAAGAGAAAGGGTTCAAGAGATCTGAAGTGATCACACATTGTTCACAGTCCAAAGTCCACGAGGAATCGTTGTAGTATTGGTCTGACGTGGATGACCTTATCATTTCCAGAATGATAAGGAAGGTATTCTCAAAACTAAAACCTATCTTAAAACTGTATTTGATATCAAAGATCTTGGAGAACTAAAATATTTCCTAGGGATTGAAGTATGTCGCTTCTGAGGGCTTATTTTTATCACAAAGGAAATATACTCTTGACTTGCTGAATGAGACAGGTAAAATAGGTGCAAAGCCAGCCAAAACTCCCTCTTGCAGATGGCTACAAGGTCAAGCTTAAAGGGGGGAGAAAAAGGAAAGGAGCTCAAGAAGAAGATCCATTAGACAAACCATATGCTGATCCTCTCCAATAAACAAGACTAGTGGGTAAGCTTATCTATTTGACTTTAACAAGACCTGACTTATGTTTTGCTGTGAATCAGGTGAGTCAATACATGCAAAAACCCACAGTCCACCATTTGAATATGGTGGAGAGGATACTCAGATATCTAAAAGGGAGTCCAGGACAAGGCATATGGATGGGAAAGAATGAGAATGCCGAGATTGTTGGTTATTGTGATGCAGACTACGCTGGTGACACGAATGATAGAAAGTCAACCACTGGATATTGCACATTCATTGGAGGGAATTTGGTGACATGGAAGTCTAAGAAGCAGAAGATAGTGTCATGTTCAAGTGCTGAATCCGAGTATAGAGCAATGAGGAAGCTCACGGAAGAACTCATTTGGCTTAAGGCACTACTCAGAGATCTAGGCATTGAAACCACAAGACCCATCACCATGCATTGTGACAATCAAGCTGCTATACACATTGCCAGCAACTCTGTGTTTCACGAGAGGACCAAGCACATAGAAGTTGACTGCCACAAAGTTCGAGAGAAGATCAAAGAAGGAGTCACACTACCATGCTTTACAAGAAGTGAAGATCAACTAGCAGACATCTTCACCAAAGCTGCGAGTCTTAAGGTTTGCAAACACATCTACAGCAAACTAGGGCTTGTGGATCCAACTCACCCTTGATCATATCCCCTACTCATAGACGTTATGCTCTTTTCCTCATCATAGATTTTTTCCCAAAGTGGTTTTTTTCTATGATGAGGTTTTTACCGAGGTAACGCCTATGTAGGTCCAAACTTAGTCTTTGGTCACCGACGGCTGTTTTGAGGGGGAGTATTGAGAAAAGGCATTCCGTGAAGATCGTCAGTTACTATTCATCCTGGGTACTATTCATCCCGAGACCCGAGATTACTATTCATCCCCAGAGTATTGAAAAAGATATTCCGTACAGAATTTCGGATACTATTCATCTCGGGTACTATTCATCCTGAGACCCGTGATTACTATTCATCCCGTGGGTCTTTTTCATTTAGGGCTTCCTCCTTCTACTATAAAAGGAGGAAACCCCCTTTTCATGTAATTTAACCTAATATTTGTGCCTCTTATGGCTGAGGGAGAGCTGCCTCTTATTTTCTTGTTTTCTCATTGAATCTCTTCTCTAATTCTCTATGTAACCCGCATAAATCTCTTAAAATCTATAGTTTTAGCCTCCATATGTTTCTTGTTGCTAGAACTCTCAAATTCACCATTAGAAACTCTTATAACATTCAAAGACCTAATAGAACTGTGGGATAAGTTATAATGCTTGTTTCTTACTTTTCTTGCGTCCCCACCTTAGTAACATTCTTTAACTACTTTGACACTTCAACTTTTCTATTCACTTTGATTTCTATTTAGAAGGGTCATAACTACGTGTTTGGGACTATCGTCTTAAAAATGGTTAAAACTTTGTCAATGAAAGCATTGATTCTTCATATTCTCATCAACAGGTGTTAATTCGGCCTCCATATGTGTCTTCTTCCTATAACTCTGAAATTCACCATTACAAACTCCTATGACATTCCAAGAACTAACATAACTCTGGGATAAGCTATAATGCTCTTTTTTACTTTGACTTCATGTTCCGACTTGGTAGCATACTTCCACTACATCGCCACTTCAACCTTTATCTTCCCTCTCATTCCTATTTTGAAGGGTCATAACGCCGTGTTTGGGACTATTATCTTGAAAATGGATAAATCTTTGGCCATGAAAGCATTGATTGTTCCTATTCTCATCAATTTATGTTGTTTTAGCCTCCATATGTTTCTTGTTGCTAGAACTCTCAAATTCACCATTAGAAACTCTTATAACATTCAAAGACCTAATAGAACTGTGGGATAAGTTATAATGCTTGTTTCTTACTTTGTCTTAGTGGGCCCCACCTTAGTAGCATTCTTTAACTACTTTGACACTTCAACTTTTCTATTCACTTTGATTTCGATTTAGAAGGGTCATAACTACGTGTTTGGGACTATCGTCTTAAAAATGGTTAAATCTTTGTCAATGAAAGCATTGATTCTTCATATTCTCATCAACATGTGTTAATTCGGCCTCCATATGTGTCTTCTTCCTATAACTCTGAAATTCACCATTACAAACTCCTATGAGATTCCAAGAACTAACATAACTCTGGGATAAGCTATAATGCTCTTTTTTTACTTTGACTTGCGTCTCTGACTTGGTAGCATGCTTCAACTACTTTGACATGTAAACACTTCTATTCCCTCTCATTTCTATCCTCGAAGGTTATAACTACATTTTTGGGACACTGATCTTGGAAATGGTCAAATCTTTGTTAGTGATAGCATTGATTGTTCATACTCACATCAATAGGTGTTGTGTCAGCCTCCATAGGTGTCTCCTTGCTACAACTCCCAAATTTACAATTAGAAACTCCGATGAGATTCAAAGACTTAAAAGAACTGTGGGATAAGCTATAATACTTGTTTTTTTCTTTGACTTTTGCCTCCACCTTGGTAGCATGCTTCAACTACTTTGACACCTAAACACTTCTATTCACTCTCATTTCTATCTTGAAGGGTCATAACTACGTTTTTGGAACAATTATCTTGAAAATGGTCAAATCTTTGTTAGTGAAAACATTGATTCTTCATATTCACATTAATAGGTGTTGGGTCACCTCCATAGGTGTCTCTTTGCTAAAACTCTAAAAATTTACCATTAGAAAATCCTAAGAGTTTCAAACACCTATCAGAACTATGGGATAAGCTATAATGCATCTTTCTTACTTTGTCTTGTGTCTCCACCTTGGCAGCATACTTTAACTACATTGGCACTTCAACCTTTATATTCACTCTCATTTCTATTTTGAAGGGTCATAACGCCGTGTTTGGGACTATTATCTTGAAAATGGGTAAATCTTTGTCCATGAAAGCAATGATTGTTCATAT
The DNA here is from genome assembly GCA_028015245.1 of Cardamine occulta. Classification (NCBI taxonomy): domain Eukaryota; kingdom Viridiplantae; phylum Streptophyta; class Magnoliopsida; order Brassicales; family Brassicaceae; genus Cardamine; species Cardamine occulta. The sequence continues at coordinate 18,003,513 of CM051375.1, read as the reverse complement.
TCTCATCAATTTGTGTTGTTTTAGCCTCCATATGTTTCTTGTTGCTAGAACTCTCAAATTCACCATTAGAAACTCCCATAACATTCAAAGACCGAATAGAACTGTGAGATAAGTTATAATGCTTGTTTCTTATGTCTTGCGTCTCCACCTTAGTAGCAGGCTTCAAATACTTTGACACCTAAACACTTCTATTCACTTTGATTTCTATTTAGAAGGGTCATAACTACGTTTTTGGGACTATCTTCTTGAAAATGGTTAAATCTTTGTCAAATGAAAGCATTGATTCTTCATATTCTTATCAATAGGTGTTAATTCGGCCTCCATACGTGTCTTCTTGCTATAACTCAGAATTTCACCATCAGAAACTCCTATTAGATTCCAAGAACTAATATAACTTTGAGATAAGCTATACTGCTTGTTTCTTACTTTGACTTGCTTTTCCACTTTGGTGGCATGCTTCAACTACTTTGACACCTAATAACTTCTATTCCCTCTCATTTTTATCTTGAAGGGTTATAACTACGTTTTTGGGACAATCAACTTGGAAATGGTTTAATCTTTGTTAGTGAAAGAATTGATTGTTCATATTCACATCAATTAGGTATTGTCTCCACCTTAGTAGCATTCTTTAACTACTTTGACACTTCAACTTTTCTATTCACTTTGATTTCTATTTAGAAGGGTCATAACTACGTGTTTGGGACTATCGTCTTAAAAATGGTTAAATCTTTGTCAATAAAAGCATTGATTCTTCATATTCTCATCAATAGGTGTTATTTCCAGCTCCATATGTGTCTTTTTCTTTTAACTCTGAAATTCAGCATTACAAACTACTATGAGATTCGAAGAACTAACATAACTTTAGGATAAGCTATAATGCTCTTTTCTTACTTTAACTTGCGTCTCTGACTTGGTAGTATGCTTCAACTACTTTGACCCCAAAACTCTTCTATTCCCTCTCATTTCTATCTTGAAAGGGTATAACTACGTTTTTGGGACACTCATCTTGGAAATGATCAAATCTTTGTTAGTGATAGCATTGATTGTTCATATTCACATCAATAGGTGTTGTGTCAGCCTCCATAGGTGTCTCCTTGCTACAACTCCCAAATTTACAATTAGAAACTCCGATGAGATTCAAACACTTAAAAGAACTGTGGGATAAGCTGTAATGCTTGTTTTTTTCTTTGACTTGCATCTCCACTTTGGTAGCATGCTTCAACTACTTTGACACCTAAACACTTCTATTCACTCTCATTTCTATCTTGAAGGGTCATAACTACGTTTTTCAAACAATTATCTTGGAAATTGTCAAATCTTTGTTAGTGAAAGCATTGATTCTTCAAATTCACATTAACAGCTGCTGTGTCAGCCTCTATAGGTGTCTCTTTGCTACAACTCGAAAATTTACCATTAGAAACTCCTAGGAGATTCAAACACCTAACATAACTATGGGATAAGCTATAATGCATCTTTCTTACTTTGTCTTGTGTCTCCACCTTGGCAGCATACTTCAACTACATTGACACTTCAAACTTTATATTCACTCTCATTTCTATTTTGAAGGGTCATAACGCCGTGTTTGGGACTATTATCTTGAAAATGGTTAAATCTTTGTCCATGAAAGCATTGATTGTTAATATTCTCATCAATTTGTGTTGTTTTAGCCTCCATATGTTTCTTGTTGCTAGAACTCTCAAATTCACCATTAGAAACTCCTATAACATTCAAAGACCTAACAGAACTGTGGGATAAGTTATAATGCTTGTTTCTTACTTTGTCTTGCGTCTCCACCTTAGTAGCATGCTTCAACTACTTTGACACCTAAAAGCTTCTATTCACTTTGATTTCTATTTAGAAGGGTCATAACTACGTTTTTGGGACTATCCTCTTGAAAATGGTTAAATCTTTGTCAATAAAAGCATTGATTCTTCAAATTCTCCTCAATAGGTGTTAATTCGGCCTCCAAATGTGTCTTCTTGCTATAACTTTGAAATTCACCATTACAAAGATTTGAGATTCCAAGAACTAACATAACTCTGGGATAAGGTATAATGCTTTTTTCTTACTTTGACTTGGGTCTCCGACTTGGTAGCATGCTTCAACTACTTTCACACCTAAACACTTCTATTCCCTCTCATTTCTATCTTGGAAGGTTATAACTACGTTTTTGGGACACTGGTCTTGGAAATGGTCAAATCTTTGTTAATGATAGCATTGATTGTTCATATTCACATCAATAGGTGTTGTGTTAGCCTCCATAGGTGTCTCCTTGCTACAACTCCCAAACTTACAATTAGAAACTCCGATAAGATTCAAAGACTTAAAAGAAATATGGGATAAGCTATAATACTTGTTTTTTACTTTGACTTCAAGGCTCCACCTTGGTAGCATGCTTCAACTACCTTGACACCTAAACATTTCTATTCACTCTTATTTCTATCTTGAAGGGTCATAACTACGTTTTTTGAACAATTATCTTGAAAATGGTCAAATCTTTGTTAGTGAAAGCATTGATTCTTCAAAGTCACATTAATAGGTATTGTGTCAGCCTCCATTGGTGTCTTTTTGCTACAACTCGCAAATTTACCATTAGAAACTCCTAAGAGATTCAAACACCTAACAGAACTATGGGTAAGCTATAATGCTTCTTTCTTACTTTGTCTTGCGTCTCCACCTTGGTAGCATACTTCAACTACATCGACACTTTAACCTATATATTCACTCTCATTTCTATTTTGAAGGGTCATAACGCCGTGTTTGGGACTTCTATCTTGAAAATGGATAAATCTTTGTCCATGAAAGCATTGATTGTTAATATTCTCATCAATTTGTGTTGTTTTAGCCTCCATATGTTTCTTGGTGCTAGAACTCTCAAATGCACCATTAGAAACTCTTATAACATTCAAAGGCCTAACAGAACTGTGGGATAAGTTATACTCCTTGTTACTTACTTTTTTCTTAGCCCCCACCTTAGTAGCATGCTTCAATTACTTTGACACCTAAACACTTCTATTCACTTTGATTTCTATTTAGAAGGGTCATAACAACGTTTTTGGGACTATCTTCTTGAAAATGGTTAAATCTTTGTCAATGAAAGCATTGATTCTTCATATTCTCATCAATAGGTGTTAATTCGGCCTCCATATGTGTCTTCTTGCTATGACTTTGATATTCATCATTAGAAACTCCTATGAGATTCCAAGAACTAACATAACTCTAGGATAAGCTATATTGCTGGTTCCTTACTTTGACTTAGCGCTCCACCTTTGTAGCATGCTTCAACTACTTTAACACCTAAATACTTCTATTCACTTTGATTTCTATTTAGAAAGGTCATAACTACGTTTTTGGGACTAACTTGTTGAAAATGGTTAAATCTTTCTCAATGAAAGCATTGATTCTTCATATTCTCATCAATAGGTGTTACTTCGGCCTCCATATGTGTCTTCTTGCTATAACTATGAAATTCACCATCAGAAACTCCTATGAGATTCCAAGAACTAACATAACTCTCGGATAAGCTATAATCCTCTTTTCTTACTTTGATTTGCGTCTCTAACTTGGTAGCATGCTTCAACTACTTTGACCCCATAACCTTTTTATTCCCTATCATTTCTCTCTTGAAAGGTTATAACTACGCTTTTGGGACACTCATCTTGGAAATGGTCAAATCTTTTGTTAGTGATAGCATTGATTGTTCATATTCACATCAATAGGTGTTGTGTCACCCTCCATAGGTGTCTCATTGCTACAACTCCCAAATTTAAAATTAGAAACTTCGATGAGATTCAAAGACTTAAAAGGACTGTGGTATAAGCTGTAATTCTTGTTTTTTTTTTTTTTTTTCATCTCTACCTTGGTAACATGCTTCAACTACCTTAACACCTAAACACTTATATTCACTCTCATTTCTATCTTGAAGGGTCATAACTACGTTTTTGGAACAATTATCTTGAAAATGGTCAAATCTTTGTTAGTGAAAGCATTGATTCTTCAAAGTCACATTAATAGGTATTGTGTCAGCCTCCATTGGTGTCCCTTTGCTACAACTCGCAAATTTACCATTAGAAACTCCTAAGAGATTCAAACACCTAACAGAACTATGGGTAAGCTTATAATGCTTCTTTCTTACTTTGTTCATGGGCTCCACCTTGGTAAAGATACTTCAACTACATCGACACTTCAACCTTTATATTCACTCTCATTTCTATTTTGAAGGGTCATAACGCCGTGTTTGGGGACAATCATCTTTGAAATGGTCAAATCTTTGTTAGTGAAGGCATTGATTGTTCATATTCACATCAATAGATATTGTGTCACTGCATAAGTGTCTCTTTGCTAAAACTCTCAAAATTCACCATAAGAAACTCCTATGACATTCAAAGACCTAATAGAACTGTGGGATAGGCTATAATGCGTGTTTCTTAATTTGTCTTGCGTCTCCACCTTAGTAGCATTCTTTAACTACTTTGACACTTTAACCTTTCTAGTCACTTTGATTTCTATTTAGAAGGGTCATAACTACGTTTTTGGGACTATCTTCTTGAAAATGGTTAAATCTTTGTCAATGAAAGCATTGATTCTTCATATTCTCATCTACACGTGTTACTTCGGCCTCCATATGTGTATTCTTGCTATAACTCTGAAATTCATCATTAAAAACTCCTATGAGATTCCAAGAACTAACATAACTCTAGGATAAGCTATAATGCTTGTTTCTTACTTTGACTTGCGTCTCCACCTTTGTAGCATGCTTTAACTACTTTGACACCTAAACACTTCAATTCACTCTCATTTCTATCTTGAAGGGTCATAACTACGTTTTTGGAACAATCTTCTTGAAAATGGTTAAATCTTTGTCAATGAAAGCATTGATTCTTCATATTCTCATCAATAGGTGTTAGTTCGGCCTCCATATGTGTCTTCTTGCTATAACTCTGAAATTTACCATTAGAAACTCCTATGAGATTCCAAAAACTAACATAACTCTTGGATAAGCTATAATGCTCTTTTCTTACTTTGACTTGCGTCTCTGACTTGGTAGCATGCTTCAACTACTTTCACCCCGAAACTCTTCTATTCACTCTCATTTCTATCTTGAAGGGTCATAACTACGTTTTTAGGACACTTATCTTGGAAATGGTCAAATCTTTGTTAGGGATAACATTGATTGTTCATATTCACATCAATAGGTGTTGTGTCAGCCTCCATAGGTGTCTCTTTGCTAAAACTCGAAAATTTACCATTAGAAAATCCTAAGAGTTTCAAACACCTATCAGAACTATGGGATAAGCTATAATGCATCTTTCTTACTTTGTCTTGTGTCTCCACCTTGGCAGCATACTTTAACTACATTGGCACTTCAACCTTTATATTCACTCTCATTTCTATTTTGAAGGGTCATAACCGTGTTTGGGACTATTATCTTGAAAATGGGTAAATCTTTGTCCATGAAAGCAATGATTGTTCATATTCTCATCAATTTGTGTTGTTTTAGCCTCCATATGTTTCTTGTTGCTAGAACTCTCAAATTCACCATTAGAAACTCCCATAACATTCAAAGACCGAATAGAACTGTGAGATAAGTTATAATGCTTGTTTCTTATGTCTTAGCCTCCACCTTAGTAGCAGGCTTCAAATACTTTGACACCTAAACACTTCTATTCACTTTGATTTCTATTTAGAAGGGTCATAACTACGCTTTTTGGGACTATCTTCTTGAAAATGGTTAAATCTTTGTCAAATGAAAGCATTGATTCTTCATATTCTTATCAATAGGTGTTAATTCGGCCTCCATACGTGTCTTCTTGCTATAACTCAGAATTTCACCATCAGAAACTCCTATTAGATTCCAAGAACTAATATAACTTTGAGATAAGCTATACTGCTTGTTTCTTACTTTGACTTGCTTTTCCACTTTGGTGGCATGCTTCAACTACTTTGACACCTAATAACTTCTATTCCCTCTCATTTTTATCTTGAAGGGTTATAACTACGTTTTTGGGACAATCAACTTGGAAATGGTTTAATCTTTGTTAGTGAAAGAATTGATTGTTCATATTCACATCAATTAGGTATTGTCTCCACCTTAGTAGCATTCTTTAACTACTTTGACACTTCAACTTTTCTATTCACTTTGATTTCTATTTAGAAGGGTCATAACTACGTGGTTGGGACTATCGCCTTAAAAATGGTTAAATCTTTGTCAATAAAAAGCATTGATTCTTCATATTCTCATCAATAGGTGTTATTTCCAGCTCCATATGTGTCTTTTTCTTTTAACTCTGAAATTCAAAGCATTACAAACTACTATGAGATTCAAGAACTAACATAACTTTAGGATAAGCTTATAATGCTCTTTTCTTACTTTAACTCAGCTCTCGACTTGGTAGTATGCTTCAACTACTCTGACCCCAAAACTCTTCTATTCCCTCTCATTTCTATCTTGAAAGGGTATAACTACGTTTTTGGGACACTCATCTTGGAAATGATCAAATCTTTGTTAGTGATAGCATTGATTGTTCATATTCACATCAATAGGTGTTAGGTCAGCCTCCATAGGTGTCTCCTTGCTACAACTCCCAAATTTACAATTAGAAACTCCAGGGAGATTCAAACACTTAAAAGAACTGTGGGATAAGCTGTAATGCTTGTTTTTTTCTTTTGACTTGCATCTCCACTTTGGTAGCATGCTTCAACTACTTTGACACCTAAACACTTCTATTCACTCTCATTTCTATCTTGAAGGGTCATAACTACCTTTTTTCAAACAATTATCTTGGAAATTGTCAAATCTTTGTTAGTGAAAGCATTGATTCTTCAAATTCACATTAACAGTGCTGTGTCAGCCTCTATAGGTGTCTCTTTGCTACAACTCCGAAAAATTTACCATTAGAAACTCCTAGGAGATTCAAACACCTAACATAACTATGGGATAAGCTATAATGCATCTTTCTTACTTTGTCTTGTGTCTCCACCTTGGCAGCATACTTCAACTACATTGACACTTCAAACTTTATATTCACTTTCATTTCTATTTTGAAGGGTCATAACGCCGTGTTTGGGACTATTATCTTGAAAATGGTTAAATCTTTGTCCATGAAAGCATTGATTGTTAATATTCTCATCAATTTGTGTTGTTTTAGCCTCCATATGAGTCTTCTTTCCACAAATCCCAAATTCACCATTAGAAACTTCTATAAGATTCAAAGACCTAACAGAACCTGGGGATAAGTTATAATGCTTGTTTCTTACTTTGTCTTGCGTCTCCACCTTAGTAGCATGCTTCAACTACTTTGACACCTAAAAGCTTCTATTCACTTTGATTTCTATTTAGAAGGGTCATAACTACGTTTTTGGGACTATCCTCTTGAAAATGGTTAAATCTTTGTCAATAAAAGCATTGATTCTTCAAATTCTCCTCAATAGGTGTTAATTCGGCCTCCAAATGTGTCTTCTTGCTATAACTTTGAAATTCACCATTACAAAGATTTGAGATTCCAAGAACTAACATAACTCTGGGATAAGGTATAATGCTTTTTTTTACTTTGACTTGGGTCTCCGACTTGGTAGCATGCTTCAACTACTTTCACACCTAAACACTTCTATTCCTCTCATTTCTATCTTGGAAGGTTATAACTACGTTTTTGGGACACTGGTCTTGGAAATGGTCAAATCTTTGTTAATGATAGCATTGATTGTTCATATTCACATCAATAGGTGTTGTGTTAGCCTCCATAGGTGTCTCCTTGCTACAACTCCCAAACTTACAATTAGAAACTCCGATAAGATTCAAAGACTTAAAAGAAATATGGGATAAGCTATAATACTTGTTTTTTACTTTGACTTGCGTCTCCACCTTGGTAGCATGCTTCAACTACCTTGACACCTAAACATTTCTATTCACTCTTATTTCTATCTTGAAGGGTCATAACTACGTTTTTTGAACAATTATCTTGAAAATGGTCAAATCTTTGTTAGTGAAAGCATTGATTCTTCAAAGTCACATTAATAGGTATTGTGTCAGCCTCCATTGGTGTCTTTTTGCTACAACTCGCAAATTTACCATTAGAAACTCCTAAGAGATTCAAACACCTAACAGAACTATGGGTAAGCTATAATGCGCTTCTTTCTTACTTTGTCTTCATGCTCCACCTTGGTAGCATACTTCAACTACATCGACACTTTAACCTATATATTCACTCTCATTTCTATTTTGAAGGGTCATAACGCCGTGTTTGGGACTTCTATCTTGAAAATGGATAAATCTTTGTCCATGAAAGCATTGATTGTTAATATTCTCATCAATTTGTGTTGTTTTAGCCTCCATATGTTTCTTGGTGCTAGAACTCTCAAATGCACCATTAGAAACTCTTATAACATTCAAAGGCCTAACAGAACTGTGGGATAAGTTATAATCCTTGTTACTTACTTTTTCTTGCGTCCCCACCTTAGTAGCATGCTTCAATTACTTTGACACCTAAACACTTCTATTCACTTTGATTTCTATTTAGAAGGGTCATAACAACGTTTTTGGGACTATCTTCTTGAAAATGGTTAAATCTTTGTCAATGAAAGCATTGATTCTACATATTCTCATCAATAGGTGTTAATTCGGCCTCCATATGTGTCTTCTTGACTAACTTTGATATTCATCATTAGAAACTCCTATGAGATTCCAAGAACTAACATAACTCTAGGATAAGCTTATATTGCTTGTTTCTACTCTTTGACTCTAGGCCTCCACCTTTGTAGCATGCTTCTACGACTTTGACACCTAAATACTTCTATTCACTTTGATTTCTATTTAGAAAGGTCATAACTACGTTTTTGGGACTAACTTGTTGAAAATGGTTAAATCTTTCTCAATGAAAGCATTGATTCTTCATATTCTCATCAATAGGTGTTACTTGCCTCCATATGTGTCTTCTTGCTATAACTATGAAATTCACCATCAGAAACTCCTATGAGATTCCAAGAACTAACATAACTCTCGGATAAGCTATAATCCTCTTTTCTTACTTTGATTATGCGCTCTAACTTGGTAGCATGCTTCAACTACTTTGACCCCGTAACTTTTTTATTCCCTATCATTTCTATCTTGAAAGGTTATAACTACGTTTTTGGGACACTCATCTTGGAAATGGTCAAATCTTTGTTAGTGATAGCATTGATTGTTCATATTCACATCAATAGGTGTTGTGTCACCCTCCATAGGTGTCTCATTGCTACAACTCCCAAATTTAAAATTAGAAACTTCGATGAGATTCAAAGACTTAAAAGAACTGTGGGATAAGCTGTAATTCTTGTTTTTTTCTTTGACTTGCATCTCCACCTTGGTAACATGCTTTAACTACCTTAACACCTAAACACTTATATTCACTCTCATTTCTATCTTGAAGGGTCATAACTACATTTTTGGAACAATTATCTTGAAAATGGTCAAATCTTTGTTAGTGAAAGCATTGATTCTTCAAAGTCACATTAATAGGTATTGTGTCAGCCTCCATTGGTGTCCCTTTGCTACAACTCGCAAATTTACCATTAGAAACTCCTAAGAGATTCAAACACCTAACAGAACTATGGGTAAGCTATAATGCTTCTTTCTTACTTTGTCTTGCGTCTCCACCTTGGTAGCATACTTCAACTACATCGACACTTCAACCTTTATATTCACTCTCATTTCTATTTTGAAGGGTCATAACGCCGTGTTTGGGACAATCATCTTTGAAATGGTCAAATCTTTGTTAGTGAAGGCATTGATTGTTCATATTCACATCAATAGATATTGTGTCAGCCTGCATAAGTGTCTCTTTGCTAAAACTCTCAAAATTCACCATAAGAAACTCCTATGACATTCAAAGACCTAATAGAACTGTGGGATAGGCTATAATGCGTGTTTCTTAATTTGTCTTCAAGGCTCCACCTTAGTAGCATTCTTTAACTACTTTGACACTTTAACCTTTCTAGTCACTTTGATTTCTATTTAGAAGGGTCATAACTACGTTTTTGGGACTATCTTCTTGAAAATGGTTAAATCTTTGTCAATGAAAGCATTGATTCTTCATATTCTCATCTACACGTGTTACTTCGGCCTCCATATGTGTATTCTTGCTATAACTCTGAAATTCATCATTAAAAACTCCTATGAGATTCCAAGAACTAACATAACTCTAGGATAAGCTATAATGCTTGTTTCTTACTTTGACTTGCGTCTCCACCTTTGTAGCATGCTTTAACTACTTTGACACCTAAACACTTCAATTCACTCTCATTTCTATCTTGAAGGGTCATAACTACGTTTTGGAACAATCTTCTTGAAAATGGTTAAATCTTTGTCAATGAAAGCATTGATTCTTCATATTCTCATCAATAGGTGTTAGTTCGGGCCTCCATATGTGTCTTCTTGCTATAACTCTGAAATTTACCATTAGAAACTCCTATGAGATTCCAAAAACTAACATAACTCTTGGATAAGCTTATAATGCTCTTTTCTTACTTTGACTTTGCGTCTCGGACTTGGTAGCATGCTTCAACTACTTTCTCCCCAAACTCTTCTATTCCCTCTTATTTTTATCTTGAAAGGTTATAACTACGCTTTTAGGACACTTATCTTGGAAATGGTCAAATCTTTGGTGGATAACATTGATTGTTCATATTCACATCAATAGGTGTTGTGTTAGCCTCCATAGGTGTCTCCTTGCTACAACTCCCAAATTTACAATTAGAAACTCCGATGAGATTCAAAGACTTAAAACAAAAATATAGGATACGCTTATAATACTTGTTTTTTACTTTGACTTACGCTCCACCTTGGTAGCATGCTTCAACTAATTTGACACCTAAACACTTTTATTCACTCTCATTTCTATCTTGAAGGGTCATAAGGACGTTTTTGGATCAATTATCTTGAAAATAGTCAAATCTTTGTTAGTGAAAGCATTGATTCTTCAAAGTCACATTAATAGGTGTTGTGTCAGCCTCCATAGGTGTCTCTTTGCTAGAACTCTCAAATTCACCATTACAAACTCTTAAAACATTTAAAGACCTAACTAAACTGTGGGATAAGCTATAATGCTTCTTTCTTACTTTGTCTTGCGTCTCTACCTTGGTAGCATACTTCAACTACATCGATACTTCAACCTTTATATTCACTCTCATTTCTATTTTGAAGGGTCATAACGCCGTGTTTGGGACTATTATCTTGAAAATGGTTAAATCTTTGTCCATGAAAGCATTGATTGTTCATATTCTCATCATTTTGTGTTGTTTTAGCCTCCATATGTTTCTTGTTGCTGGAACTCTCAAAATTACCATTACAAACTCTTATAACATTCAAAGACCTAACAGAACTGTGAGATAAGTTATAATGCTTGTTTCTTTCTTTGTCTTGCGTCCCCACCTTAACAGCATGCTTCAACTACTTTAACACCTAAATACTTCTATTCACTTTGATTTCTATTTAGAAGGGTCATAACTACGTTTTTGGGACTATCTTGTTGAAAATGGTTAAATCTTTGTCAATGAAAGCATTGATTGTTCGTATTCTCATCAATAGGTGTTACTTCGGCCTCCATATGTGTCTTCTTGCTATAACTATGAAATTCACCATGAGATTCCAAGAACTAACATAAATCTGGGATAAGCCATAATGCTCTTTTCATACTTTGACTTCGCCTCCGACTTGGTAGCATGCTTCAACTACTTTGACACCTAAACACTTCTATTCCCTCTCATTTCTCTCCTGAAAGGCTATAACTACGCTTTTGGGACACTTATCTTGGCAATTGTCAAATCTTTGTTAGTGATCGCATTGATTATTCATATTCACATCAATAGGTTTTGTGTCAGCCTCCATAAGTGTCTCCTGTTACAACTCTCAAATTCACCATTAGAAACTCTTATAACATACAAAGACCTAACAGAACTGTGGGATAAGTTATAATGCTTGTTTCTTACTTTGTCTTGCGTCCCCACCTTAGTAGCAAGCTTCAACTACTTTGACACCTAAACACTTCTATTCACTTTGATTTCTATATAGAAGGGTCATAACTACGTTTTTGGGACTATCTTCTTGAAAATGGTTAAATCTTTGTCAAATGAAAGCATTGATTCTTCATATTCTTATCAATAGGTGTTAATTCGGCCTCCATACGTGTCTTCTTGCTATAACTCAGAATTTCACCATCAGAAACTCCTATGAGATTCCAAGAACTAACATAACTCTTGGATAGGGTATAATGCTCTTTTCTTACTTTGACTTGCGTCTCTGACTTGGTAGCGTGCTTCAACTACTTTGACACCTAAATACTTCGATTCACTCTCATTTTTATCTTGAAGGGTCATAACTACGTTTTTGGAACAATCTTCTTAAAAATGATAAAATCTTTGTCAATGAAAGCATTGATTCTTCATATTCTCATCAATAGGTGTTAGTTCGGCCTCCAAATGTGTCTTCTTGCTATAACTCTGAAATTCAACATTAGAAACTCCTATGAGATTCCAAGAACAAACATAACTCTGGGATAAGCTATAATGCTCTTTTCTTACTTTGACTTGGCTCCGACTTGGTAGCATGCCTCAACTACTTTGACACCTAAACACTTCTATTCCCTCTCATTTCTCTTGAAAGGTTATAACTACGTTTTTACGACACTCATCTTGGAAATTGTCAAATCTTTGTTAGTGATAGCATTGATTGTTTATATTCACATCAATAGGTGATGTGTCAGCCTCCATAGGTATCTCCTTGCTACAACTCCCAAATTTACAAGTAGAAACTCCGATGAGATTCAAAGACTTAAAACAAAATATAGGATACGCTATAATTCTTATTTTTTACTTTGAATTGCGGCTCCACCTTGGTAACATGTTTCAACTAATTTGACACCTAAACACTTCAATTCACTCTCATTTCTATCTTGAAGGGTCATAAGTACGTTTTTGGATCAATTATCTTGAAAATAGTCAAATCTTTGTTAGTGAAAGCATTGATTCTTCAAAGTCACATTAATAGGTGTTGTGTCAGCCTCCATAGTATTGAGAAAAGGCATTCCGTGCATAAGGTCGGGTACTATTCATCCTGAGTACTATTCATCCCGAGACCCGAGATTACTATTCATCTCCAGAGTATTGAGAAAAACATTCTGTATAGAATGTCAGATACTATTCATCTCGGGTACTATTCATCCCGAGACCCGTGATTACTATTCATCCCGCGGGTCTATTTCATTTAGGGCTTCCTCCTTCTACTATAAAAGGAGGAAACCCCCTTTTCTTGTAACTTAACCTAATATTTGTGCCTCTTATGGCTGAGAGAGAGCTGCCTCTGATTTTCTTCATTTCTTGCTGAATCTCTTCTCTAATTCTCTATTTAATCCGCATAAATCTCTTAAAATCTATATGGTATCAAATCCTTGTTACTGATTCTCTACTTCTATTCAATCATCTCTAGCTATTTTCTTAATCTCCATTGATTCCACAGCTCTCTCTTTATCTCTCATAAAAATTCTCAATCTCTCCTTGTGTTTGTTTCTCTTGTCTATGCTTGAAGATCTCAGCAGGTCTCTGTCTTGTCTCTGCAGATTAAACTCCATTGCTAGCCCGATAGATCTTCGGCTCGCTTCTGGTTTTCACATATTTTCGAGGTATCTTGTAGTAACAAGTGACACCAACATAAATTGTGATTTCTTAGCAAAGTCTGGTTGGTTGCTTGGGAAGTTATGATCAATCTGGAAATTTGTGGGTGTGTTGGCTGTAAGAAACACTGTAAGCTCAGCCAAGTCTTGTTGGTTTTGACAGATTTTCGTAGGTACTATAGCAACAGTGACACCAACAGAAATTCTGATTTCTCAGCCAAGTCTTGTGATCATGGAGAACAATCAAATGCAGCATGAACCTGAGGAGAGCATACATGGAGTTGAGGATTTATTGGTTGTACCAAGTGGACCTATGACAAGAGCAAAAGCCAAGGCACTTCAGAATTCAATCAATGGACTTCTCACTCAAGTGCGCAATCATCAAGCATCTAAGGATTTCACAAAGTACATTGGATATCAGAATATGCTGATGGCAACACCTTCTCAAATGGATTAACAAAGAGGGTGATCCATTTGTACTCTTTTTTCCGAAGTCATTACCACCGGAGTTGCATCAAAAGCTTAGGAGATTAAGCCAAGGAAGCAAGAGTGTGGATAATTATTTTCAAGAAATAGAGTCTCTTATGATCAAAGCTCGAATAGAGGAAGATTCAGAGGCAACAATGGCAAGGTTCCTTAGTGGTTTGTCCATGACATCCAAGACAGAATGGAGCTACAAACATATAAAGGATTGGAGGAAATGCTTCATAAGGCAGTTCTAGTAGAACAACAAATCAAGAGGAGGAGTAGCTCTAAAACATCATATGGAGCTGGAGGATCTAATGCTAGGACCAGTTATCATAAAGACGACAAAACCATTGCTAAACCAAAGACTGAGTCAAGACCATCCACCACCAATCTGAATCCTAAAGGTAAAACCGAGGCAACCCTTTCTAAAACTAGAGAAGTTCGATGTTTTAAGTGCCAAGGGAGGGGGCACTATGCCAATGAATGTATTAACAAGAAGATTATGGTTCTCTTGGAGAATGGTGAGATTGAGACTGAGGAAGAGGAGGAGAATGATTCAGCCTCGGAAGAAGAAGAGCAAGTGGAGTTACCAGCCGTTGGAGAGCTTTTGGTAACACGGAGATCATTGAGTATTCAAACTAAGGTAAATGAACACGATCAAAGAGAAAATTTGTTTCATACTAGATGCATTGTTGAAGGAAAGGTTTGCAGCCTTATAATTGATGGAGGAAGCTGCACCAACGTAGCTAGTGAAACAATGGTGAGGAAGTTAGGGTTGAAAGTCATTGAGCATCCGAGGCCTTATAAGCTTCAATGGCTGAATGATGCTGGTGAGATGGCAGTGAACAGCCAAGTATTGGTTCCCATAACCATAAAGCAAATATGAGGACGAAATTTTGGTGATATTCTACCTATGGAGGCTGGCCACATCTTACTTGGAAGACCATGGCAGTTTGATAGAAGGGTTTTGCATGATGGTTTCACCAATAGGTATTCTTTTTTGAGTACAAAGCGGAAAACAGTCCTTGCTCCTCTAGCACCTCACGAAGGTTACCAAGACCAGATCCAGCTGAAACGACAAGGAAAAACAACTGTGAGTGACCCCTAAACACTTCACCACAAAAAGAAAAAAGAGAGTTTGAGAAAAACCAAGAAAAAGGCCTGTGAGAGTAAAACCCGGAGGCATTCTAACTTCTTTTGGAGATCTAATGTGGTTAAGAGAGCTCTTTTCTCTAAACAACCCATTTTTCTTTTTGTTTACAAAGAAGCACTTATGAATCATACTAACCTCTCACCGAATTCCGAATAAGGTTACTTTTGCGAGGAATTTGAAGACATCTTTCCGAGGAAAACCCCAAGGATTACCACTATCCGTGGGATTGAGCACCAAATAGATTTCAGGTTCGAGCTTCACTTCCCAACAGGCCAGCTTATAGAACCAACCCGGTTGAGACCAAGGAGTTGCAAAAACAAGTGAGCGAACTCATGGACAAGGGTTACATCCGAGAGAGCATGAGCCCTTGTGCTGTGCCGCTCTACTTGTACCAAAGAAGGATGGAACATGGAGGATGTGTATTGATTGTTGAGCCATTAACAACATAACAGTTAAGTATCGCCATCCTATTCCTCGTTTAGACGATATGCTAGATGAACTCTATGGCTCTAGTGTGTTTTCTAAAATTGATCTTAAAAGTGGATATCACCAAATTCGCATGAAAGAGGGTGATGAGTGGAAAACAGCTTTTAAAACAAAACATGGATTATATGAGTGGTTAGTAATGCCTTTTGGATTAACTAATGCACCCAGCACTTTCATGAGATTAATGAACCATATTTTAAGAGCTTTCATTGGAATTTTTGTTGTTGTCTACTTTGATGACATTCTGGTTTATAAAGCAAAAACTTAGGACGATCATGTTGAGCATTGGAAATCTGTTTGAAAAGTTCTAAGAACAGAAAAGTTGTTTGCTGACCTAAATAAGTGTACCCTTTTGCACGGATAATCTTGTGTTTCTAGGATTTGTTGTGAGTGCACAGGGTATACAGGTTGATGAAGAAAAAGTGAGAGCTATCCGTGAATGGCCAAGTCCTAGTACGTGGAGCTTAAGTGAGGAGTTTCCATGGCCTTGCTGGATTCTATAGTAGATTTGTGAAATATTTTAGCACCATAGCTGCTCCACTTACTGAAGTGATCAAGAAAAGTGTGGGATTCAAATGGGAAGAAGCACAAGAAAAAGCATTCCAAACCTTGAAGGAGAAACTTACCAATGCACCCCTTTTGTCTTTTTACCAGATTTTATGAAAACTTTTGAAATTGAATGTGATGCATCTGGTGTAGGTATTGGTGCGGTTTTGATGCAAGAGAAGAAGCCAATTGCCTTTTTCAGTGAGAAGCTTGGAGGAGCCACTTTGAACTATCCAACCTATGTCAAGGAGTTAGTATGCCTTGATCCGGAGCTTTGCAAACATGGCAGCACTACCTATGGCCAAGTGAGTTCGCCATCCATACTGATCATGAGTCCTTAAAGCATTTGAAAGGTCAGCAAAAGCTTAACAAACGGCATGCTAGGTGGATAGAGTTCATTGAAACATTTCCGTATGTAATCAAGTACAAAAAAGGTAAAGAAAATATTGTTGCCGATGCCTTATCTCGGAGGTATGTTTTGATTACTACTTTGGATGCTAAGTTGTTAGGTTTTGAGCAACTAAAGGATTTATACGAGACTGATTCTGAATTTCGAGAAATTTACAAGTCTTGTGTTAAATTTGCTTTTGGAAAGTATTTTAGGCATGAAGGATTCTTATTCTTTAAAAATCGTTTGTGTGTGCCTAATTGCTCTGTGAGAGATTTGCTAGTTAGGGAAGCACATGGAGGAGGCTTAATGGGACATTTTGGAATTGCTAAGACTCTCAAAGTACTGCAAGAGCATTTCTATTGGCCGATACTGGAAGAGAGATGTGGAGAGAGTCTCAGGAAGATGTGTCACTTGCAAACAAGCCAAATCAAAGGTACAGTCTCAAGGTTTAGACACGCCTTTTACCAATCCCTACTCAGCCCCTGGAATGACATATCTATGGATTTTGTGCTTGGATTGCCTAGAACTAGGACTGGAAAAGACTCCATCTTTGTTGTTGTTGATAGGTTTTCTAAGATGGCACATTTCATTGCTTGTCATAAAACTGATGATGCTTCTCATGTAGCTAACTTGTTCTTTAAAGAGATAGTTAGGATTCATGGTATGCCCAGAACTATTGTTAGTGATAGGGACACTAAGTTCTTGAGCTACTTTTGGAAAACACTTTGGTCTAAGCTAGGAACTAAGTTGTTATTTTCAACTACTTTTCATCCTCAATCTGATGGGCAAACTGAAGTTGTGAACAGAACTTTGTCTACTCTTTTACGTGCCTTGATCAAAAAGAACTTGAAAACTTGGGAAGATTGTTTGCGATGTTGAATTTGCATATAATCGCTCAATGCATTCAGCTACAAAGTTTTCTCCATTCAAATTGTCTATGGGTTTAATCCTATTTCTCCTTTGGATCTAACCCCTTTACCTTTGAGTGAAAGAGCAAGCATAGATGGGAAAAGGAAAGCTGAACTTGTTAAACAGATCCATGAGAAAGCTCGAAGAACATAGAGGAGAAAACCAAACAATATGAAAAAATATGCCAACAAGGACGCATAAGAAGATCTTTGAAGAAGGAGACCTAGTGGATACATTTTGAGGAAAGAAAGATTTCCAGCTGAAAAGAAGTCCAAACTAAAACCAAGAATTGATGGACCATTCCGAGTCACAAAGAGGATCAGTGACAATGCTTACTAACTTGATCTACAAGGTAAGTACAAAGTCAGTTCTAGTTTTAATGTTGTCCGACTTAATTCCCTTTGTTGCTAGATTGAACACGATTTGAGGTCAAATCCTTTTCAAGAAGAGGGGGATGATGTGATCATGGAGAACAATCAAATGCAGCATGAACCTGAGGAGAGCATACATGGAGTTGAGGATTTATTGGTTGTACCAAGTGGACCTATGACAAGAGCAAAAGCCAAGGCACTTCAGAATTCAATCAATGGACTTCTCACTCAAGTGCTAATCATCAAGCATCCAAGCATTGCAAAAAGTACAGTGGATATCACAATATGCTGAGCGCAACACCTTATCAAATGGATTAGCAGGGAGGGTGTTCCATTTGTCCTCTTTTTCCTAACCTTTTGGTTTTTCCCAATGGGTTTTTCCAAAGGAAGGTTTTAATGAGGCAAATTGGATCACTTATTCATCAAGTCCATGAGAGAACCTATCCAAAGCCCACAATAGTTCTCTTGGCCCAAATAAAGACTTAATTTCGTGGAAGCTCAAGAAGGAAGAGATATTTTCAAGAATTTTAGTATTTTTAGTAATTTTAGTTTATTTTCAGCATTTAAGTGTTTAGATATTTTCTACTTTTTTGTGCTATATAAGCACGCCTAGACCTTCACAAATGATCAATCAAATTTCTTTTCAACATATTTTAGAGTAAATCTCTTTTGTTCTTTTAGAACTTTCGATTGCTTGGTGTGTAATATCCAACAATCAAACCTTGTCTTGTCTAGGTCATATCCTAGGAGACATTGAGGTATATCAAGAGCCTTCCGCAACTCTTGTGTGACCATTCGATCCATCATCTATCCATCTATCCATTTCCACAACTCGAAAGTGTCGAATCCTTGGGAGGATCACATCACAAGAAGATCAGGGGGTTCTTGGACTACTTCAAAACTCACTGTCGCAATTTGAAGCTTATTCTTATTGCGGAGACAAGAAAGGAGCTGTGGGACACGCTAAAGAATGTCTATGGAAATGTCTCCAATCTTTCCCGAGTGTTTGAAGTCAAGAAAGCTTTCAACAAGCTTAGCCAAGGAGATCTTGACCTCACAAAACCCCTTGGCAAGTTCAGATCACTACGGGCTGAACTCGGGATGCTAGGACCTTTCTGTGGATCCAAGTACTCTCAAGGAAAGGGTGAACAAGATAGGGTCTTTGGTCTGCTTCTCACATTGAACCCGCTTACAATGATCTCATCAAGCACATCCTTAGAGCTGAGAAGTTACCAAGTTTAGATGAGGTGTGCTCTCAAATCCAACGTGAACAAGGCTCGAGAGGGTCTCTTCAAAGGGCAAAGCTGAAATGGTCATGGCACACAAAGTTACTTTCAAGTCTGAAGATAGGAAGATTCTTAAGTGTGATCACTGCAAGAAGAGAGGCCATATCAAGGACAAATGTTGGATACTACATCCACATCTTAAGCCAGAAAGTTCAAGGTCTAGGCTTAACTACTCTCAAGAAGCCTCAATCGAACAAGCTCAGGCGACCATCTAGACAAGGAGATGAACTAGCTATGGTTGCCTACCCAATGATGTTGTTAGGAAGTCGGACCTTGAAGCCTTTATCAAGTCCATTGCTGCCCTTACCAATAAAGAACTGCATCACTCACTTTGCTTCTTT
>CM051375.1:17858989-17977157 GCA_028015245.1 Cardamine occulta | reverse complement strand
CTAGGATAAACTATAATGCTTGTTTCTTACTTTGACCTGCGTCTCCAACTTGGTAGAAAGCTTTAACTACTTTGAAACCTAAACACTTCTAATCACTCTTAATTCTATTTTGAAGGGTCATAACTACGTTTTTGGAACAATTATCTTGAAAATGGTCAAATCTTTTTTAGTGAAAGCATTGATTCTTCAAATTCACATAAATAGGTGTTTTGTCATCCTCCATAGGTGTCTCTGTTTACCTTACAACTAAATTTACCATTAGAAACTCCTAAGCGATTTAATCACCTAACAGTTCGGATGTATAAGCTATAATGCTTGTTTCTTACTTTGTCTTGTATCTCAACCTTGGTAGCATACTTCAACTACATTGACACTTTAACCTTTATATTCACTCTCATTTCTATTTTGAAGGGTCATAACGACGTGTTTGGGACTATTTTCTTGAAAGTGGTTAAATCTTTGCCCATGAAAGCATTGATTTTTCATATTCTCATCAATATGAGTAGTTTTAGCTTAAATATATTTCTTGTTGCTACAGCTCCCAAAATTCACCATTAGAAACTCCTATGACATTCAAAGACCTAATAGAACTGTGGGATAAGCTCTAATGCTTGTTTCTTACTTTGTCTTCCGTCTCCACCTTAGTAGCATTCTTTAACAACTTTGACAATTCAACATTTCTATTCACTCTTATTTCTATTTAGAAGGGTCATAACTACGTTTTTGGGACAATCTTCTTCAAAATAGTTAAATCTTTGTCAATGAAAGCATTGATTCTTCATATTCTCATCAATAGGTGATAATTTGGCCTCCATATGTGTCTTGTTGCTATAACTCTGAAATTCACCATTAGAAACTCCTATGAGATTCCAAGAACTAACATAACTCTAGGATAAACTATAATGCTTGTTTCTTACTTTGACCTGCGTCTCCACCTTGGTAGAAATTTAACTTACTTTGAAACCTAAACGCTTCTACTCACTCTTTATTCTATTTTGAAGGGTCATAACTACGTTTTGGAACAATTATCTTGAAAATGGTCAAATCTTTTTTAGTGAAAGCATTGATTCTTCAAATTCACATAAATAGGTGTTTTGTCATCCTCCATAGGTGTCTCTGTTTTACAACTCGCAAATTTACCATTAGAAACTCCTAAGGGATTTAATGACCTAACAGAACTGTGGGATAAGCTATAATGCTTGTTTCTTACTTTGTCTTGTATCTCAACCTTGGTAGCATACTTCAACTACATTGACACTTTAACCTTTATATTCACTCTCATTTCTATTTTGAAGGGTCATAACGCGTGTTTGGGACTATTATCTTGAAAGTGGTTAAATCTTTTGCCCATGAAAGCATTGATTTTTCATATTCTCATCAATATGAGTTGTTTTAGCTTAAATATATTTCTTGTTGCTACAGCTCCCAAAATTCACCATTAGAAACTCCTATGACATTCAAAGACCTAATAGAACTGTGGGATAAGCTCTAATGCTTGTTTCTTACTTTGTCTTGCGTCTCCACCTTAGTAGCATTCTTTAACAACTTTGACAATTCAACCTTTCTATTCACTCTTATTTCTATTTAGAAGGGTCATAACTACGTTTTTGGGACAATCTTCTTGAAAATGGTTAAATCTTTGTCAATGAAAGCATTGATTCTTTATATTCTCATCAATAGGTGTTCATTTGGCCTCCATATGTGTCTTGTTGCTATAACTCTGAAATTCACCATTAGAAACTCCTATGAGATTCCAAGAACTAACATAACTCTAGGATAAACTATAATGCTTGTTTCTTACTTTGACCTGCGTCTCCACCTTGGTAGAAAGCTTTAACTACTTTGAAACCTAAACACTTCTAATCACTCTTAATTCTATTTTGAAGGGTCATAACTACGTTTTTGGAACAATTATCTTGAAAATGGTCAAATCTTTGTTAGTGAAAGCATTGATTCTTCAAATTCACATAAATAGGTGTTTTGTCATCCTCCATAGGTGTCTCTGTTTTACAACTCGCAAATTTACCATTAGAAACTCCTAAGGGATTTAATGACCTAACAGAACTGTGGGATAAGCTATAATGCTTGTTTCTTACTTTGTCTTGTATCTCAACCTTGGTAGCATACTTCAACTACATTGACACTTTAACCTTTATATTCACTCTCATTTCTATTTTGAAGGGTCATAACGCCGTGTTTGAGACTATTATCTTGAAAGTGGTTAAATCTTTGCCCATGAAAGCATTGATTTTTCATATTCTCATCAATATGAGTTGTTTTAGCTTAAATATATTTCTTGTTGCTACAGCTCCCAAAATTCACCATTAGAAACTCCTATGACATTCAAAGACCTAATAGAACTGTGGGATAAGCTCTAATGCTTGTTTCTTACTTTGACTTGCTTCTCCACCTTAGTAGCATTCTTTAACAACTTTGACAATTCAACCTTTCTATTCACTCTTATTTCTATTTAGAACGGTCATAACTACGTTTTTGGGACAATCTTCTTGAAAATGGTTAAATCTTTGTCAATGAAAGCATTGATTCTTTATATTCTCATCAATAGGTGTTCATTTGGCCTCCATATGTGTCTTGTTGCTATAACTCTGAAATTCACCATTAGAAACTCCTATGAGATTCCAAGAACTAACATAACTCTAGGATAAACTATAATGCTTGTTTCTGACCTTGACTGCGTCTCCACCTTGGTAGAAAGCTTTAACTACTTTGAAACCTAAACACTTCTAATCACTCTTAATTCTATTTTGAAGGGTCATAACTACGTTTTTGGAACAATTATCTTGAAAATGGTCAAATCTTTGTTAGTGAAAGCATTGATTCTTCAAATTCACATAAATAGGTGTTTTGTCATCCTCCATAGGTGTCTCTGTTTTTACAACTCGCAAATTTACCATTAGAAACTCCTAAGGTGTTTAATGACCTAACAGAACTGTGGGATAAGCTATAATGCTTGTTTCTTACTTTGTCTTGTATCTCAACCTTGGTAGCATACTTCAACTACATTGACACTTTAACCTTTATATTCACTCTCATTTCTATTTTGAAGGGTCATAACGCCGTGTTTGAGACTATTATCTTGAAAGTGGTTAAATCTTTGCCCATGAAAGCATTGATTTTTCATATTCTCATCAATATGAGTTGTTTTAGCTTAAATATATTTCTTGTTGCTACAGCTCCCAAAATTCACCATTAGAAACTCCTATGACATTCAAAGACCTAATAGAACTGTGGGATAAGCTCTAATGCTTGTTTCTTACTTTGTCTTGCGTCTCCACCTTAGTAGCATTCTTTAACAACTTTGACAATTCAACCTTTCTATTCACTCTTATTTCTATTTAGAAGGGTCATAACTACGTTTTTGGGACAATCTTCTTGAAAATGGTTAAATCTTTGTCAATGAAAGCATTGATTCTTTATATTCTCATCAATAGGTGTTCATTTGGCCTCCATATGTGTCTTGTTGCTATAACTCTGAAATTCACCATTAGAAACTCCTATGAGATTCCAAGAACTAACATAACTCTAGGATAAACTATAATGCTTGTTTCTTACTTTGACCTGCGTCTCCACCTTGGTAAGAAAGCTTTAACTACTTTGAAACCTAAACACTTCTAATCACTCTTAATTCTATTTTGAAGGGTCATAACTACGTTTTTGGAACAATTATCTTGAAAATGGTCAAATCTTTGTTAGTGAAAGCATTGATTCTTCAAATTCACATAAATAGGTGTTTTGTCATCCTCCATAGGTGTCTCTGTTTTACAACTCGCAAATTTACCATTAGAAACTCCTAAGGGATTTAATGACCTAACAGAACTGTGGGATAAGCTATAATGCTTGTTTCTTACTTTGTCTTGTATCTCAACCTTGGTAGCATACTTCAACTACATTGACACTTTAACCTTTATATTCACTCTCATTTCTATTTTGAAGGGTCATAACGCCGTGTTTGGGACTATTATCTTGGAAGTGGTTAAATCTTTGCCCATGAAAGCATTGATTTTTCATATTCTCATCAATATGAGTTGTTTTAGCTTAAATATATTTCTTGTTGCTACAGCTCCCAAAATTCACCATTAGAAACTCCTATGACATTCAAAGACCTAATAGAACTGTGGGATAAGCTCTAATGCTTGTTTCTTACTTTGTGTTGCGTCTCCACCTTAGTAGCATTCTTTAACAACTTTGACAATTCAACCTTTCTATTCACTCTTATTTCTATTTAGAACGGTCATAACTACGTTTTTGGGACAATCTTCTTGAAAATGGTTAAATCTTTGTCAATGAAAGCATTGATTCTTTATATTCTCATCAATAGGTGTTCATTTGGCCTCCATATGTGTCTTGTTGCTATAACTCTGAAATTCACCATTAGAAACTCCTATGAGATTCCAAGAACTAACATAACTCTAGGATAAACTATAATGCTTGTTTCTTACTTTGACCTGCGTCTCCACCTTGGTAGAAAGCTTTAACTACTTTGAAACCTAAACACTTCTAATCACTCTTAATTCTATTTTGAAGGGTCATAACTACGTTTTGGAACAATTATCTTGAAAATGGTCAAATCTTTTTTAGTGAAAGCATTGATTCTTCAAATTCACATAAATAGGTGTTTTGTCATCCTCCATAGGTGTCTCTGTTTTACAACTCGCAAATTTACCATTAGAAACTCCTAAGGGATTTAATGTTCTAACAGAACGTGGGATAAGCTATAATGCTTGTTTCTTACTTTGTCTTGTATCTCAACCTTGGTAGCATACTTCAACTACATTGACACTTTAACCTTTATATTCACTCTCATTTCTGTTTTGAAGGGTCATAACGCCGTGTTTGAGACTATTATCTTGAAAGTGGTTAAATCTTTGCCCATGAAAGCATTGATTTTTCATATTCTCATCAATATGAGTTGTTTTAGCTTAAATATATTTCTTGTTGCTACAGCTCCCAAAATTCACCATTAGAAACTCCTATGACATTCAAAGACCTAATAGAACTGTGGGATAAGCTCTAATGCTTGTTTCTTACTTTGTCTTGCGTCTCCACCTTAGTAGCATTCTTTAACAACTTTGACAATTCAACCTTTCTATTCACTCTTATTTCTATTTAGAAGGGTCATAACTACGTTTTTGGGACAATCTTCTTGAAAATGGTTAAATCTTTGTCAATGAAAGCATTGATTCTTTATATTCTCATCAATAGGTGTTCATTTGGCCTCCATATGTGTCTTGTTGCTATAACTCTGAAATTCACCATTAGAAACTCCTATAAGATTCAAAGAACTAACAGAACTGTGGGATAAGCTATAATGCTTGTTTCTTACTTTGACCTGCGTCTCCACCTTGGTAGAAAGCTTTAACTACTTTGAAACCTAAACACTTCTAATCACTCTTAATTCTATTTAGAACGGTCATAACTACGTTTTTTGGAACAATTATCTTGAAAATGGTCAAATCTTTGTTAGTGAAAGCATTGATTCTTCAAATTCACATAAATAGGTGTTTTGTCATCCTCCATAGGTGTCTCTTTTTACAACTCATAAATTTACCATTAGAAACTCCTAAGGGATTTAATGACCTAACAGAACTGTGGGATAAGCTATAATGCTTGTTTCTTACTTTGTCTTGTATCTACCTTGGTAGCATACTTCAACTACATTGACACTTTAACCTTTATATTCACTCTCATTTCTATTTTGAAAGGGTCATAACGCCGTGTTTGAGACTATTATCTTGAAAGTGGTTAAATCTTTTGCCCATGAAAGCATTGATTCTTCATATTCACATAAATATGTGTTGTTTTAGCTTAAATATATTTCTTGTTGCTACAGCTCCCAAAATTCACCATTAGAAACTCCTATGACATTCAAAGACCTAATAGAACTGTGGGATAAGCTCTAATGCTTGTTTCTTACTTTGTGTTGCGTCTCCACCTTAGTAGCATTCTTTAACAACTTTGACAATTCAACCTTTCTATTCACTCTTATTTCTATTTAGAACGGTCATAACTACGTTTTTGGGACAATCTTCTTGAAAATGGTTAAATCTTTGTCAATGAAAGCATTGATTCTTTATATTCTCATCAATAGGTGTTCATTTGGCCTCCATATGTGTCTTGTTGCTATAACTCTGAAATTCACCATTAGAAACTCCTATGAGATTCCAAGAACTAACATAACTCTAGGATAAACTATAATGCTTGTTTCTTACTTTGACTTGCTTCTCCACCTTGGTAGAAAGCTTTAACTACTTTGAAACCTAAACACTTCTAATCACTCTTAATTCTATTTTGAAGGGTCATAACTACGTTTTTGGAACAATTATCTTGAAAATGGTCAAATCTTTGTTTGTGAAAGCATTGATTCTTCAAATTCACATAAATAGGTGTTTTGTCATCCTCCATAGGTGTCTCTGTTTTTACAACTTCATAAATTTACCATTAGAAACTCCTAAGGGATTTAATGACCTAACAGAACTGTGGGATAAGCTATAATGCTTGTTTCTTACTTTGTCTTGTATCTCAACCTTGGTAGCATACTTCAACTACATTGACACTTTAACCTTTATATTCACTCTCATTTCTGTTTTGAAGGGTCATAACTGCCGTGTTTGAGACTATTATCTTGAAAGTGGTTAAATCTTTGCCCATGAAAGCATTGATTTTTCATATTCTCATCAATATGAGTTGTTTTAGCTTAAATATATTTCTTGTTGCTACAGCTCCCAAAATTCACCATTAGAAACTCCTATGACATTCAAAGACCTAATAGAACTGTGGGATAAGCTCTAATGCTTGTTTCTTACTTTGTCTTGCGTCTCCACCTTAGTAGCATTCTTTAACAACTTTGACAATTCAACCTTTCTATTCACTCTTATTTCTATTTAGAAGGGTCATAACTACGTTTTTGGGACAATCTTCTTGAAAATGGTTAAATCTTTGTCAATGAAAGCATTGATTCTTTATATTCTCATCAATAGGTGTTCATTTGGCCTCCATATGTGTCTTGTTGCTATAACTCTGAAATTCACCATTAGAAACTCCTATGAGATTCCAAGAACTAACATAACTCTAGGATAAACTATAATGCTTGTTTCTTACTTTGACCTGCGTCTCCACCTTGGTAGAAAGCTTTAACTACTTTGAAACCTAAACACTTCTAATCACTCTTAATTCTATTTTGAAGGGTCATAACTACGTTTTTTGAACAATTATCTTGAAAATGGTCAAATCTTTGTTAGTGAAAGCATTGATTCTTCAAATTCACATAAATAGGTGTTTTGTCATCCTCCATAGGTGTCTCTGTTTTACAACTCGCAAATTTACCATTAGAAACTCCTAAGGGATTTAATGACCTAACAGAACTGTGGGATAAGCTATAATGCTTGTTTCTTACTTTGTCTTGTATCTCAACCTTGGTAGCATACTTCAACTACATTGACACTTTAACCTTTATATTCACTCTCATTTCTATTTTGAAGGGTCATAACGCCGTGTTTGAGACTATTATCTTGAAAGTGGTTAAATCTTTGCCCATGAAAGCATTGATTTTTCATATTCTCATCAATATGAGTTGTTTTAGCTTAAATATATTTCTTGTTGCTACAGCTCCCAAAATTCACCATTAGAAACTCCTATGACATTCAAAGACCTAATAGAACTGTGGGATAAGCTCTAATGCTTGTTTCTTACTTTGTCTTGCGTCTCCACCTTAGTAGCATTCTTTAACAACTTTGACAATTCAACCTTTCTATTCACTCTTATTTCTATTTAGAAGGGTCATAACTACGTTTTTGGGACAATCTTCTTGAAAATGGTTAAATCTTTGTCAATGAAAGCATTGATTCTTTATATTCTCATCAATAGGTGTTCATTTGGCCTCCATATGTGTCTTGTTGCTATAACTCTGAAATTCACCATTAGAAACTCCTATGAGATTCCAAGAACTAACATAACTCTAGGATAGACTATAATGCTTGTTTCTTACTTTGACTGCGTCTCCACCTTGGTAGAAAGCTTTAACTACTTTGAAACCTAAACACTTCTAATCACTCTTAATTCTATTTTGAAGGGTCATAACTACGTTTTTGGAACAATTATCTTGAAAATGGTCAAATCTTTGTTAGTGAAAGCATTGATTCTTCAAATTCACATAAATAGGTGTTTTGTCATCCTCCATAGGTGTCTCTGTTTTACAACTCGCAAATTTACCATTAGAAACTCCTAAGGGATTTAATGACCTAACAGAACTGTGGGATAAGCTATAATGCTTGTTTCTTACTTTGTCTTGTATCTCAACCTTGGTAGCATACTTCAACTACATTGACACTTTAACCTTTATATTCACTCTCATTTCTATTTTGAAGGGTCATAACGCCGTGTTTGAGACTATTATCTTGAAAGTGGTTAAATCTTTTGCCCCTGAAAGCATTCATTTCTCATCTTCCCATCAATATGAGTTGTTTTAGCTTAAATATATTTCTTGTTGCTACAGCTCCCAAAATTCACCATTAGAAACTCCTATGACATTCAAAGACCTAATAGAACTGTGGGATAAGCTCTAATGCTTGTTTCTTACTTTGTCTTGCGTCTCCACCTTAGTAGCATTCTTTAACAACTTTGACAATTCAACCTTTCTATTCACTCTTATTTCTATTTAGAAGGGTCATAACTACGTTTTTGGGACAATCTTCTTGAAAATGGTTAAATCTTTGTCAATGAAAGCATTGATTCTTTATATTCTCATCAATAGGTGTTCATTTGGCCTCCATATGTGTCTTGTTGCTATAACTCTGAAATTCACCATTAGAAACTCCTATGAGATTCCAAGAACTAACATAACTCTAGGATAAACTATAATGCTTGTTTCTTACTTTGACCTGCGTCTCCACCTTGGTAGAAAGCTTTAACTACTTTGAAACCTAAACACTTCTAATCACTCTTAATTCTATTTTGAAGGGTCATAACTACGTTTTTGGAACAATTATCTTGAAAATGGTCAAATCTTTGTTAGTGAAAGCATTGATTCTTCAAATTCACATAAATAGGTGTTTTGTCATCCTCCATAGGTGTCTCTGTTTTACAACTCGCAAATTTACCATTAGAAACTCCTAAGGGATTTAATGACCTAACAGAACTGTGGGATAAGCTATAATGCTTGTTTCTTACTTTGTCTTGTATCTCAACCTTGGTAGCATACTTCAACTACATTGACACTTTAACCTTTATATTCACTCTCATTTCTATTTTGAAGGGTCATAACGACGTGTTTGGGACTATTATCTTGAAAGTGGTTAAATCTTTGCCCATGAAAGCATTGATTTTTCATATTCTCATCAATATGAGTTGTTTTAGCTTAAATATATTTCTTGTTGCTACAGCTCCCAAAATTCACCATTAGAAACTCCTATGACATTCAAAGACCTAATAGAACTGTGGGATAAGCTCTAATGCTTGTTTCTTACTTTGTGTTGCGTCTCCACCTTAGTAGCATTCTTTAACAACTTTGACAATTCAACCTTTCTATTCACTCTTATTTCTATTTAGAACGGTCATAACTACGTTTTTGGGACAATCTTCTTGAAAATGGTTAAATCTTTGTCAATGAAAGCATTGATTCTTTATATTCTCATCAATAGGTGTTCATTTGGCCTCCATATGTGTCTTGTTGCTATAACTCTGAAATTCACCATTAGAAACTCCTATGAGATTCCAAGAACTAACATAACTCTAGGATAAACTATAATGCTTGTTTCTTACTTTGACCTCGTCTCCACCTTGGTAGAAAGCTTTAACTACTTTGAAACCTAAACACTTCTAATCACTCTTAATTCTATTTTGAAGGGTCATAACTACGTTTTTGAACAATTATCTTGAAAATGGTCAAATCTTTGTTAGTGAAAGCATTGATTCTTCAAATTCACATAAATAGGTGTTTTGTCATCCTCCATAGGTGTCTCTTTTTTACAACTCATAAATTTTCCATTAGAAACTCCTAAGGGGTTTAATTACCTAACACAAATGTGGGGTAAACCCTCATGCTTGTTTCTTACTTTGTCTTGTATCTCAACCTTGGTAGCATACTTCAACTACATTGACACTTTAACCTTTATATTCACTCTCATTTCTGTTTTGAAGGGTCATAACGCCGTGTTTGAGACTATTATCTTGAAAGTGGTTAAATCTTTTGCCCATGAAAGCATTGATTTTTCATATTCTCATCAATATGAGTTGTTTTAGCTTAAATATATTTCTTGTTGCTACAGCTCCCAAAATTCACCATTAGAAACTCCTATGACATTCAAAGACCTAATAGAACTGTGGGATAAGCTCTAATGCTTGTTTCTTACTTTGTCTTGCGTCTCCACCTTAGTAGCATTCTTTAACAACTTTGACAATTCAACCTTTCTATTCACTCTTATTTCTATTTAGAAGGGTCATAACTACGTTTTTGGGACAATCTTCTTGAAAATGGTTAAATCTTTGTCAATGAAAGCATTGATTCTTTATATTCTCATCAATAGGTGTTCATTTGGCCTCCATATGTGTCTTGTTGCTATAACTCTGAAATTCACCATTAGAAACTCCTATGAGATTCCAAGAACTAACATAACTCTAGGATAAACTATAATGCTTGTTTCTTACTTTGACCTCGTCTCCACCTTGGTAGAAAGCTTTAACTACTTTGAAACCTAAACACTTCTATTCACTCTTAATTCTATTTTGAAGGGTCATAACTACGTTTTTGGAACAATTATCTTGAAAATGGTCAAATCTTTGTTTGTGAAAGCATTGATTCTTCAAATTCACATAAATAGGTGTTTTGTCATCCTCCATAGGTGTCTCTGTTTACAACTCGTAAATTTACCATTAGAAACTCCTAAGGGATTTAATGACCTAACAGAACTGTGGGATAAGCTATAATGCTTGTTTCTTACTTTGTCTTGTATCTCAACCTTGGTAGCATACTTCAACTACATTGACACTTTAACCTTTATATTCACTCTCATTTCTGTTTTGAAGGGTCATAACGCCGTGTTTGAGACTATTATCTTGAAAGTGGTTAAATCTTTGCCCATGAAAGCATTGATTTTTCATATTCTCATCAATATGAGTTGTTTTAGCTTAAATATATTTCTTGTTGCTACAGCTTCCAAAATTCACCATTAGAAACTCCTATGACATTCAAAGACCTAATAGAACTGTGGGATAAGCTATAATGCTTGTTTCTTACTTTGTCTTGCGTCTCCACCTTAGTAGCATTCTTTAACAACTTTGACAATTCAACCTTTCTATTCACTCTTATTTCTATTTAGAACGGTCATAACTACGTTTTTGGGACAATCTTCTTGAAAATGGTTAAATCTTTGTCAATGAAAGCATTGATTCTTTATATTCTCATCAATAGGTGTTAATTTGGCCTCCATATGTGTCTTGTTGCTGTAACTCTGAAATTCACCATTAGAAACTCCTATGAGATTCCAAGAACTAACATAACTCTAGGATAAACTATAATGCTTGTTTCTTACTTTGACCTGCGTCTCCACCTTGGTAGAAAGCTTTAACTACTTTGAAACCTAAACACTTCTAATCACTCTTAATTCTATTTTGAAGGGTCATAACTACGTTTTGGAACAATTATCTTGAAAATGGTCAAATCTTTTTTAGTGAAAGCATTGATTCTTCAAATTCACATAAATAGGTGTTTTGTCATCCTCCATAGGTGTCTCTGTTTTACAACTTCATAAATTTACCATTAGAAACTCCTAAGGGATTTAATGACCTAACAGAACTGTGGGATAAGCTATAATGCTTGTTTCTTACTTTGTCTTGTATCTCAACCTTGGTAGCATACTTCAACTACATTGACACTTTAACCTTTATATTCACTCTCATTTCTGTTTTGAAGGGTCATCACGCCCGTGTTTGGGACTATTATCTTGAAAGTGGTTAAATCTTTTGCCCATGAAAGCATTGATTTTTCATATTCTCATCAATATGAGTTGTTTTAGCTTAAATATATTTCTTGT
Source organism: Cardamine occulta (assembly GCA_028015245.1). Classification (NCBI taxonomy): domain Eukaryota; kingdom Viridiplantae; phylum Streptophyta; class Magnoliopsida; order Brassicales; family Brassicaceae; genus Cardamine; species Cardamine occulta. The sequence continues at coordinate 17,965,110 of CM051375.1, read as the reverse complement.
TGCTACAGCTCCCAAAATTCACCATTAGAAACTCCTATGACATTCAAAGACCTAATAGAACTGTGGGATAAGCTCTAATGCTTGTTTCTTACTTTGTGTTGCGTCTCCACCTTAGTAGCATTCTTTAACAACTTTGACAATTCAACCTTTCTATTCACTCTTATTTCTATTTAGAACGGTCATAACTACGTTTTTGGGACAATCTTCTTGAAAATGGTTAAATCTTTGTCAATGAAAGCATTGATTCTTTATATTCTCATCAATAGGTGTTCATTTGGCCTCCATATGTGTCTTGTTGCTATAACTCTGAAATTCACCATTAGAAACTCCTATGAGATTCCAAGAACTAACATAACTCTAGGATAAACTATATTGGTTGTTTCTTACTTTGACCTGCGTCTCCACCTTGGTAGAAAGCTTTAACTACTTTGAAACCTAAACACTTCTATTCACTCTCATTTCTATCTTGAAGGGTCATAACTACGTTTTTGGAATAATTATCGTGAAAATGGTCTAATCTTTGTTAGTGAAAGCATTGATTCTTCAAATTCACATAAATTGGTGTTTTGTCAGCCTCCATAGGTGTCTCCTTGCTACAACTCCCAAATTTACCATTAGAAACTCCTAAGGGATTCAAACACCTAACAAAACTGTGGGCTAAGCTATAATGCTTGTTTCTTACTTTGTCTTGCGTCTCCACCTTGGTAGCATACTTCAACTACATAGAAACTTTAACCTGTATATTCACTCTCAATTTCTATTTTGAAGGATCATAACGCCGTCTTTAGGACTCTTATCTTGAAAATGTTTAAATCTTTGTCCATGAAAGCATTCATTCTTTATATTCTCATCAATATGAGTTGTTTTAGCCTACATATATTTCTTGTTGCTACAGCTCCCAAGATTCACCATTAGAAACTCCTATGACATTCAAAGACCTAATAGAACTGTGGGATAAGTTATAATGCTTGTTTCTTACTTTGACCTGCATCTCCACTCTCAATTTCTATTTTGAAGGGTCATAACGCCGTCTTTGGGACTCTTATCTTGAAAATGTTTAAATCTTTGTCCATGAAAGCATTCATTCTTTATATTCTCATCAATATGAGTTGTTTTAGCCTACATATATTTCTTGTTGCTACAGCTCCCAAGATTCACCATTAGAAACTCCTATGACATTCAAAGACCTAATAGAACTGTGGGAGAAGCTATAATGCTTGTTTCTTACTTTGACCTGCGTCTCCACCTTGGTAGAAAGCTTTAACTACTTTGACACCTAAACACTTCTAATCACTCTCAATTCTATTTTGAAGGGTCATAACTACGTTTTTGGAACAATTATCTTGAAAATGGTCAAATTTTTGTTAGTGAAAGCATTGATTCTTAAAATTCACATAAATAGGTGTTTTGTCATCCTCCATAGGTGTCTCTGTGCTACAACTCGCAAATTTACCATTTGAAACTCCTAAGGGATTCAATGACCTAACAGAACCGTGGGATAAGCTATAATGCTTGTTTCTTACTTTGTCTTGTATCTCAACCTTGGTAGCATACTTCAACTACATTGACACTTTAACCTTTATATTCACTCTCATTTCTATTTTGAAGGGTCATAACGCCGTGTTTGGGACTATTATCTTGAAAGTGGTTAAATCTTTGCCCATGAAAGCATTGATTTTTCATATTCTCATCAATATGAGTTGTTTTAGCTTAAATATATTTCTTGTTGCTACAGCTCCCAAAATTCACCATTAGAAACTCCTATGACATTCAAAGACCTAATAGAACTGTGGGATAAGCTCTAATGCTTGTTTCTTACTTTGTCTTGCGTCTCCACCTTAGTAGCATTCTTTAACAACTTTGACAATTCAACCTTTCTATTCACTCTTATTTCTATTTAGAAGGGTCATAACTACGTTTTTGGGACAATCTTCTTGAAAATGGTTAAATCTTTGTCAATGAAAGCATTGATTCTTCATATTCTCATCAATAGGTGTTAATTTGGCCTCCATATGTGTCTTGTTGCTATAACTCTGAAATTCACCATTAGAAACTCCTATGAAATTCCAAGAACTAACATAACTCTAGGATAAACTATAATGCTTGTTTCTTACTTTGACCTGCGTCTCCAACTTGGTAGAAAGCTTTAACTACTTTGAAACCTAAACACTTCTAATCACTCTCAATTCTATTTTGAAGGGTCATAACTACGTTTTTGGAACAATTATCTTGAAAATGGTCAAATCTTTGTTAGTGAAAGCATTGATTCTTCAAATTCACATAAATAGGTGTTTTGTCATCCTCCATAGGTGTCTCTGTTTTACAACTCGCAAATTTACCATTAGAAACTCCTAAGGGATTTAATGACCTAACAGAACTGTGGGATAAGCTATAAAGCTTGTTTCTTACTTTGTCTTGTATCTCAACCTTGGTAGCATACTTCAACTACATTGACACTTTAACCTTTATATTCACTCTCATTTCTATTTTGAAGGGTCATAACGTCGTGTTTGGGACTATTATCTTGAAAGTGGTTAAATCTTTGCCCATGAAAGCATTGATTTTTCATTTTCTCATCAATATGAGTTGTTTTAGCTTACATATATTTCTTGTTGCTACAACTCCCAAAATCCACCATTAGAAACTGCTATGACATTCAAACACCTAATAGAACTGAAGGATAAGCTATAATGCTTGTTTCTTACTTTGACTTTTGCGTCTCCAATTTAGTAGCATTCTTTAACTACTTTGACACTTCAACCTTTCTATTCACTTACATTTCTATTTAGAAGGGACATAACTACGTTTGTGGGACAATCTACTTGAAAATTGTTAAATCTTTGTCAATGAAAGCATTGATTCTTCATATTCTCATCAATAGGTGTTAATTTGGCCTCCATATTTGTCTGGTTGCTATAACTCTGAAATTCACCATTAGAAACTCCTATGAGATTCTAAGAACTAACATAACTCTAGGATAAACTATAATGGTTGTTTCTTACTTTGACTTGCGTCTCCAACATGGTAGCATGCTTTAACTACTTTGACACCTAAACACTTCTATTCACTCTCATTTCTATCTTGAAGGGTCATAACTACGTTTTTGGAACAATTATCTTGAAAATGGTATAATCTTTGTTAGTGAAAGCATTGATTCTTCAAATTCACATAAATTGGTGTTTTGTCAGCCTCCATAGGTGTCTCCTTGCTACAACTCCCAAATTTACCATTAGAAACTCTAAGGGATTCAAACACCTAACAAAACTGTGGGCTAAGCTATAATGCTTGTTTCTTACTTTGTCTTGCATCTCTACTTTGGTACCATACTTCAACTACATAGACACTTTAACCTTTATATTCACTCTCAATTTCTATTTTGAAGGGTCATAACTTGCGTCTTTGGGACTATTATCTTGAAAATGGTTAAATCTTTGTCCATGAAAGCATTGATTCTTTATATTCTCATCAATATGAGTTGTTTTAGCCTACATATATTTCTTGTTGCTACAGCTCCCAAAATTCACCATTAGAAACTCCTATGACATTCAAAGACCTAATAAGAACTGTGGGATAAGTTATAATGCTTGTTTCTTACTTTGACCTGCGTCTCCACCTTAGTAAAAAGCTTTAACTACTTTGACACCTAAACACTTCTATTCACTCTAATTTCTATTTTGAAGGGTCATAACTACGTTTTTGGAACAATTATCTTGAAAATGGTCAAATCTTTGTTAGTGAAAGCATTGATTCTTCAAATTCACATAAATAGGTGTTTTGTCGGCCTCCATAGGTGTCTCTCTGCTACAACTCGTAAATTTACCATTAGAAACTCCTAAGGGATTCGATCACCTAACAGAACGTGGGATAAGCTATAATGCTTGTTTCTTACTTTGTCTTGTATCTCAACCTTGGTAGCATACTTCAACTACATTGACACTTAACCTTTATATTCACTCTCATTTCTATTTTGAAGGGTCATAACTTGCGTGTTTGGGACTATTATCTTGAAAGTGGTTAAATCTTTTGCCCATGAAAGCATTGATTTTTCCTATTCTCATCAATATGAGTTGTTTTAGCTTAAATATATTTCTTGTTGCTACAGCTCCCAAAATTCACCATTAGAAACTCCTATGACATTCAAAGACCTAATAGAACTGTGGGATAAGCTCTAATGTCTTGTTTTCTTACTTTGTCTTCTCTAATTCTCTATTTAATCCGCATAAATCTCTTAAAATCTATAGACACTTCAACCTTTCTATTCACTCTCATTTCTATTTAGAAGGGTCATAATAACGTTTTTGGGACAATCTACTTGAAAATGGTTAAATCTTTGTCAATGAAAGTATTGATTCTTCATATTCTCATCAATAGGTGTTAATTTGGCCTCCATATTTGTCTTGTTGCTATAACTCTGAAATTCACCATTAGAAACTCCTATGAGATTCTAAGAACTAACATAAGTCTAGGATAAACTATAATGGTTGTTTCTTACTTTGACTTTGCTCCAACATGGTAGCAAGCTTTAACTACTTTGACACCTAAACACTTCTAATCACTCTCAATTCTATTTTGAAGGGTCATAACTACGTTTTTGGAACAATTATCTTGAAAATGGTCAAATCTTTGTTAGTGAAAGCATTGATTCTTCAAATTCACATATATTGGTGTTTTGTCAGCCTCCGTAGGTGTCTCCTTGCTACAACTCCCAAATTTACCATTAGAAACTCCTAAGGGATTCAAACACCTAACAGAACTGTGGGCTAAGCTATAATGCTTGTTTCTTACTTTGTCTTGCGTCTCCACCTTGGTAGCATACTTCAACTACATAGAAACTTTAACCTTTATATTCATTCTCAATTTCTATTTTGAAGGGTCATAACACCGTCTTTGGGACTCTTATCTTGAAAATGTTTAAATCTTTGTCCATGAAAGCATTGATTCTTTATATTCTCATCAATATGAGTTGTTTTAGCCTACATATATTTCTTGTTGCTACCGCTCCTAAGATTCACCATTAGAAACTCCTATGACATTCAAAGACCTAATAGAACTGTGGGATAAGTTATAATGCTTGTTTCTTACTTTGACCTGCGTCTCCACCTTGGTAGAAAGCTTTAACTACTTTGACACCTAAACACTTCTAATCACTCTCAATTCTATTTTGAAGGGTCATAACTACGTTTTTGGAACAATTATCTTGAAAATGGTCAAATCTTTGTTAGTGAAAGCATTGATTCTTCAAATTCACATAAATAGGTGTTTTGTCAGCCTCCATAGGTGTCTCTCTGCTACAACTCGCAAATTTACCATTAGAAACTCTTAAGGGATTCGATCACCTAACAGAACTGTGGGATAAGCTATAATGCTTGTTTCTTACTTTGTCTTGTATCTCAACCTTGGTAGCATACTTCAACTACATTGACACATAACCTTTATATTCACTCTCATTTCTATTTTGAAGGGTCATAACGCCGTGTTTGGGACTATTATCTTGAAAGTGGTTAAATCTTTGCCCATGAAAGCATTGATTTTTCATATTCTCATCAATATGAGTTGTTTTAGCTTAAATATATTTCTTGTTGCTACAGCTCCCAAAATTCACCATTAGAAACTCCTATGACATTCAAAGACCTAATAGAACTGTGGGATAAGCTCTAATGCTTGTTTCTTACTTTGTCTTGCGTCTCCACCTTAGTAGCATTCTTTAACAACTTTGACAATTCAACCTTTCTATTCACTCTTATTTCTATTTAGAAGGGTCATAACTACGTTTTTGGGACAATCTTCTTGAAAATGGTTAAATCTTTGTCAATGAAAGCATTGTTTCTTCATATTCTCATCAATAGGTGTTAATTTGGCCTCCATATGTGTCTTGTTATTATAACTCTGAAATTCACCATTAGAAACTCCTATGAAATTCCAAGAACTAACATAACTCTAGGATAAACTATAATGCTTGTTTCTTACTTTGACCTGCGTCTCCAACTTGGTAGAAAGCTTTAACTACTTTGAAACCTAAACACTTCTAATCACTCTCAATTCTATTTTGAAGGGTCATAACTACGTTTTTGGAACAATTATCTTGAAAATGGTCAAATCTTTGTTAGTGAAAGCATTGATTCTTCAAATTCACATAAATAGGTGTTTTGTCATCCTCCATAGGTGTCTCTGTTTTACAACTCGCAAATTTACCATTAGAAACTCCTAAGGGATTTAATGACCTAACAGAACTGTGGGATAAGCTATAAAGCTTGTTTCTTACTTTGTCTTGTATCTCAACCTTGGTAGCATACTTCAACTACATTGACACTTTAACCTTTATATTCACTCTCATTTCTATTTTGAAGGGTCATAACGTCGTGTTTGGGACTATTATCTTGAAAGTGGTTAAATCTTTGCCAATGAAAGCATTGATTTTTCATTTTCTCATCAATATGAGTTGTTTTAGCTTACATATATTTCTTGTTGCTACAACTCCCAAAATTCACCATTAGAAACTGCTATGACATTCAAACACCTAATAGAACTGAAGGATAAGCTATAATGCTTGTTTCTTACTTTATCTTAGGCTCCAATTTAGTAGCATTCTTTAACTACTTTGACACTTCAACCTTTCTATTCACTCTCATTTCTATTTAGAAGGGTCATAATAACGTTTTTGGGACAATCTACTTGAAAATGGTTAAATCTTTGTCAATGAAAGTATTGATTCTTCATATTCTCATCAATAGGTGTTAATTTGGCCTCCATATTTGTCTTGTTGCTATAACTCTGAAATTCACCATTAGAAACTCCTATGAGATTCTAAGAACTAACATAAGTCTAGGATAAACTATAATGGTTGTTTCTTACTTTGACTTGCGTCTCCAACATGGTAGCATGCTTTAACTACTTTGACACCTAAACACTTCTATTCACTCTCATTTCTATCTTGAAGGGTCATAACTACGTTTTTGGAACAATTATCTTGAAAATGGTATAATCTTTGTTAGTGAAAGCATTGATTCTTCAAATTCACATAAATTGGTGTTTTGTCAGCCTCCATAGGTGTCTCCTTGCTACAACTCCCAAATTTACCATTAGAAACTCTAAGGGATTCAAACACCTAACAAAACTGTGGGCTAAGCTATAATGCTTGTTTCTTACTTTGTCTTGCGTCTCCACCTTGGTAGCATACTTCAACTACATAGAAACTTTAACCTGTATATTCACTCTCAATTTCTATTTTGAAGGGTCATAACGCCGTCTTTGGGACTCTTATCTTGAAAATGTTTAAATCTTTGTCCATGAAAGCATTCATTCTTTATATTCTCATCAATATGAGTTGTTTTAGCCTACATATATTTCTTGTTGCTACAGCTCCCAAGATTCACCATTAGAAACTCCTATGACATTCAAAGACCTAATAGAACTGTGGGATAAGTTATAATGCTTGTTTCTTACTTTGACCTGCGTCTCCACCTTGGTAGAAAGCTTTAACTACTTTGACACCTAAACACTTCTAATCACTCTCAATTCTATTTTGAAGGGTCATAACTACGTTTTTGGAACAATTATCTTGAAAATGGTCAAATCTTTGTTAGTGAAAGCATTGATTCTTCAAATTCACATAAATAGGTGTTTTGTCATCCTCCATAGGTGTCTCTGTTTTTACAACTCGCAAATTTACCATTAGAAACTCCTAAGGGATTTAATGACCTAACAGAACTGTGGGATAAGCTATAATGCTTGTTTCTTACTTTGTCTTGTATCTCAACCTTGGTAGCATACTTCAACTACATTGACACTTTAACCTTTATATTCACTCTCATTTCTATTTTGAAGGGTCATAACGACGTGTTTGGGACTATTATCTTGAAAGTGGTTAAATCTTTGCCCATGAAAGCATTGATTTTTCATATTCTCATCAATATGAGTTGTTTTAGCTTAAATATATTTCTTGTTGCTACAGCTCCCAAAATTCACCATTAGAAACTCCTATGACATTCAAAGACCTAATAGAACTGTGGGATAAGCTCTAATGCTTGTTTCTTACTTTGTCTTGTGTCTCCACCTTAGTAGCATTCTTTAACAACTTTGACAATTCAACCTTTCTATTCACTCTTATTTCTATTTAGAAGGGTCATAACTACGTTTTTGGGACAATCTTCTTTAAAATGGTTAAATCTTTGTCAATGAAAGCATTGATTCTTCATATTCTCATCAATAGGTGTTCATTTGGCCTCCATATGTGTCTTGTTGCTATAACTCTGAAATTCACCTTTAGAAACTCCTATGAGATTCCAAGAACTAACATAACTCTAGGATAAACTATAATGCTTGTTTCTTACTTTGACCTGCGTCTCCAACTTGGTAGAAAGCTTTAACTACTTTGAAACCTAAACACTTCTAATCACTCTCAATTCTATTTTGAAGGGTCATAACTACGTTTTTGGAACAATTATCTTGAAAATGGTCAAATCTTTGTTAGTGAAAGCATTGATTCTTCAAATTCACATAAATAGGTGTTTTGTCATCCTCCATAGGTGTCTCTGTTTTACAACTCGCAAATTTACCATTAGAAACTCCTAAGGGATTTAATGACCTAACAGAACTGTGGGATAAGCTATAATGCTTGTTTCTTACTTTGTCTTGTATCTCAACCTTGGTAGCATACTTCAACTACATTGACACTTTAACCTTTATATTCACTCTCATTTCTATTTTGAAGGGTCATAACGCCGTGTTTGGGACTATTATCTTGAAAGTGGTTAAATCTTTGCCCATGAAAGCATTGATTTTTCATTTTCTCATCAATATGAGTTGTTTTAGCTTACATATATTTCTTGTTGCTACAACTCCCAAAATTCACCATTAGAAACTGCTATGACATTCAAACACCTAATAGAACTGAAGGATAAGCTATAATGCTTGTTTCTTACTTTATCTTGCGTCTCCAATTTAGTAGCATTCTTTAACTACTTTGACACTTCAACCTTTCTATTCACTCTCATTTCTATTTAGAAGGGTCATAATAACGTTTTTGGGACAATCTACTTGAAAATGGTTAAATCTTTGTCAATGAAAGTATTGATTCTTCATATTCTCATCAATAGGTGTTAATTTGGCCTCCATATTTGTCTTGTTGCTATAACTCTGAAATTCACCATTAGAAACTCCTATGAGATTCTAAGAACTAACATAACTCTAGGATAAACTATAATGGTTGTTTCTTACTTTGACTTGTGTCTCGAACATGGTAGCATGCTTTAACTACTTTGACACCATAACACTTCTATTCACTCTCATTTCTATCTTGAAGGGTCATAACTACGTTTTTGGAACAATTATCTTGAAAATGGTATAATCTTTGTTAGTGAAAGCATTGATTCTTCAAATTCACATAAATTGGTGTTTTGTCAGCCTCCATAGGTGTCTCCTTGCTACAACTCCCAAATTTACCATTAGAAACTCTAAGGGATTCAAACACCTAACAAAACTGTGGGCTAAGCTATAATGCTTGTTTCTTACTTTGTCTTGCGTCTCCACCTTGGTAGCATACTTCAACTACATAGAAACTTTAACCTGTATATTCACTCTCAATTTCTATTTTGAAGGGTCATAACGCCGTCTTTGGGACTCTTATCTTGAAAATGTTTAAATCTTTGTCCATGAAAGCATTCATTCTTTATATTCTCATCAATATGAGTTGTTTTAGCCTACATATATTTCTTGTTGCTACAGCTCCCAAGATTCACCATTAGAAACTCCTATGACATTCAAAGACCTAATAGAACTGTGGGAGAAGCTATAATGCTTGTTTCTTACTTTGACTCATGGCTCCACCTTGGTAGAAAGCTTTAACTACTTTGACACCTAAACACTTCTAATCACTCTCAATTCTATTTTGAAGGGTCATAACTACGTTTTTGGAACAATTATCTTGAAAATGGTCAAATTTTTGTTAGTGAAAGCATTGATTCTTAAAATTCACATAAATAGGTGTTTTGTCATCCTCCATAGGTGTCTCTGTGCTACAACTCGCAAATTTACCATTTGAAACTCCTAAGGGATTCAATGACCTAACAGAACCGTGGGATAAGCTATAATGCTTGTTTCTTACTTTGTCTTGTATATCAACCTTGGTAGCATACTTCAAGTACATTGACACTTTAACCTTTATATTCACTCTCATTTCTATTTTGAAGGGTCATAACGCCGTGTTTGGGACTATTATCTTGAAAGTGGTTAAATCTTTGCCCATGAAAGCATTGATTTTTTATATTCTCATCAATATGAGTTGTTTTAGCTTAAATATATTTCTTGTTGCTACAGCTCCCAAAATTCACCATTAGAAACTCCTATGACATTCAAAGACCTAATAGAACTGTGGGATAAGCTCTAATGCTTGTTTCTTACTTTGTCTTGTGTCTCCACCTTAGTAGCATTCTTTAACAACTTTGACAATTCAACCTTTCTATTCACTCTTATTTCTATTTAGAAGGGTCATAACTACGTTTTTGGGACAATCTTCTTGAAAATGGTTAAATCTTTGTCAATGAAAGCATTGATTCTTCATATTCTCATCAATAGGTGTTAATTTGGCCTCCATATGTGATATGAACCTGAGCAGCGAGGAGGAAGAAGAGGAACTCGAGGCTGAGGAGGAGCTAGGAGATGATCGCGGAGCTGCTAAGACAATGGATATGCCAACCGGACCAATAACTAGAGCCAAGGCCAAACAACTCAACCAATTGGTGGCTGGAATGATGAAGCAGAATCAAGAAGAAGAATCACCAGTCCACAATGCCTTAGTATCGATTCAGGCTTGTGAAGGGGTATAAATGAGCTTGTGATCCATTCGCACTCTTTTTCCTTCACTTGTCTTTTGTCCCACTGGGTTTTGGCAAGTAAGGTTTTAATGAGGCTTATGGATCACAATTGGACAAGAGAACCCATTTATATCTATATTTAAGCTTTGGCCATTACTTTCTTTAGGCCCATTTTCATTTAACCTGATTTAGACAGAACCCTAGCAATTTAAAGACTTGTAAACTCTATCTTTGAAATCAACTATCTTCTATTTTCATCCAACTCTCTAGATAGTTCACTAGTTGGGAAATCCAACTCGTTCATCCTTTTGGTTCGAAAATCCATCAAAGGAAGGACTCAGCTGTTCAAGAGAAGCTCAGAACTCTCGAACTAAAGCTATTCACTCCACTTAGCTCCAAAAATCACCATCAGATCCGCTACATCTTTGCCCCCGGTTTACTCCTTTCACTCATCGGATCGAGCCAAAACTTGAGGAACAACCTCACGAGATCCTTAACTCCGGGCTCATAAGTTTTTAGCCAAATCCGAGCTCTTCCGCGCCCAAACTTCGATCCACCTCGCCAGGCTCATGATCTGAAATCCCCAGATTTTTGACACCTCGACTTTCTCAACTTCAGAATCGATCCTTACGCCCAGGAGGTTCGTATCAGGTGAGGTCCAAACATCAGAGTGAACTAAATCAAAACAATTCTCATATATTGATAAGGAGTTTTGGAAAACACTTCTGCAATGTTTTCCCATAATACAAGACTCACACTTAGAGTTATCAAATACTACATTGGGCATAATTAATTTTAAAGCTCTAAAATGAGGATGGCCTAATCTAGCATGCCATAAATCATTTGAACTACTAGCTACATGACAGGAATTAATAAACGGCAAACTAGCAGAGTTGGAGCATCTAGAATGGTTCTTGAGATCTTCTAGAGTATACAACTCTCCCTTAGTGTTCCCCTTGCCTAAAACTTCACCAGTTTTAATATCCTGAAAATGAAAGCTGTTAGGTCCAAATATAGCATAAGCATTGAGACCGGTGGTAGCTCTTTTTACCGAGACTAAATTATTGCTAAATGTAGGCATGTAAAAAGCACTAGATTCATTTCCAAAGAGGTTTAAATTTCCTACGCCTTTAATTGGCACTCTAACTCCATTAGCAACTTCAACATGACCAGAGGTGTTTTGAATATTATTTAGTAGATCAGAATCTTTAATCATATGGTGAGAAGCTCCTGAATCTACTAAAAGTGTTTTTGAATAGTTAGAGGCTAGAAAGGTGATACCAGACTCCTTGCAAATTTGCATGGTCTTGATCATTGCCTCTAAGTCTGCTCTCTGCTCATGGTGATCATGCCATTGTTCTCTGAAGTAGAGGCTTGATTAGAATGGCCGCTTGGGAGCACTTGGGTTCATACCGAAGGCTGTAGTTGGTTGAGTGGCTGGAGCATAATTTGAAGCGTTTGCTTCATTTGCTTGTTGCACTTGCTCTGAAGTTGGCTCTGAGATGAGGATGAAGGATAAAGCACTCCTCCTCTGGTGTGTCCTCTCCCTTGGTTGAATTTGCCAATGTTCTTGCAATGTTCACATTGCTTTGTTGTTCCTTTCTTGTTGGAACTGAATGGAGGTTTGTAAAACCCTTTGTTTGCCGACAGGCAACTCTCCTTTGCTGAAGAGATCTAAGGAGCCTTGCTCCTTTTGGATTTGAGAGCAGACATTCTCAAGGCTTGGTAGCTTCTCCTCCCTTAAAATGTACTTTATAAGGTCATTAAATTTTGGATGGAGAGATTGGAGAAGTCCAAATACTCGATCTTGCTCTTTTCTTTCCTCTATAATTTTGAGGTCTTTTGTGCTTGGCCTCAGCATATCCAGTTCAGCAAGTAATGATCTATATTTACCAAAGTTTTTGGTAAAATCTTGATCTTCTTGAGTGAGGTTGCTTAGATCTTTCTTCACTTCGAATACTCTTGAAAGATTAGTGATGTCTCCATACACCTTCTTTAGAGTTTCCCAAAGTTCTTGAGCTGTCTCGCAATATGAGTAAGATTCAAATATTGAATCACTCAAGGAGCTGTGGATTATGCTGAGCACCATTTGATCTTTTTGCAGCCACTTTTCCCGAGCTTCTTTATCTCCTTCTTGATGCTCTTTTCCTTTTGCTGGTTCAACCTGATTCCACTAGGCCGCCTTCGACAAGTTGGATTTTGTCGATCGTGACCATAGGAGATAGTTCTCTCCTCTTAGGGTGGCTCTAATCATGCGTTGGTTTTGTCTCCTCCATGATAAAAAAAAATGACTAATCGTTTGATACTACACCTTCCTCAACTTCACTAACTCGTCTAGGATGAATTAATTTCAATCTCAGAGTTAGGGAAAATGTTCTTTGAGAAATCTCCAGAAATAAACCACTCTAACTTCACACAGCTGCGTCTAGGATGAATATATATCAATCTCAGAGCTTTTGGAGGAAGTTAAAAGGATGTATTTCCGGAAAACCAAAGAAATTTTTCGAGAAGACAAAGGAACAAGCACTAAAAACGGACGAAATTTGAATTTGTGAAAAAATTCTTTTCGATTTGGAGCTCTGTAGAGCTTGTGAATGCTATGGAAGCTTTGAATATGAAGGAGGAGATGATGTAAATGCAAAGGAGACAAAGAGGAGGGCTGAATCTTGAAGAACCAGTTTCAAATTTTCTGGCCGTGACAATGTCAATTTTGAGAAAAAAAAAAAAAAAGCAAGATGAAGAGAATGAGGAAATCAAAAACTTGATCTTGTTTATGGATCAATGCTCTGATACCATGTTAGAATTCAGAGTTTAAGTTTGCTAGAAACAAGAATGAGAGTAGCTGAATGAATAATAATAAGATTGAGAATAGAGAGATTTTATTATCTCTTATGAGATTTTATTATCTCAGTAGTTGTAAAGTGTTACAATGGATTACATATTTATAGAACTCTTAAACACAAAAATAACTAGGTGTACCTTGTAGTTCAGAGTCTAATCTATCCGTTGGGAATAGTAATAGAGCCGTTGGATGTTAGAATTCAGAGTTTAAGTTTGTTAGAAACTAGAATGAGAGTAGCTGAATGAATAATAAGAAGATTTAGAATAGAGAGATTTTATTATCTCTTATGAGATTTTATTATCTCAGTAGTTGTAAAGTGTTACAATGGATTACATATTTATAGAACTCTTAAACGCAAAAATAACTAGGTGTATCTTGTAGTTCAGAGTCTAATCTATCCGTTGGGAATAGTAATAGAGCCGTTGGAGTTCAAAATAGAGCTGTTGGAGACGAAAAAACAATTGCCGGGCTTCTCTATTTAGGCCTTTCTTCCTCTTTCCCTCGTTGGGTATTTGTCGCTTGATTAATACTCCCCCTCAAACTTAGCCGGAATGAGTGTGGAGACTAAGTTTGATTTTCCAGAAACAAATCCTCACAACTACCTCATTAAAAACCTCACAAGTACAAACCCAGTGGGAAAAACTCCTTGTGAGGAAAAGAGTGTAGTGTCTCTCGGAAATGGAGAGGCATGATCAAGGATGAGTGAGATCTATTAGTCCAAGCTTGCTCTGAATGTGGTTGCAAATCTTGAGACTTGTAGATTTGGTGAATATGCCACAAGTTGATCTTCGCTTCTTGTATAGCATGGGAGGATTACTCCTTCAATGATCTTCTCTCTAACTTTGTGACAATCCACTTCTATGTGCTTGGTTTGTTCATGGAAGATTGAGTTTGTAGCAATGTGAATTGCTGCTTGATTGTCACAATGCATGGTAATGGGACTTGTGCTCTCAATTCCCAGATCCTTTAGAAGCGCTTTTAGCCATACTAGCTCATTTGTGGAGCTTCTTCATTGCTCTATACTCACTTTCAGCGCTGGAGCATGAGACTACCTTTTTGCTTCTTATATTTCCAGGTTACTAAGTTCCCTCCAATAAATGTGCAATAGCCAGTTTGTGATTTTCTAGCCATCGTATCTCCAAGATAATCCGCGATCACAATAGCCCACAACTTCAAGATTATTATTCTTTCCCATCCAAACACCTTGCCCTGGTGATCCTTTGATGTATCTCAGAATTCTTTCCACCATATTCCAGTGGTGCACCAAGGGCTCTTTCATGTGTTGGCTCACCTGATTCACAGCAAAGCATAGGTCAGGCCTTGTTATGGTTAAGTAAATTAACTTACCTACAAGCCGCCGGTATTGAGCTGGATCTTCAAATGGTTTGTCAAGTGGATCTTGTCCTTTCTCCCCCTTTCTCCTGACCTTGTAGCCATCTTCCAGAGGTGTCTTGGCCGGTTTAGAACCTAATTTTCCTGTCTCTGTAAGCAAATCGAGTGAATATCTCTATACCTAGAAAATATTTAAGTTCACCTAGATCTTTTATATCAAATACAGATTTAAGAAAAAGTTTGGTTTCTTGAATACCTGCTTGATCATTGCCGGAAATGATCAAGTCATCTACATATACCAAGACTACAATGATTCCTTGAGCACTTTGAGAAGTAAACAAGGTGTGATCAGCCTCTGATCTTTTAAATCCTTTGGCTGTTAGTGTAAAGCTTAGCTTGTGGTACCAGGCTCTTGGGGATTGCTTCAAGTCAGAATGGCTTTTCTAAGTTTGAAAACTTTGCCATGAGGAATTGAACTTTCAAGACCTTGTGGAGGCTTCATGTACACTTCTTCTTCAAGCTCTCCTTGGAGGAATGCGTTTTGACATCCATTTGCCATAATTCCCAAGATAGATTGGTTGCCAATGATAAAATCACTTCGAACTGTATGGAGCTTAGCCACTGGTGCAAAGGTGTCCGGATAGTCTTCTCCATAAGTTTGAGTAAATCCCCTTGCAACCATTCGAGCTTTATACCTGTCGATTTCTCCATTGATGTGATACTTGATGGTGAATACCCATTTAGATGTCACACTTTTTCCCGAAGGTAGATCACTTACATCCCAAGTGTGATTTCTAACCATTGCTTCTATCTCAAGATCTATAGCATCCATCCAGACCTTGATTTCTTTTGCTTCTTTATAGGTCTTTGGAATGTAATGCTGATCTATCTTTCCAAGGAATGCTTGATGATCTGATGGCAAGAGGGCAAGAGAACACTGAGCTTGGATAGGGTGAGCCACAACTTGATGGTTATAATAGACCCTAGTTTGTTTCCAATGGTCCGGACCAAATCTTTGGCGGTGCTTCTTCGCAAGGTTGGTGCTGATGCCTCTTCTACGTCATAAGATTCAGTTTGGTGAATATGAGCTTCTGTGGAGTTTCTTGATTAACTCCCCCTTGTTCATTTACTCCTTCGTCATTCTCTTGCTCATTTTGAACATTTACCCCTTCTTCTTGAATCTGATCTTCTTGATTATTTGCAGGGGCTGTTTGATCTTCATTCATTTGAGGAAGACCCATGTGACTTAAAATGTGTTGAAGAGAGGCTGCTCGATCTGTTGTAGAGTCAGCCAAGTCTTTCACACTTTCCCAGCCCGACTTCTCAAAATAACTTTGATCTTCTAGGAATTTTACATCTCTAGACGTCATGATGCGTTTGGTGCTTGGATCATAGCATCTGTACCCTTTTTGAGTAGTGGAGTATCCAATGAACACGCTTCTAGTGCTTTTAGCATCTAACTTATTCCTTTGATCCCTTGGCACTAGGACAAAACAAACACTACCAAACACACGTAAGTGATTAATATTTGGTTTGGTTTTGTTTAATACCTCAAATGGTGATAAGTCATCTAAGACTTTTGTTGGAATTCTATTAATGAGGTAGCATGCGGTCATGACAGCATCTCCCCAAAATCTCCTTGGCATGTTTTTGTGGAACATCATTGATCTTGCTACTTCCATCAGATGCCTATTCTTCCTTTCGCCACTCCATTTTGTTGTGGAGTATAAGGACAGCTCGTTTGGTGAAGGATGCCATGATTTGCCAAATGTGCCTTGATAGTGTGGCTTATGTATTCCCTCCATTATCCGATCTTAGCACCTTTAATTTTAGCATTGAAATGATTAGTCACATATGTTTGAAAGTTGACAAATGCCTCAAATACTCTATCTTTAGAAGGTAACAATGTGACCCATGTATATTTTGATTTTTCATCTATGAATGTCACAAAGTATTTTAGGTTATCTCTAGATAGGCAAGGTGAGGTCCAAACATCAGAGTGAATTAAATCAAAACAATTCTCATATATTGATAAGGAGTTTTGGAAAACACTTCTGCAATGTTTTCCCATAATACAAGACTCACACTTAGAATTATCAAATACTACATTGGGCATAATTAATTTTAAAGCTCTAGAATGAGGATGGCCTAATCTAGCATGCCATAAATCATTTGAACTACTAGCTACATGACAGGAATTAATAAACGGCAAACTAGCAGAGTTGGAGCATCTAGAATGGTTCTTGAGATCTTCTAGAGTATACAACTCTCCCTTAGTGTTCCCTTGCCTAAAACTTCACCAGTTTTAATATCCTCGAAAATGAAAGCTGTTAGTTCCAAATATAGCATAAGCATTGAAATCGGTTGTAGCTATTTTTCCCGATACCACAGTATTGCTAAATGTAGGCATGTAAAAAGCACTAGATTCATTTCCAAACAGGTTTAAATTTCCTACGCCTTTTAATTGGCACTCTAACTCCATTAGCAACTTCAACATGACCAGAGGTGTTTTGAATATTATTTAGTAGATCAGAATCTTTAATCATATGGTGAGAAGCTCCTGAATCTACTAAAAGTGTTTTTGAATGGTTAGAGGCTAGAAAGGTGATACCAGACTCCTTGCAAATTTGCATGGTCTTGATCATTGCCTCTAAGTCTGCTCTGCTCATGGTGATCATGCCGTTGTTCTCTGAAGTAGAGGCTTGATTAGAATGGCTGTTTGGAGCACTTGGGTTCATACCGAGTGCTGTAGTTGGTTGAGTGGCTGGAGCATAATTTGAAGCGTTTGCTTCATTTGCTTGTTGCCTTGCTCTGAAGTTGGCTCTGAGATGAGGATGAAGGATAAAGCACTCTTCCTTGGTGTGTCCTCTCCTTTGGTTGAATTTGCCAATGTTCTTGCAATGTTCACATTGCTTTGTTGTTCTTTTCTTGTTGGAACTGAATGGAGGTTTGTAAAACCCTTTGTTTGCCGTTGGCAACTCTCCTTTGCTGAAGAGATCTTAGGAGCCTTGCTCCTTTTGGATTTGAGAGCAGACATTCTCAAGGCTTGGTAGCCCCTCTCTTAAAATGTACTTTATAAGGTCATTAAACTTCGGATGGTGTGCTTGGAGAAGTCCAAATACTCGATCTGGCTCTTTCCTTTCCTCTATAATTTTGAGGTCTTTTGTGCTTGGCCTCAAGCATATCCAGTTCAGCAAGTAATGATCTATATTTACCAAAGTGTTTGGTAAAATCTTGATCATCTTGAGTGAGGTCTCTGAGATCTTCCTTCACTTCGAATCCTCTTGAAACATTGGTGATGTCTCCATACACCTTCTTTAGAGTTTTCCAAAGTTCTTGAGCTGTCTCATAATATGAGTAAGATTCAAATATTGAATCACTCAAGGAGCTGTGGATTATGCTGAGCACCATTTGGTCTTTTTGCAGCCACTTTTCCCGAGCTTCTTCATCTCCCTTCGAAGCTCTTTTCCTTTTGCTGGTTCAACTTGATTCCACAAGCCGTCTGCATAAGTTGGATTTTGTCGATCGTGACCATAGGAGATAGTTCTCCCTCTTAGGGTGACTCTAATTGCGGTTGGTTTTGTCTCCTCCATGATAAAAAAAAAATGATTAACCGTTTGATACTACACTGCCCTCAACTTCACTAACTCGTCTAGGATGAATTAATTTCAATCTCAGAGTTAGGAAAATGTTCTTTGAGAAATCACCAGAAATAAACCACTCTAACTTCACACAGCTCGTCTAGGATGAATATATATCAATCTCAGAGCTTTTGGAGTAAGTTAAAAGGATGTATTTCCAGGAAAACCAAAGAAATTTTTGGAGAAGATAAAGAACAGTACCAAAAACGGACGAAATTTGAATTTTCAAAAAAATTCTTTCGATTTGGAGCTCTGTAGAGCTTGTGAATGCTGCGGAAGCTTTGAATATGAAGGAGGAGATGACGTAAATGCAAAGGAGACAAAGAGGAGGGCTGAATCTTGAAGAACTAGTTTCTGAAATTTTCTGGGCTGTAACAATGTCAGTTTTGAAAAAAAAGAAACAGATGAAGAGAATGAGGAAATCAAAAACTTGATCTTGTTTATGGATCAATGCTCTGATACCATGTTAGAATTCAGAGTTTAAGTTTGTTAGAAACTAGAATGAGAGTAGCTGAATGAATAATAAGAAGATTTAGAATAGAGAGATTTTATTATCTCTTATGAGATTTTATTATCTCAGTAGTTGTAAAGTGTTACAATGGATTACATATTTATAGAACTCTTAAACGCAAAAATAACTAGGTGTATCTTGTAGTTCAGAGTCTAATCTATCCGTTGGGAATAGTAATAGAGCCGTTGGAGTTCAAAATAGAGCTGTTGGAGACGAAAACAATTTGGGCGTCAGTTCTGGGCTTCTCTATTTAGGCCTTTCTTCTTTTATTCCTTGTTGGGTATTTGTTGCTTGATTAATATTGGAATTCAAAATAGAGCTGTTGGAGACGAAAACAATTTGGGCGTCAGTTCTGGCCTTCTCTTCTTGGGCCTCTCTTCTTTTATTCCATGTTGGGTATTTGTTGCTTGATTAATACTAAATACTTTTATTCACCCTCATTTCTATCTTGACGGATCATAACTACGTTTTTGGAACAATTATCTTAAAAATGGTCTAATCTTTGCTAGTGAAAGCATTGATTCTTCAAATTGACATAAATTAGTTTTTTGTTAGCCTCCATAGGTGTTTCTTTGCTACAACTCGCAAATTTACCATTAGAAATTCCTAAGGGATTCAAACACCTAACAGAACTGTGGGCTAAGCTATAATGCTTGTTTCTTACTTTGTCTTGCGTCTCCACCTTGGTAGCATACTTCAACTACATTGACACTTTAACCTTTATATTCACTCTCAATTTCTATTTTGAAGGGTCATAACGCTGTCTTTAGAACTATTATCTTGAAAATGGTTAAATCTTTGTCCATGAAAGCATTGATTCTTTACATTCTCATCAATATGAGTTGTTTTAGCCTACATATATTTCTTGTTGCTCCAGCTCCCAAAATTCACCATTAGAAACTCATATGACATTCAAAGACCTAATAGAACTGTGGGATAAGCTATAATGCTTATTTCTTACTTTGTCTTGCGTCTCCACCTTAGTAGACTTCTTTAACTACTTTGACACTTCAACCGTTCTATTCACTCGCATTTCTATTTAGAAGGGTCATACTACGTTTTTGGGACTATCATCTTAAAAATGGTTAAATCTTTGTCAATGAAAGCATTAATTCTTCATATTCTCATCAATAGGTGTTTTTCAGCCTCCATAGGTGTCTCTCTGCTACAACTCGCAAATTTACCATTAGAAACTCCTAAGGGATTCGATCACCTAACAGAACTGTGGGATAAGCTATAATGCTTGTTTCTTACTTTGTCTTGTATCTCAACCTTGGTTGCATACTTCAACTACATTGACACTTTAACCTTTATATTCACTCTCTTTTCTATTTTGAAGGGTCATAACGCTGTGTTTGGGACTATTATCTTGAAAGTGGTTAAATCTTTGCCCATGAAAGCATTGATTTTTCATATTCTCATCAATATGAGTTGTTTTAGCTTAAATATATTTCTTGTTGCTACAGCTCCCAAAGATCACCACTAGAAACTCCTATGACATTCAAAGACCAAATAGAACTGTGGGATAAGCTCTAATGCTTGTTTCTTACTTTGTCTTGCGTCTCCACCTTAGTAGCATTCTTTAACAACTTTGAGAGTTCAACCTTTCTATTCACTCTTATTTCTATTTAGAAGGGTCATAACTACGTTTTTGGGACAATCTTCTTGAAAATGGTTAAATCTTTGTCAAGGAAAGCATTGATTCTTCATATTCTCATCAATAGGTGTTAATTTGGCCTCCATATGTGTCTTGTTGCTATAACACTGAAATTCACCATTAGAAACTCCTATGAGATTCCAAGAACTAACATAACTCTAGGATAAACTATAATGCTTGTTTCTTACTTTGACTTGCGTCTCCACCTTGGTAGCATGCTTTAACTACTTTGACACCTTAACACTTTTATTCACTCTCATTTCTATCTTGAAGGGTCATAACTACGTTTTGGGAACAATTATCTTGAAAATGGTCTAATCTTTGCTAGTGAAAGCATTGATTCTTCAAATTGACATAAATTGGTTTTTTGTTAGCCTCCATAGGTGTCTCTTTGCTACAACTCGCAAATTTACCATTAGAAATTACTAAGGGATTCAAACACCTAACAGAACTGTGGGCTAAGATATAATGCTTGTTTCTTACTTTGTCTTGCGTCTCCACCTTGGTAGCATACTTCAACTACATTGACACTTTAACCTTTATATTCACTTTCAATTTCTATTTTGAAGGGTCATAACGCCGTCTTTAGGACTATTATGTTGAAAATGGTTAAATCTTTGTCCATGAAAGCATTGATTCTTTATATTCTCATCAATATGAGTTGTTTTAGCCTACATATATTTCTTGTTGCTCCAGCTCCCAAGATTCACCATTAGAAACTCCTATGACATTCAAAGACCTAATAGAACTGTGGGATAAGCTATAATGCTTATTTCTTACTTTGTCTTGCGTTTCCACCTTAGTAGACTTCTTTAACTACTTTGACACTTCAACCTTTCTATTCACTCGCATTTCTATTTAGAAGGGTCATAACTACGTTTTTGGGACTATCGTCTTAAAAATGGTTAAATCTTTGTCAATGAAAGCATTGATTCTTCATATTCTCATCAATAGGTGTGAATTTGGCCTCCATATGTGTCTTGTTGCTATAACTCTGAAATTCATCATTAGAAACTCCTATGAGATTCCAAGAACTAACATAACTCTAGGATAAACTATAATCCCGGAGCATGCTTTAACTACTTTGACACCTTAACACTTTTATTCACTCTCATTTCTATCTTGAAGGGTCATAACTACGTTTTTGGAACAATTATCTTGAAAATGGTCTAATCTTTGCTAGTGAAAGCATTGATTCTTCAAATTGACATAAATTGGTTTTTTGTTAGCCTCCATAGGTGTCTCTTTGCTACAACTCGCAAATTTACCATTAGAAATTATTAAGGGATTCAAACACCTAACAGAACTGTGGGCTAAGCTATAATGCTTGTTTCTTACTTTGTCTTGCGTCTCCACCTGGGTAGCATACTTCAACTACATTGACACTTTAACCTTTATATTCACTCTCAATTTCACTTTAGAACTATTATCTTGAAAATGGTTAAATCTTTGTCCATGAAAGCATTGATTCTTTATATTCTCATCAATATGAGTTGTTTTAGCCTACATATATTTCTTGTTGCTCCAGCTCCCAAAATTCACCATTAGAAACTCATATGACATTCAAAGACCTAAAAGAACTGTGGGATAAGCTATAATGCTTATTTCTTATTTTGTCTTGCGTCTCCACCTTAGTAGACTTCTTTAACTACTTTGACACTTCAACCTTTCTATTCACTCGCATTTCTATTTAGAAGGGTCATACTACGTTTTTGGGACTATCATCTTAAAAATGGTTAAATCTTTGTCAATGAAAGCATTGATTCTTCATATTCTCATCAATAGGTGTTAATTTGGCCTCCATATGTGTCTTGTTGCTATAACTCTGAAATTCACCATTAGAAACTCCTATGAGATTCCAAGAACTAACATAACTCTAGGATAAACTATAATGCTTGTTTCTTACTTTGACTTGCGTCTCCACCTTGGTAGCATGCTTTAACTACTTTGACACCTTAACACTTTTATTCACTCTCATTTCTATCTTGAAGGGTCATAACTACGTTTTTGGAACAATTATCTTGAAAATGGTCTAATCTTTGCTAGTGAAAGCATTGATTCTTCAAATTGACATAAATTGGTTTTTTGTTAGCCTCCATAGGTGTCTCTTTGCTACAACTCGCAAATTTACCATTAGAAATTATTAAGGGATTCAAACACCTAACAGAACTGTGGGCTAAGCTATAATGCTTGTTTCTTACTTTGTCTTGCATCTCTACTTTGGTACCATACTTCAACTACATTGACACTTTAACCTTTATATTCACTTTCAATTTCTATTTTGAAGGGTCATAACGCCGTCTTTAGGACTATTATCTTGAAAATGGTTAAATCTTTGTCCATGAAAGCATTGATTCTTTATATTCTCATCAATATGAGTTGTTTTAGCCTACATATATTTCTTGTTGCTACAGCTCCCAAGATTCACCATTAGAAACTCCTATGACATTCAAAGACCTAATAGAACTGTGGGATAAGCTATAATGCTTATTTCTTACTTTGTCTTGCGTTTCCACCTTAGTAGACTTCTTTAACTACTTTGAAACTTCAACCTTTCTATTCACTCGCATTTCTATTTAGAAGGGTCATAACTACGTTTTTGGGACTATCGGCTTAAAAATGGTTAAATCTTTGTCAATGAAAGCATTGATTCTTCATATTCTCATCAATAGGTGTGAATTTGGCCTCCATATGTGTCTTGTTGCTATAACTCTGAAATTCACCATTAGAAACTCCTATGAGATTCCAAGAACTAACATAACTTTAGGATAAACTATAATGCTTGTTTCTTACTTTGACTTGCGTCTCCACCTTGGTAGCATGCTTTAACTACTTTAACACCTAAACACTTTTATTCACTCTCATTTCTATCTTGAAGGATCATAACTACGTTTTTGGAACAATTATCTTGAAAATGGTCTAATCTTTGCTAGTGAAAGCATTAATTCTTCAAATTGACATAAATTGGTTTTTTGTTAGCCTCCATAGGTGTTTCTTTGCTACAACTCGCAAATTTACCATTAGAAATTCCTAAGGGATTCAAACACCTAACAGAACTGTGGGCTAAGCTATAATGCTTGTTTCTTACTTTGTCTTGCGTCTCCACCTTGGTAGCATACTTCAACTACATTGACACTTTAACCTTTATATTCACTCTCAATTTCTATTTTGTTGGGTCATAACGCTGTCTTTAGAACTATTATCTTGAAAATGGTTAAATCTTTGTCCATGAAAGCATTGATTCTTTATATTCTCATCAATATGAGTTGTTTTAGCCTACATATATTTCTTGTTGCTCCAGCTCCCAAAATTCACCATTAGAAACTCATATGACATTCAAAGACCTAAAAGAACTGTGGGATAAGCTATAATGCTTATTTCTTATTTTGTCTTGCGTCTCCACCTTAGTAGACTTCTTTAACTACTTTGACACTTCAACCTTTCTATTCACTCGCATTTCTATTTAGAAGGCTCATACTACGTTTTTGGGACTATCATCTTAAAAATGGTTAAATCTTGGTCAATGAAAGCATTGATTCTTCATATTCTCATCAATAGGTGTTAATTTGGCCTCCATATGTGTCTTGTTGCTATAACTCTGAAATTCACCATTAGAAACTCCTATGAGATTCCAAGAACTAACATAACTCTAGGATAAACTATAATGCTTGTTTCTTACTTTGACTTGCGTCTCCACCTTGGTAGCATGCTTTAACTACTTTGACACCTTAACACTTTTATTCACTCTCATTTCTATCTTGAAGGGTCATAACTACGTTTTTGGAACAATTATCTTGAAAATGGTCTAATCTTTGTTAGTGAAAGCATTGATTCTTCAAATTGACATAAATTGGTTTTTTGTTAGCCTCCATAGGTGTCTCTTTGCTACAACTCGCAAATTTTCCATTAGAAATTATTAAGGGATTCAAACACCTAACAGAACTGTGGGCTAAGCTATAATGCTTGTTTCTTACTTTGTCTTGCGTCTCCACCTGGGTAGCATACTTCAACTACATTGACACTTTAACCTTTATATTCACTCTCAATTTCACTTTAGAACTATTATCTTGAAAATGGTTAAATCTTTGTCCATGAAAGCATTGATTCTTTATATTCTCATCAATATGAGTTGTTTTAGCCTACATATATTTCTTGTTGCTCCAGCTCCCAAAATTCACCATTAGAAACTCATATGACATTCAAAGACCTAAAAGAACTGTGGGATAAGCTATAATGCTTATTTCTTATTTTGTCTTGCGTCTCCACCTTAGTAGACTTCTTTAACTACTTTGACACTTCAACCTTTCTATTCACTCGCATTTCTATTTAGAAGGGTCATACTACGTTTTTGGGACTATCATCTTAAAAATGGTTAAATCTTTGTCAATGAAAGCATTGATTCTTCATATTCTCATCAATAGGTGTTAATTTGGCCTCCATATGTGTCTTGTTGCTATAACTCTGAAATTCACCATTAGAAACTCCTATGAGATTCCAAGAACTAACATAACTCTAGGATAAACTATAATGCTTGTTTCTTACTTTGACTTATGCTCCACCTTGGTAGCATGCTTTAACTACTTTGACACCTTAACACTTTTATTCACTCTCATTTCTATCTTGAAGGGTCATAACTACGTTTTTGGAACAATTATCTTGAAAATGGTCTAATCTTTGCTAGTGAAAGCATTGATTCTTCAAATTGACATAAATTGGTTTTTTGTTAGCCTCCATAGGTGTCTCTTTGCTACAACTCGCAAATTTACCATTAGAAATTATTAAGGGATTCAAACACCTAACAGAACTGTGGGCTAAGCTATATTGTTTGTTTCTTACTTTGTCTTTGCTCCACCTGGGTAGCATACTTCAACTACATTGACACTTTAACCTTTATATTCACTCTCAATTTCACTTTAGAACTATTACCTTGAATACGGTTAAATCTTTGTCCATGAAAGCATTGATTCTTTCTATTCTCATCAATATGAGTTGTTTTAGCCTACATATATTTCTTGTTGCTACAGCTCCCAAAATTCACCATTAGAAACTCCTATGACATTCAAAGACCTAATAGAACTGTGGGAGAAGCTATAATGCTTGTTTCTTACTTTGTCTTGCGTCTCCACCTTAGTAGACTTCTTTAACTACTTTGACACTTCAACCTTTCTATTCACTCGCATTTCTATTTAGAAGGGTCATACTACGTTTTTGGGACAATCATCTTAAAAATGGTTAAATCTTTGTCTATGAAAGCATTGATTCTTCATATTCTCATCAATAGGTGTTAATTTGGCCTCCATATGTGTCTTGTTGCTATAACTCTGAAATTCACCATTAGAAACTCCTATGTGATTCCAAGAACTAACATAACTCTAGGATAAACTATAATGCTTGTTTCTTACTTTGACTTCATGCGCTCCACCTTGGTAGCATGCTTTAACTACTTTGACACCTTAACACTTTTATTCACTCTCATTTCTATCTTGAAGGGTCATAACTACGTTTTTGGAACAATTATCTTGAAAATGGTCTAATCTTTGCTAGTGAAAGCATTGATTCTTCAAATTGACATAAATTGGTTTTTTGTTAGCCTCCATAGGTGTCTCTTTGCTACAACTCGCAAATTTACCATTAGAAATTATTAAGGGATTCAAACACCTAACAGAACTGTGGGCTAAGCTATAATGCTTGTTTCTTACTTTGTCTTGCGTCTCCACCTGGGTAGCATACTTCAACTACATTGACACTTTAACCTTTATATTCACTTTCAATTTCTATTTTGAAGGGTCATAACGCCGTCTTTAGGACTATTATCTTGAAAATGGTTAAATCTTTGTCCATGAAAGCATTGATTCTTTATATTCTCATCAATATGAGTTGTTTTAGCCTACATATATTTCTTGTTGCTACAGCTCCCAAGATTCACCATTAGAAACTCCTATGACATTCAAAGACCTAATAGAACTGTGGGATAAGCTATAATGCTTATTTCTTACTTTGTCTTGCGTTTCCACCTTAGTAGACTTCTTTAACTACTTTGAAACTTCAACCTTTCTATTCACTCGCATTTCTATTTAGAAGGGTCATAACTACGTTTTTGGGACTATCGTCTTAAAAATGGTTAAATCTTTGTCAATGAAAGCATTGATTCTTCATATTCTCATCAATAGGTGTGAATTTGGCCTCCATATGTGTCTTGTTGCTATAACTCTGAAATTCACCATTAGAAACTCCTATGAGATTCCAAGAACTAACATAACTTTAGGATAAACTATAATGCTTGTTTCTTACTTTGACTTGCGTCTCCACCTTGGTAGCATGCTTTAACTACTTTAACACCTAAACACTTTTATTCACTCTCATTTCTATCTTGAAGGATCATAACTACGTTTTTGGAACAATTATCTTGAAAATGGTCTAATCTTTGCTAGTGAAAGCATTAATTCTTCAAATTGACATAAATTGGTTTTTTGTTAGCCTCCATAGGTGTTTCTTTGCTACAACTCGCAAATTTACCATTAGAAATTCCTAAGGGATTCAAACACCTAACAGAACTGTGGGCTAAGCTATAATGCTTGTTTCTTACTTTGTCTTGCGTCTCCACCTTGGTAGCATACTTCAACTACATTGACACTTTAACCTTTATATTCACTCTCAATTTCTATTTTGTTGGGTCATAACGCTGTCT
Organism: Cardamine occulta; assembly: GCA_028015245.1. NCBI lineage: Eukaryota > Viridiplantae > Streptophyta > Magnoliopsida > Brassicales > Brassicaceae > Cardamine > Cardamine occulta. The sequence continues at coordinate 17,937,628 of CM051375.1, read as the reverse complement.
TTAGAACTATTATCTTGAAAATGGTTAAATCTTTGTCCATGAAAGCATTGATTCTTTATATTCTCATCAATATGAGTTGTTTTAGCCTACATATATTTCTTGTTGCTCCAGCTCCCAAAATTCACCATTAGAAACTCATATGACATTCAAAGACCTAAAAGAACTGTGGGATAAGCTATAATGCTTATTTCTTATTTTGTCTTGCGTCTCCACCTTAGTAGACTTCTTTAACTACTTTGACACTTCAACCTTTCTATTCACTCGCATTTCTATTTAGAAGGCTCATACTACGTTTTTGGGACTATCATCTTAAAAATGGTTAAATCTTGGTCAATGAAAGCATTGATTCTTCATATTCTCATCAATAGGTGTTAATTTGGCCTCCATATGTGTCTTGTTGCTATAACTCTGAAATTCACCATTAGAAACTCCTATGAGATTCCAAGAACTAACATAACTCTAGGATAAACTATAATGCTTGTTTCTTACTTTGACTTGCGTCTCCACCTTGGTAGCATGCTTTAACTACTTTGACACCTTAACACTTTTATTCACTCTCATTTCTATCTTGAAGGGTCATAACTACGTTTTTGGAACAATTATCTTGAAAATGGTCTAATCTTTGTTAGTGAAAGCATTGATTCTTCAAATTGACATAAATTGGTTTTTTGTTAGCCTCCATAGGTGTCTCTTTGCTACAACTCGCAAATTTACCATTAGAAATTATTAAGGGATTCAAACACCTAACAGAACTGTGGGCTAAGCTATAATGCTTGTTTCTTACTTTGTCTTGCGTCTCCACCTGGGTAGCATACTTCAACTACATTGACACTTTAACCTTTATATTCACTTTCAATTTCTATTTTGAAGGGTCATAACGCCGTCTTTAGGACTATTATCTTGAAAATGGTTAAATCTTTGTCCATGAAAGCATTGATTCTTTATATTCTCATCAATATGAGTTGTTTTAGCCTACATATATTTCTTGTTGCTACAGCTCCCAAGATTCACCATTAGAAACTCCTATGACATTCAAAGACCTAATAGAACTGTGGGATAAGCTATAATGCTTATTTCTTACTTTGTCTTGCGTTTCCACCTTAGTAGACTTCTTTAACTACTTTGAAACTTCAACCTTTCTATTCACTCGCATTTCTATTTAGAAGGGTCATAACTACGTTTTTGGGACTATCGTCTTAAAAATGGTTAAATCTTTGTCAATGAAAGCATTGATTCTTCATATTCTCATCAATAGGTGTGAATTTGGCCTCCATATGTGTCTTGTTGCTATAACTCTGAAATTCACCATTAGAAACTCCTATGAGATTCCAAGAACTAACATAACTTTAGGATAAACTATAATGCTTGTTTCTTACTTTGACTTGCGTCTCCACCTTGGTAGCATGCTTTAACTACTTTAACACCTAAACACTTTTATTCACTCTCATTTCTATCTTGAAGGATCATAACTACGTTTTTGGAACAATTATCTTGAAAATGGTCTAATCTTTGCTAGTGAAAGCATTAATTCTTCAAATTGACATAAATTGGTTTTTTGTTAGCCTCCATAGGTGTTTCTTTGCTACAACTCGCAAATTTACCATTAGAAATTCCTAAGGGATTCAAACACCTAACAGAACTGTGGGCTAAGCTATAATGCTTGTTTCTTACTTTGTCTTGCGTCTCCACCTTGGTAGCATACTTCAACTACATTGACACTTTAACCTTTATATTCACTCTCAATTTCTATTTTGTTGGGTCATAACGCTGTCTTTAGAACTATTATCTTGAAAATGGTTAAATCGTTGTCCATGAAAGCATTGATTCTTTATATTCTCATCAATATGAGTTGTTTTAGCCTACATATATTTCTTGTTGCTCTAGCTCCCAAAATTCACCATTAGAAACTCATATGACATTCAAAGACCTAATAGAACTGTGGGATAAGCTATAATGCTTATTTCTTACTTTGTCTTGCGTCTCCACCTTAGTAGACTTCTTTAAGTACTTTGACACTTCAACCTTTCTGTTCACTCGCATTTCTATTTAGAAGGGTCATACTACGTTTTTGGGACTATCATCTTAAAAATGGTTAAATCTTTGTCAATGAAAGCATTGATTCTTCATATTCTCATCAATAGGTGTTGATTTGGCCTCCATATGTGTCTTGTTGCTATAACTCTGAAATTCACCATTAGAAACTCCTATGAGATTCCAAGAGCTAACATAACTCTATGATAAACTATAATGGTTGTTTCTTACTTTGCCCTGCGTCTCCACCTTGGTAGCATGCTTTAACTATTTTGACACCTAAACACTTCTATTCACTCTCATTTCTATCTTGAAGGATCATAACTACGTTTTTGGAACAATTATCTTGAAAATGGTCTAATCTTTGTTAGTGAAAGAAATGATTCTTCAAATTCACATAAATTGGGGTTTTGTCAGCCTCCATAGGTGTCTCTTTGCTACAACTCGCAAATTTACCATTAGAAACTTCTAAGGGATTCAAACACCTAACAGAACTGTGGGCTAAGCTATAATGCTTGTTTCTTACTTTGTCTTGCGTCTCCACCTTGGTAGCATACTTCAACTACATAGAAACTTTAACCTTTATATTCACTCTCAATTTCTATTTTGAATGGTCATAACGCCGTCTTTGGGACTCTTATCTTGAAAATGTTTAAATCTTTGTCCATGAAACCATTGATTCTTTATATTCTCATCAATATGAGTTGTTTTAGCCTACATATATTTCTTGTTGCTACAGCTCCCAAGATTCACCATTAGAAACTCCTATGACATTCAAAGACCTAATAGAACTATGGGATAAGTTATAATGCTTGTTTCTTACTTTGAAGTGCGTCTCCACCTTGTATTAATCAAACAACAAATACCCAACAAGGAATAAAAGAAGAAAGGCCTAAATAGAGAAGCCCAGAACTGACGCCCAAATTGTTTTCGTCTCCAACAGCTCTATTTTGAACTCCAACGGCTCTATTACTATTCCCAACGGATAGATTAGACTCTGAACTACAAGATACACCTAGTTATTTTTGCGTTTAAGAGTTCTATAAATATGTAATCCATTGTAACACTTTACAACTACTGAGATAATAAAATCTCATAAGAGATAATAAAATCTCTCTATTCTCAATCTTCTTATTATTCATTCAGCTTCTCTCATTCTAGTTTCTAACAAACTTAAACTCTGAATTCTAACATGGTATCAGAGCATTGATCCATAAACAAGATCAAGTTTTTGATTTCCTCATTCTCTTCATCTGTTTCTTTTTTTCAAAACTGACATTGTTACAGCCCAGAAAATTTCAGAAACTAGTTCTTCAAGATTCAGCCCTCCTCTTTGTCTCCTTTGCATTTACGTCATCTCCTCCTTCATATTCAAAGCTTCCAAGAGCATTCACAAGCTCTACAGAGCTCCAAATCGAAAAGAATTTTTTCAAAATTCAAATTTCTCGTCCGTTTTTGGTACTGTTCACTGTCTTCTCCAAAAATTTCTTTGGTTTTCCTGGAAATACATCCTTTTAACTTCCTCCAAAAGCTCTGAGATTGATATATATTCATCCTAGACGAGCTGTGTGAAGTTAGAGTGGTCTATTTCTGGTGATTTCTCAAAGAACATTTTCCTAACTCTGAGATTGAAATTAATTCATCCTAGACGAGTTAGTGAAGTTGAGGCAGTGTAGTATCAAACGGTTAATCATTTTTTTTTTATCATGGAGGAGACAAAACCAACCGCAATTAGAGTCACCCTAAGAGGAGAGAACTATCTCCTATGGTCACGATCAACAAAATCCAACTTGTACGGACGCGGCTTGTGGAATCAGGTTGAACCAGCAAAAGGAAAAGAGCTTCAAGAAGGAGATGAAGAAGCTCGGGAAAAGTGGCTGCAAAAAGATCAAATAGTGCTCAGCATAATCCACAGCTCCTTGAGTGATTCAATATTTGAATTTTACTCATATTGTGAGACAGCTCAAGAACTTTGGAAAACTCTAAAGAAGGTGTATGGAGACATCACCAATCTTTCAAGAGTATTCGAAGTGAAGAAAGATCTCAGCAACCTCACTCAAGAAGATCAAGATTTTACCAAACACTTTGGTAAATATAGATCATTACTTGCTGAACTGGATATGCTGAGGCCGAGCACAAAAGACCTAAAAATTATAGAGGAAAGAAAAGAGCAAGATCGAGTATTTGGACTTCTCCAATCTCTCCATCCGAAATTTAATGACCTTATAAAGTACATTTTAAAGGAGGAGAAGCTACCAAGCCTTGAGAATGTCTGCTCTCAAATCCAAAAGGAGCAAGGCTCCTTAGATCTCTTCAGCAAAGGAGAGTTGCCAACGGCAAACAAAGGGTTTTACAAACCTCCATTCAGTTCCAACCAGAAAGGAACAACAAAGCAATGTGAACATTGCAAGAACATTGGCAAATTCAACCAAGGGAGAGGACACACCAAGGAGGAGTGCTTTATCCTTCATCCTCATCTCAGAGCCAACTTCAGAGCAAGGCAACAAGCAAATGAAGCAAACGCTTCAAATTATGCTCCAGCCACTCAACCAACTACAAGACTTTCGGTATGAACCCAAGTGCTCCAAACAGCCATTCTAATCAAGCCTCTACTTCAGAGAACAACGGCATGATCACCATGAGCAGAGCAGACTTAGAGGCAATGATCAAGACCATGCAAATTTGCAAGGAGTCTGGTATCACCTTTCTAGCCTCTAACCATTCAAAAACACTTTTAGTAGATTCAGGAGCTTCTCACCATATGATTAAAGATTCTGATCTACTAAATAATATTCAAAACACCTCTGGTCATGTTGAGGTTGCTAATGGAGTTAGAGTGCCAATTAAAGGCGTAGGAAATTTAAACCTGTTTGGAAATGAATCTAGTGCTTTTTACATGCCTACATTTAGCAATAATTTGGTCTCGGTAAAAAGAGCTACCACCGATCTCAATGCTTATGCTATATTTGGACCTAACAGCTTTCATTTTCAGGATATTAAAACTGGTGAAGTTTTAGGCAAGGGGAACACTAAGGGAGAGTTGTATACTCTAGAAGATCTCAAGAACCATTCTACATGCTCCAACTCTGCTAGTTTGCCGTTTATTAATTCCTGTCATGTAGCTAGTAGTTCAAATAATTTATGGCATGCTAGATTAGGCCATCCTCATTCTAGAGCTTTAAAATTAATTATGCCCAATGTAGTATTTGATAATTCTAAGTGTGAGTCTTGTATTATGGGAAAACATTGCAGAAGTGTTTTCCAAAACTCCTTATCAATATATGAGAATTGTTTTGATTTAGTTCACTCTGATGTTTGGACCTCACCTTGCCTATCTAGAGATAACATAAAATACTTTGTGACATTCATAGATGAAAAATCAAAATATACATGGGTCACATTGTTACCTTCTAAAGATAGAGTATTTGAGGCATTTGTCAACTTTCAAACATATGTGACTAATCATTTCAATGCTAAAATTAAGGTGCTAAGATCGGATAATGGAGGGAATACACAAGCCTATTTTTCAAGGCTCATTTGGCAAATCATGGCATCCTTTACCAAACGACCTGTCCTTATACACCACAACAGGATGGAGTGGCCAAAGGAAGAATAGGCATCTGATGGAAGTAGCAAGATCAATGATGTTCCACAAAAACATGCCAAGGAGATTTTGGGGAGATGCTGTCATGACCGCATGCTACCTCATTAATAGAATTCCAACAAAAGTCTTAGATGACTTATCACCATTTGAGGTATTAAACAAAACCAAACCAAATATTAATCACTTACGTGTGTTTGGTAGTGTTTGTTTTGTCCTAGTGCCAAGGGATCAAAGGAATAAGTTAGATGCAAAAAGCACTAGAAGCGTGTTCATTGGATACTCCACTACTCAAAAAGGGTACAGATGCTATGATCCAAGCACCAAACGCATCATGACGTCTAGAGATGTAAAATTCCTAGAAGATCAAAGTTATTTTGAGAAGTCGGGCTGGGAAAGTGTGAAAGACTTGGCTGACTCTACAACAGATCGAGCAGCCTCCCTTGAACACATTTTAAGTCACATGGGTCTTCCTCAAATGAATGAAGATCAAACAGCCCCTGCAAATAATCAAGAAGATCAGATTCAAGAAGAAGGGGTAAATGTTCAAAATGAGCAAGAGAATGACGAAGGAGTAAATGAACAAGGGGGAGTTAATCAAGAAACTCCACCAGAAGCTGATATTCAGCAAAATGAATATCATGAGGAAGAAGAGGCACCAGCACCAACCTTGCGAAGAAGCACACGCCAAAGATTTGGTCCAGACCATTGGAAACAAACTAGGGTCTATTATAACCATCAAGTTGTGGCTCACCCTATCCAAGCTCAGTGTTCTCTTGCCCTCTTGCCATCAGATCATCAAGCATTCCTTGGAAAGATAGAGCAGCATTACATTCCAAAGACCTATGAAGAAGCAAAAGAAATCAAGGTCTGGATGGATGCTATAGATGCTGAGATAGAAGCAATGGTTAGAAATCACACTTGGGATGTAAGTGATCTACCTTTGGGAAAAAGAGCTGTGACATCTAAATGGGTATTCACCATCAAGTATCACAGCAATGGAGAAATCGAAAGGTATAAAGCTCGAATGGTTGCAAGGGATTTACTCAAACTTATGGAGAAGACTATACGGACACCTTTGCACCAAGTGGCTAAGCTCCATACAGTTCGAAAGTGATTTTATCATTGGCAACCAATCTATCTTGGGAATTATGGCAAATGGATGTCAAAAACGCATTCCTCCAAGGAGAGCTTGAAGAAGAAGTGTACATGAAGCCTCCACAGGGTCTTGAAAGTTCAATTCCTCATGGCAAAGTTTTCAAACTTAGAAAAGCCATTTACGGCTCAAGCAATCCCCAAGAGCCTGGTACCACAAGCTAAGCTTTTACACTAACAGCCAAAGGATTTAAAAGATCAGAGGCTGATCACACCTTGTTTACTTCTCAAAGTGCTCAAGGAATCATTGTAGTCTTGGTATATGTAGATGACTTGATCATTTCCTAATGATCAAGGGTATTCAAGAAACCAAACTTTTTCTTAAATCTGTATTTGATATAAAAGATCTAGGTGAACTTAAATATTTTCTAGGTATAGAGATATGCCGCTCTCCGAAGGCTTGTTTCTATCCCAAAGAAAATATTCACTGACGGCTTACAGAGACAGGAAAATTAGGTTCTAAACCGCCAAGACACCTCCGGAAGATGGCTACAAGGTCAGGAGAAAGGGGGAGAAAGGACAAGATCCACTTGACAAACCATTTGAAGATCCAGCTCAATACCGGCGGCTTGTAGGTAAGTTAATTTACTTAACCATAACAAGGCCTGACCTATGCTTTGCTGTGAATCAGGTGAGCCAACACATGAAAGAGCCCTTGGTGCACCACTGGAATATGGTGGAAAGAATTCTGAGATACATCAAAGGATCACCAGGGCAAGGTGTTTGGATGGGAAAGAATAATAGTACTGAAGTTGTGGGCTATTGTGATGCGGATTATGCTGGAGATACGATGGATAGAAAATCCACAACTGGCTATTGCACATTTATTGGAGGGAACTTAGTAACCTGGAAATCTAAGAAGCAAAAGGTGAGTATAGAGCAATGAAGAAGCTCACAAATGAGCTAGTATGGCTAAAGGCGCTTCTAAAGGATCTGGGAATTGAGAGCACAAGTCCCATTACCATGCATTGTGACAATCAAGCAGCAGTTCACATTGCTACAAATTTAGTCTTCCATGAACGAACCAAGCACATAGAAGTGGATTGTCACAAAGTTAGAGAGAAGATCATTGAAGGAGTAATCCTCCCATGCTATACAAGAAGCGAAGATCAGCTTGCTGACATATTCACCAAATCTACAAGTCTCAAGATTTGCAACCACATTCAGAGCAAGCTTGGACTAATAGATCTCACTCATCCTTGATCACGCCTCTCCATTTCCAGAGACACTACACTCTTTTCCTCACAAGGAGGTTTTCCCACTGGGTTTGTACTTGTGAGGTTTTTAATGAGGTAGTTGTGAGGATTTTTTTCTGGAAAATCAAACTTAGTCTCCACACTCATTCCGGCTAAGTTTGAGGGGGAGTATTAATCAAGCAACAAATACCCAACAAGGAATAAAAGAAGAAAGGCCTAAATAGAAAAGCCCAGAACTGACGCCCAAATTGTTTTCGTCTCCAACAGCTCTATTTTGAACTCCAACGGCTCTATTACTATTCCCAACGGATAGATTAGACTCTGAACTACAAGATACACCTAGTTATTTTTGCGTTTAAGAGTTCTATAAATATGTAATCCATTGTAACACTTAACAACTACTGAGATAATAAAATCTCATAAGAGATAATAAAATCTCTCTATTCTCAATCTTCTTATTATTCATTCAGCTTCTCTCATTCTAGTTTCTAACAAACTTAAACTCTGAATTCTAACACCTTGGTAGAAACCTTTAACTACTTTGACACCTAAACACTTCTAATCACTCTCAATTCTATTTTGAAGGGTCATAACTACGTTTTTGGAACAATTACCTTGAAAATGGTCAAATCTTTGTTAGTGAAATTATTGATTCTTCAAATTCACATAAATAGGTGTTTTGTCATCCTCCATAGGTGTCTCCTTGCTACAACTCCCAAATTTACCATTAGAAACTCCTAAGGGATTCAAACACCTAACAGAACTGTGGGCTAAGCTATAATGCTTGTTTCTTACTTTGTCTTGCGTCTCCACCTTGGTAGCATACTTTAACTACATTGACACTTTAACCTTTATATTCACTCTCAATTTCTATTTTGAAGGGTCATAACGCCGTCTTTGGGACTATTACCTTGAATACGGTTAAATCTTTGTCCATGAAAGCATTGATTCTTTCTATTCTCATCAATATGAGTTGTTTTAGCCTACATATATTTCTTGTTGCTACAGCTCCCAAAATTCACCATTAGAAACTCCTATGACATTCAAAAACCTAATAGAACTGTGGGAGAAGCTATAATGCTTGTTTGTTACTTTGTCTTGCGTCTCCACCTTAGTAGACTTCTTTAACTACTTTGACACTTTAACCTTTCTATTCACTCGCATTTCTATTTATAAGGGTCATAACTATGTTTTTGGGACTATCGTCTTAAAAATGGTTAAATCTTTGTCAATGAAAGCATTGATTCTTCATATTCTCATCAATAGGTGTTAATTAGGCCTCCATATCTGTTTTGTTGCTATAACTCTGAAATTCACCAATAGAAACTCCTATGAGATTCCAAGAACTAACATAACTCTAGGATAAACTATAATGCTTGTTTCTTACTTTGACTTGCGTCTCCACCTTGGTAGCATGCTTTAACTACTTTGACACCTAAACACTTCTATTCACTCTCATTTCTATCTTGAAGGGTCATAACTACGTTTTTGGGACAATTATCTTGAAAATGGTCTAATCTTTGTTAGTGAAAGCATTGATTCTTCAAATTCACATAAATTAGTGTTTTGTCAGCCTCCGTAGGTGTCTCCTTGCTACAACTCCCAAATTTACCATTAGAAACTCCTAAGGGATTCAAACACCTAACAGAACTGTGGGCTAAGCTATAATGCTTGTTTATTACTTTGTCTTGCGTCTCCACCTTGGTAGCATACTTCAACTACATAGAAACTTTAACCTTTATATTCACTCTCAATTTCTATTTTGAACGGTCATAACGCCGTCTTTGGGACTCTTATCTTGAAAATGTTTAAATCTTTGTCCATGAAAGCATTCATTCTTTATATTCTCATCAATATGAGTTGTTTTAGCCTAGATATATTTCTTGTTGATACAGCTCCGAAGATTCACCATTAGAAACTCCTATGACATTCAAAGACCTAATAGAACTGTGGGATAAGTTATAATGCTTGTTTCTTACTTTGACCTGCGTCTCCACCTTGGTAGAAAGCTTTAACTACTTTGACACCTAAACACTTCTAATCACTCTCAATTCTATTTTGAAGGGTCATAACTACGTTTTTGGAACAATTATCTTGAAAATGGACAAATCTTTGTTAGTGAAAGCATTGATTCTTCAAATTCACATAAATAGGTGTTTTGTCAGCCTCCATAGGTGTCTCTCTGCTACAACTCGCAAATTTACCATTAGAAACTCCTAAGGGATTCGATCACCTAACAGAACTGTGGGATAAGCTATAATGCTTGTTTCTTACTTTGTCTTGTATCTCAATCTTGGTAGCATACTTCAACTACATTGACACTTTAACCTTTATATTCACTCTCATTTCTATTTTGAAGGGTCATAACGCCGTGTTTGGGACTATTCTCTTGAAAGTGGTTAAATCTTTGCCCATGAAAGTATTGATTTTTCATATTCTCATCAATATGAGTTGTTTTAGCTTAAATATATTTCTTGTTGCTACAGCTCCCAAAATTCACCATTAGAAACTCCTATGACATTCAAAGACCTAATAGAACTGTGGGATAAGCTCTAATGCTTGTTTTACTTTATCTTGCATCTCCACCTTAGCAGCATTCTTTAACAACTTTGACAATTCAACCTTTCTATTCACTCTTATTTCTATTTAGAAGGGTCATAACTGTGAGAATTGATGCAGAAATATGAACTAAGAGAATGAGAGAATTAAGAGAATAGATGCATAAAACAAGTAAAGGAGAATGAGAGATTATGCAAATTAAACAAGAGAGAATAAGAGATTAATGCTGAATGTAAATAATTAAGGAGAATAGGTGATTAAGCAAGAACAATAGAGAGAGCAGCCCCTAAGGGCCATTTTAAGCCAAAGGAGGCGCAAATAATGATTAGGTTACAAGGGGAGGGGTTTCCTCCTTTTATAGTTGAAGGAGGAGGACCTACATAAAAAAACTGCAGGAATAATGAAACCGCAGCTTACAGCACGGGATGAATAGTAATCTCGTGTCTCGGGATGAATAGTACCCGAGATGAATAGTATTCTATCTTCTTCGTGGAATGCCTTTTCTCAATAGATTCACGGGATGAATAGTAATCTCGGGTCTCGGGATGAATAGTACCCGAGATGAATAGTACCCGGTCTTCTTCACTGAAGGCCTTTTCTCAATAATCCCCCCCAGCTTAGCCGTCCGTGAACAAAGACTAAGCTTGGACCTACATAGGCGACATTCGTAAAAACCTCATCATAGAAAAAACCACTTGGGAAAAAATCTATGATGAGGAAAAGAGCATAACGTCTATGAGTAGGGGATATGATCAAGGATGAGAGTGTAGCGTGAAGACTTTAAGTACCTCGATCTTCATAAAGATAGCTTTGAGCCACGTCGACTTTCCTATGCTTCTTTCTTGTCCGGTCTCTAGCTTCCGCTTCTTGTCCAGTCTCTTGCTTTAGCTTGCTTTTCACTTCCTCTTCAAGGACATAGTTTTGAAGGTATGGATGTTTTCATGTGCTTCATCTAGCTGGTCTCATGACTTGGCATTTTTTCTTTCCTCCATTTGTTTAGCTTGGCTACTCATATGCGTTTCCCGGTCTCCTCTTTTAAGGTAGCCTTCGTTTCTCCATACGGTATGCCTCGAAGTGCTTGGTTACTCCCTGACTTACTTCGATCAGAACCTTCCCAAACGCATCATGCCTTGCCATCTTGACCACACTTCATAAACACACGCTTCATAAATACACTCGCCTTTCCTCTATAGTGCTCACATACTCCCCCTCAAGCTTGATCATGCATCAATGTATCCATCTGACCAAGCTTGTGACACGGAGAGGAAAAAACTCCCCTCTGTTCCTTAGCCCTTGGTTTGAAAATCTTCACTTTTCACCAGACAGATCACTTTTCGTAAACCAAACACAATTCGAAAACCATAACCAAGAAACACTTCAAACTGGTCCCAAACGAACACTAACTCTTGTAGTTCCCTTTGTGTCCAAATATCGTCACAAGCAGAGCATTGGAAGCCTTTCATCGAATAGGACACTTCTAATGAACCAACCGCTTTTACTTTCATTTCTTCTCATGTGATCCTTTTCTTTGTCTCTAAACTTCTTGGGAGAATAGTCACGGCACTTACTCCTTTTGTACCTTCATCATGAGATACAAAATTTTAAAGCAATGGCCGTGGGATTTTAAGAAGCTTAGATAAAATATAGAGTAACACATAAGAGAAATGAATTTAATGATATCAAGACGAAAACAAATTGTAACACTAAGTATGATGGAATAAGCAAGAGTTTAGAGAGTTTTCCTTGTGGTTTATGATCCGTAAACAAGTATGGTGATTTTTTTTTTTTTTTTTTTTTTGGAACACCTTTAGTGGATCTTCTTCTCAACATTTCTTGAGTAACACCGTTCTTTATCCATCTTATGAATATGTAAGCTCCAAAGACTTCTTTTACTCTATTTCTTCTCGATGTGTACCCTTCTTCTTTAACACTTCTCTCACCAAGAATAATCCCGGCTTTCCTTGTTTAAACCCTTCATAGAGGACTTAAATTCAGTAAGTAATTGCCATGGGGGGTTTAAGAAGGTAAAACAAATTGGGTTTGCATATTAAAGAAATAAGAGAAATAATTCACAAGACTCAAAGATATTCAAATTAATGACAAGTTCAAGTGTACTCCCTTTGGGTTGATAACTCAGATAGTGCCCCATTAGTCATGAATTGGATTGATCAATGTGATCTTCATGCATTTTCTTCTTGTGATTTATACACTTTTACCTATGCATACACAAGGGTTAGTAGCAAAAAAAATTTCCTCTTTATGGTTCTTCACCATAAAGACTATTTACTCTCTTATGAGAGCTTGGATTTAATTATGGTCTTAGGAATTTTCAAATCATTAAGATATAAAACTCGGACCAAAATTTTATCCTTAGCAAAACTGAGATGTACCAAAGCCATATTTTGTTTCACATTCATAAGAAAGAAAGCAGACTAAGATTCATCTTTTCATTTGAAAACAAGGGATGAACAATGATTTATTTGGAAATACTTCACATAAAAATATTTTCCCAGATCAATGTTCATCTTTTGAAAACAATCATTGACTTCAGGCTTTTAAAGCAGCTAGTCATGATTTAACTTCGGGTGAAAAAATGATCTTAGGTGTATTTTAAACTCACAAGGAATTTTAATACGGACCATTTCACCTTAGGGAGCAAAATCATGAACCAGGGACTTCAATGCTTAGAAGCGGTCCAAGGTTTTAAATTCAAGGAATAGAAATGAAAAATAATTTAAAGATTGAAGGAACCAAGGACTTAAAATATTTTGAAAGTAGTCCAAGGTCTGATTTTGATCAAAAGAACTTGGATTCAGCAAGGTTCTACAGCCATGAGTATCCTTAAGGTTTCCTCTCCTTATTTAAAAAGATTCAGGTTCCTCTAGGACTCTAGCTACAGATTCATCAAGGTTCTCATTCTTTTTGATTTAAAAGGAAATTTGGATTCAACATGCTCATCTAAACTCATAAGGCCTAAATGTGCCCTGATTCTCTTTCCTTAAAGCCAGATTCATCATAGCTTCACACGCCTCAATCCATAAGGGTTAAGCAAATTTTACTATGGTTCTCAGCAAAAGAGGAATCAGATTCAACAAGGCCATTTCTACCCACAAGGGCATAATAAACCAGGGTTCTCTTTCCTTTAGCTGGAATCAACTCGGCTTTTGAAGAGAAGATGATTTAATTTCAGTTTATGCTTGTTTCCACAAGGAAGAAGCTTTTACTATAAATCTCTTTCTCAAGGAAGCTTGGATTCAGCAAAGTCATTTATACTCATAAGAGCTGAATGAACCCAGGTTCTCCTCCCTTTAATTGGAAGCTTGGATTCAGCAAGGTCATTTACGCTCATAAGAGCAAAATGAACCCAGGTTCACCTTCCTTTAACCGATTTTCAACACAGCTTTAAGACACTAAACAGATGACTTAGAGATTTCAGATGGGGTTTAAAGAGAGTAGATTAAGTGCCCAGCAAAACCATGGAATCCATGGATTAAGCGCTTGTAGCATACTTATCTCTTTCTCTCTTTTGTGGTTTATTATCCACAGCCACCAAGCTCATCTCTTCATTGTCAAACCCAGAATAAAACAAACATATATACCACGACACTAGGTGCATTAGATCTATAGAAATCAAGCACCATTCAGCGTGGTTCCCATGTCTTGAATCACCCAAATCGCAAATCTGAATCAAAATTACAATGGATTTCACTTTTCTATTCCAATGGAACTAGAAATTCATCCAAGGTTTTAAAAGGAAACAAAAAAAGCGATTTTGAGTCTTATTCATAACTAACAATGACTTAGAGAAGAAAAAATGAGGCTTAGAGATGATGAGAAAAAAAAATCTGAGCCCAAGAAACCATGGATCCAAAGACCAACAGCTAGGAGCTTTCAGCTACAGATTTCGTTTCTTCCCTTGTAGTTCTTTACCACCCCTCACTTCCTTCCCCCCATTGTCATAAAGGATCTCTAAACATGGCTTGGAGAAAAGGCTGGGGCTTAAGAATGAAGAGAAAACATTGAGCTAAGCTTCAAACCATTGAAATGGAGAGGAGTTTTAAGCATCAGATGATTCTTTCAAGCCTCCATCCTTTCTCTTCATCGCCATCTGCTCTGATACCATGTGAGAATTGATGTAGAAATATGAACTAAGAGAATGAGAGAATTAAGAGAATAGATGCATAAAACAAGTAAAGGAGAATGAGAGATTATGCAAATTAAACAAGAGAGAATAAGAGATTAATGCTGAATGTAAATAATTAAGGAGAATAGGTGATTAAGCAAGAACAATAGAGAGAGCAGCCCCTAAGGGCCATTTTAAGCCAAAGGAGGCGCAAATAATGATTAGGTTACAAGGGGAGGGGTTTCCTCCTTTTATAGTTGAAGGAGGAAGCCCTAAATAAAAAAACTGCAGCAATAATGAAACCGCAGCTTACAGCACGGGATGAATAGTAATCTCGTGTCTCGGGATGAATAGTACCCGAGATGAATAGTATTCTATCTTCTTCGTGGAATGCCTTTTCTCAATAGATTCACGGGATGAATAGTAATCTCGGGTCTCGGGATGAATAGTACCCGAGATGAATAGTACCCGGTCTTCTTCACGGAATGCCTTTTCTCAATAATAACAACTTTTTTGGGACAATCTACTTGAAAATTGTTAAATCTTTGTCAATGAAAGCATTGATTCTTCATATTCTCATCAATAGGTGTTAATTTGGCCTCCATATTTGTCTGGTTGCTATAACTCTGAAATTCACCATTAGAAACTCCTATGAGATTCTAAGAACTAACATAACTCTAGGATAAACTATAATGGTTGTTTCTTACTTTGACTTGCGTCTCCAACATGTTAGCATGCTTTAACTACTTTGACACCTAAACACTTCTATTCACTCTCATTTCTATCTTGAAGGGTCATAACTACGTTTTTGGAACAATTATCTTGAAAATGGTCTAATCTTTGTTAGTGAAAGCATTGATTCTTCAAATTCACATAAATTGGTGTTTTGTCAGCCTGCGTAGGTGTCTCCTTGCTACAACTCCCAAATTTACCATTAGAAACTCCTAAGGGATTCAAACACCTAACAGAACTGTGGGCTAAGCTATAATGCTTGTTTCTTACTTTGTCTTGCGTCTCCACCTTGGTAGCATACTTAAACTACATAGAAATTTTAACCTTTATATTCACTCTCAATTTCTATTTTGAAGGGTCATAACGCCGTCTTTGGGACTCTTATCTTGAAAATGTTTAAATCTTTGTCCATGAAAGCATTCATTCTTTATATTCTCATCAATATGAGTTGTTTTAGCCTACATATATTTCTTGTTGCTACAGCTCCCAAGATTCACCATTAGAAACTCCTATGACATTCAAAGACCTAATAGAACTGTGGGATAAGTTATAATGCTTGTTTCTTACTTTGACCTGCGTCTCCACCTTGGTAGAAAGCTTTAACTACTTTGACACCTAAACACTTCTAATCACTCTCAATTCTATTTTGAAGGGTCATAACTACGTTTTTGGAACAATTATCTTGAAAATGGACAAATCTTTGTTAGTGAAAGCATTGATTCTTGAAATTCACATAAATAGGTGTTTTGTCAGCCTCCATAGGTGTCTCTCTGCTACAACTCGCAAATTTACCGTTACAAACTCCTAAGGGATTCGATCACCTAACAGAACTATGGGATAAGCTATAATGCTTGTTTCTTACTTTGTCTTGTATCTCAATCTTGGTAGCATACTTCAACTACATTGACACTTTAACCTTTATATTCACTCTCATTTCTATTTTGAAGGGTCATAACGCCGTGTTTGGGACTATTCTCTTGAAAGTGGTTAAATCTTTGCCCATGAAAGTATTGATTTTTCATATTCTCATCAATATGAGTTGTTTTAGCTTAAATATATTTCTTGTTGCTACAGCTCCCAAAATTCACCATTAGAAACTCCTATGACATTCAAAGACCTAATAGAACTGTGGGATAAGCTCTAATGCTTGTTTCTTACTTTATCTTGCGTCTCCACCTTAGCAGCATTCTTTAACAACTTTGACAATTCAACCTTTCTATTCACTCTTATTTCTATTTAGAAGGGTCATAACAACTTTTTTGGGACAATCTACTTGAAAATGGTTAAATCTTTGTCAATGAAAGCATTGATTCTTCATATTCTCATCAATAGGTGTTAATTTGGCCTCCATATTTGTCTGGTTGCTATAACTATGAAATTCACCATTAGAAACTCCTATGAGATTCTAAGAACTAACATAACTCTAGGATAAACTATAATGGTTGTTTCTTACTTTGACTTGCGTCTCCAACATGGTAGCATGCTTTAACTACTTTGACACCTAAACACTTCTATTCACTCTCATTTCTATCTTGAAGGGTCATAACTACGTTTTTGGAACAATTATCTTAAAAATGGTCTAATCTTTGTTAGTGAAAGCATTGATTCTTCAAATTCACATAAATTGGTGTTTTGTCAGCCTGCGTAGGTGTCTCCTTGCTACAACTCCCAAATTTACCATTAGAAACTCCTAAGGGATTCAAACCCCTAACAGAACTGTGGGCTAAGCTATAATGCTTGTTTCTTACTTTGTCTTGCGTCTCCACCTTGGTAGCATACTTAAACTACATAGAAATTTTAACCTTTATATTCACTCTCAATTTCTATTTTGAAGGGTCATAACGCCGTCTTTGGGACTCTTATCTTGAAAATGTTTAAATCTTTGTCCATGGAAGCATTCATTCTTTATATTCTCATCAATATGAGTTGTTTTAGCCTATATATATTTGTTGTTGCTACAGCTCCCAAGATTCACCATTAGAAACTCCTATGACATTCAAAGACCTAATAGAACTGTGGGATAAGTTATAATGCTTGTTTCTTACTTTGACTCAGGCTCCACCTTGGTAGAAAGCTTTAACTACTTTGACACCTAAACACTTCTAATCACTCTCAATTCTATTTTGAAGGGTCATAACTACGTTTTAGGAACAATTATCTTGAAAATGGACAAATCTTTGTTAGTGAAAGCATTGATTCTTCAAATTCACATAAATAGGTGTTTTGTCAGCCTCCATAGGTGTCTCTCTGCTACAACTCGCAAATTTACCGTTAGAAACTCCTAAGGGATTCGATCACCTAACAGAACTGTGGGATAAGCTATAATGCTTGTTTCTTACTTTGTCTTGTATCTCAACCTTGGTAGCATACTTCAACTACATTGACACTTTAACCTTTATATTCACTCTCATTTCTATTTTGAAGGGTCATAACGCCGTGTTTGGGACTATTCTCTTGAAAGTGGTTAAATCTTTGCCCATGAAAGTATTGATTTTTCATATTCTCATCAATATGAGTTGTTTTAGCTTAAATATATTTCTTGTTGCTACAGCTCCCAAAATTCACCATTAGAAACTCCTATGACATTCAAAGACCTAATAGAACTGTGGGATAAGCTCTAATGCTTGTTTCTTACTTTATCTTGCGTCTCCACCTTAGCAGCATTCTTTAACAAATTTGACAATTCAACCTTTCTATTCACTCTTATTTCTATTTAGAAGGGTCATAACAACTTTTTTGGGACAATCTACTTGAAAATGGTTAAATCTTTGTCAATAAAAGTATTGATTCTTCATATTCTCATCAATAGGTGTTAATTTGGCCTCCATATTTGTCTGGTTGCTATAACTCTGAAATTCACCATTAGAAACTCCTATGAGATTCTAAGAACTATCATAACTCTAGGATAAACTATAATGGTTGTTTCTTACTTTGACTTGCGTCTCCAACATGGTAGCATGCTTTAACTACTTTGACACCTAAACACTTCTATTCACTCTCATTTCTATCTTGAAGGACCATAACTACGTTTTTGGAACAATTATCTTGAAAATGGTCTAATCTTTGTTAGTGAAAGCATTGATTCTTCAAATTCACATAAATTGGTGTTTTGTCAGCCTGCGTAGGTGTCTCCTTGCTACAACTCCCAAATTTACCATTAGAAACTCCTAAGGGATTCAAACACCTAACAGAACTGTGGGCTAAGCTATAATGCTTGTTTCTTACTTTGTCTTGCGTCTCCACCTTGGTAGCATACTTAAACTACATAGAAATTTTAACCTTTATATTCACTCTCAATTTCTATTTTGAAGGGTCATAACGCCGTCTTTGGGACTCTTATCTTGAAAATGTTTAAATCTTTGTCCATGGAAGCATTCATTCTTTATATTCTCATCAATATGAGTTGTTTTAGCCTACATATATTTGTTGTTTCTACAGCTCCCAAGATTCACCATTAGAAACTCCTATGACATTCAAAGACCTAATAGAACTGTGGGATAAGTTATAATGCTTGTTTCTTACTTTGACCTGCGTCTCCACCTTGGTAGAAAGCTTTAACTACTTTGACACCTAAACACTTCTAATCACTCTCAATTCTATTTTGAAGGGTCATAACTACGTTTTTGGAACAATTATCTTGAAAATGGACAAATCTTTGTTAGTGAAAGCATTGATTCTTGAAATTCACATAAATAGGTGTTTTGTCAGCCTCCATAGGTGTCTCTCTGCTACAACTCGCAAATTTACCGTTACAAACTCCTAAGGGATTCGATCACCTAACAGAACTATGGGATAAGCTATAATGCTTGTTTCTTACTTTGTCTTGTATCTCAATCTTGGTAGCATACTTCAACTACATTGACACTTTAACCTTTATATTCACTCTCATTTCTATTTTGAAGGGTCATAACGCCGTGTTTGGGACTATTCTCTTGAAAGTGGTTAAATCTTTGCCATGAAAGTATTGATTTTTCATATTCTCATCAATATGAGTTGTTGTAGCTTAAATATATTTCTTGTTGCTACAGCTCCCAAAATTCACCATTAGAAACTGCTATGACATTCAAAGACCTAATAGAACTGTGGGATAAGCTATAATGCTTGTTTCTTACTTTGTCTTGCGTCTCCACCTTAGCAGCATTCTTTAATAACTTTGACAATTCAACCTTTCTATTCACTCTTATTTCTATTTAGAAGGGTCATAACAACTTTTTTGGGACAATCTACTTGAAAATTGTTAAATCTTTGTCAATGAAAGCATTGATTCTTCATATTCTCATCAATAGGTGTTAATTTGGCCTCCATATTTGTCTGGTTGCTATAACTCTGAAATTCACCATTAGAAACTCCTATGAGATTCTAAGAACTATCATAACTCTAGGATAAACTATAATGGTTGTTTCTTACTTTGACTTGCGTCTCCCACATGGTAGCATACTTTAACTACTTTGACACCTAAACACTTCTATTCACTCTCAATTCTATCTTGAAGGGTCATAACTACGTTTTTGGAACAATTATCTTGAAAATGGTCTAATCTTTGTTAGTGAAAGCATTGATTCTTCAAATTCACATAAATTGGTGTTTTGTCAGCCTCCGTAGGTGTCTCCTTGCTACAACTCCCAAATTTACCATTAGAAACTCCTAAGGGATTCAAACACCTAACAGAACTGTGGGCTAAGCTATAATGCTTGTTTCTTACTTTGTCTTGCGTCTCCACCTTGGTAGCATACTTAAACTACATAGAAATTTTAACCTTTATATTCACTCTCAATTTCTATTTTGAAGGGTCATAACGCCGTCTTTGGGACTCTTATCTTGAAAATGTTTAAATCTTTGTCCATGAAAGCATTCATTCTTTATATTCTCATCAATATGAGTTGTTTTAGCCTACATATATTTCTTGTTGCTACAGCTCCCAAGATTCACCATTAGAAACTCCTATGACATTCAAAGACCTAATAGAACTGTGGGATAAGTTATAATGCTTGTTTCTCAGTTTGACTTGCGTCTCCACCTTGGTAGCTTGCTTTAACTACTTTGACACCTAAACATTTCTATTCACTCTCATTTCTATCTTGAATGGTCATAACTACGTTTTTGGAACAATTATCTTGAAAATGGACAAATCTTTGTTAGTGAAAGCATTGATTCTTGAAATTCACATAAATAGGTGTTTTGTCAGCCTCCATAGGTGTCTCTCTGCTACAACTCGCAAATTTACCGTTACAAACTCCTAAGGGATTCGATCACCTAACAGAACTATGGGATAAGCTATAATGCTTGTTTCTTACTTTGTCTTGTATCTCAATCTTGGTAGCATACTTCAACTACATTGACACTTTAACCTTTATATTCACTCTCATTTCTATTTTGAAGGGTCATAATACGTGTTTGGGACTATTCTCTTGAAAGTGGTTAAATCTTTGCCCATGAAAGTATTGATTTTTCATATTCTCATCAATATGAGTTGTTTTAGCTTAAATATATTTCTTGTTGCTACAGCTCCCAAAATTCACCATTAGAAACTCCTATGACATTCAAAGACCTAATAGAACTGTGGGATAAGCTCTAATGCTTGTTTCTTACTTTATCTTGCGTCTCCACCTTAGCAGCATTCTTTAACAACTTTGACAATTCAACCTTTCTATTCACTCTTATTTCTATTTAGAAGGGTCATAACAACTTTTTTGGGACAATCTACTTGAAAATGGTTAAATCTTTGTCAATAAAAGTATTGATTCTTCATATTCTCATCAATAGGTGTTAATTTGGCCTCCATATTTGTCTGGTTGCTATAACTCTGAAATTCACCATTAGAAACTCCTATGAGATTCTAAGAACTATCATAACTCTAGGATAAACTATAATGGTTGTTTCTTACTTTGACTTGCGTCTCCAACATGGTAGCATGCTTTAACTACTTTGACACCTAAACACTTCTATTCACTCTCATTTCTATCTTGAAGGACCATAACTACGTTTTTGGAACAATTATCTTGAAAATGGTCTAATCTTTGTTAGTGAAAGCATTGATTCTTCAAATTCACATAAATTGGTGTTTTGTCAGCCTGCGTAGGTGTCTCCTTGCTACAACTCCCAAATTTACCATTAGAAACTCCTAAGGGATTCAAACTCCTAACAGAACGTGGGCTAAGCTTATAATGCTTGTTTCTTACTTTGTCTTGGCTCCACCTTGGTAGCATACTTAAACTACATAGAAATTTTAACCTTTATATTCACTCTCAATTTCTATTTTGAAGGGTCATAACGCCGTCTTTGGGACTCTTATCTTGAAAATGTTTAAATCTTTGTCCATGGAAGCATTCATTCTTTATATTCTCATCAATATGAGTTGTTTTAGCCTACATATATTTGTTGTTTCTACAGCTCCCAAGATTCACCATTAGAAACTCCTATGACATTCAAAGACCTAATAGAACTGTGGGATAAGTTATAATGCTTGTTTCTTACTTTGACTCAGCCTCCACCTTGGTAGAAAGCTTTAACTACTTTGACACCTAAACACTTCTAATCACTCTCAATTCTATTTTGAAGGGTCATAACTACGTTTTTGGAACAATTATCTTGAAAATGGACAAATCTTTGTTAGTGAAAGCATTGATTCTTGAAATTCACATAAATAGGTGTTTTGTCAGCCTCCATAGGTGTCTCTCTGCTACAACTCGCAAATTTACCGTTACAAACTCCTAAGGGATTCGATCACCTAACAGAACTATGGGATAAGCTATAATGCTTGTTTCTTACTTTGTCTTGTATCTCAATCTTGGTAGCATACTTCAACTACATTGACACTTTAACCTTTATATTCACTCTCATTTCTATTTTGAAGGGTCATAACGCCGTGTTTGGGACTATTCTCTTGAAAGTGGTTAAATCTTTTGCCATGAAAGTATTGATTTTTCATATTCTCATCAATATGAGTTGTTGTAGCTTAAATATATTTCTTGTTGCTACAGCTCCCAAAATTCACCATTAGAAACTGCTATGACATTCAAAGACCTAATAGAACTGTGGGATAAGCTATAATGCTTGTTTCTTACTTTGTCTTGCGTCTCCACCTTAGCAGCATTCTTTAATAACTTTGACAATTCAACCTTTCTATTCACTCTTATTTCTATTTAGAAGGGTCATAACAACTTTTTTGGGACAATCTACTTGAAAATTGTTAAATCTTTGTCAATGAAAGCATTGATTCTTCATATTCTCATCAATAGGTGTTAATTTGGCCTCCATATTTGTCTGGTTGCTATAACTCTGAAATTCACCATTAGAAACTCCTATGAGATTCTAAGAACTATCATAACTCTAGGATAAACTATAATGGTTGTTTCTTACTTTGACTTGCGTCTCCAACATGTTAGCATGCTTTAACTACTTTGACACCTAAACACTTCTATTCACTCTCATTTCTATCTTGAAGGGTCATAACTACGTTTTTGGAACAATTATCTTGAAAATGGTCTAATCTTTGTTAGTGAAAGCATTGATTCTTCAAATTCACATATATTGGTGTTTTGTCAGCCTCCGTAGGTGTCTCCTTGCTACAACTCCCAAATTTACCATTAGAAACTCCTAAGGGATTCAAACACCTAACAGAACTGTGGGCTAAGCTATAATGCTTGTTTCTTACTTTGTCTTGCGTCTCCACCTTGGTAGCATACTTAAACTACATAGAAATTTTAACCTTTATATTCACTCTCAATTTCTATTTTGAAGGGTCATAACGCCCTTTGGGACTCTTATCTTGAAAATGTTTAAATCTTTGTCCATGAAAGCATTCATTCTTTATATTCTCATCAATATGAGTTGTTTTAGCCTACATATATTTCTTGTTGCTACAGCTCCCAAGATTCACCATTAGAAACTCCTATGACATTCAAAGACCAAATAGAACTGTGGGATAAGTTATAATGCTTGTTTCTCAGTTTGACTTGCGTCTCCACCTTGGTAGCTTGCTTTAACTACTTTGACACCTAAACATTTCTATTCACTCTCATTTCTATCTTGAATGGTCATAACTACGTTTTTGGAACAATTATCTTGAAAATGGACAAATCTTTGTTAGTGAAAGCATTGATTCTTGAAATTCACATAAATAGGTGTTTTGTCAGCCTCCATAGGTGTCTCTCTGCTACAACTCGCAAATTTACCGTTACAAACTCCTAAGGGATTCGATCACCTAACAGAACTATGGGATAAGCTATAATGCTTGTTTCTTACTTTGTCTTGTATCTCAATCTTGGTAGCATACTTCAACTACATTGACACTTTAACCTTTATATTCACTCTCATTTCTATTTTGAAAGGGTCATAACGCCTGTTTGGGACTATTTCTCTCGAAAGTGGTTAAATCTTTTGCCCATGAAAGTATTGATTTTTCATATTCTCATCAATATGAGTTGTTTTAGCTTAAATATATTTCTTGTTGCTACAGCTCCCAAAATTCACCATTAGAAACTCCTATGACATTCAAAGACCTAATAGAACTGTGGGATAAGCTCTAATGCTTGTTTCTTACTTTATCTTGCGTCTCCACCTTAGCAGCATTCTTTAACAACTTTGACAATTCAACCTTTCTATTCACTCTTATTTCTATTTAGAAGGGTCATAACAACTTTTTTGGGACAATCTACTTGAAAATGGTTAAATCTTTGTCAATAAAAGTATTGATTCTTCATATTCTCATCAATAGGTGTTAATTTGGCCTCCATATTTGTCTGGTTGCTATAACTCTGAAATTCACCATTAGAAACTCCTATGAGATTCTAAGAACTATCATAACTCTAGGATAAACTATAATGGTTGTTTCTTACTTTGACTTGCGTCTCCAACATGGTAGCATGCTTTAACTACTTTGACACCTAAACACTTCTATTCACTCTCATTTCTATCTTGAAGGACCATAACTACGTTTTTGGAACAATTATCTTGAAAATGGTCTAATCTTTGTTAGTGAAAGCATTGATTCTTCAAATTCACATAAATTGGTGTTTTGTCAGCCTGCGTAGGTGTCTCCTTGCTACAACTCCCAAATTTACCATTAGAAACTCCTAAGAGGATTCAAACACCTAACGGAACTGGGCTAAGCTATAATGCTTGTTTCTTACTTTGTCTTCATGCTCCACCTTGGTAGCATACTTAAACTACATAGAAATTTTAACCTTTATATTCACTCTCAATTTCTATTTTGAAGGGTCATAACGCTGCCTTTTGGGACTCTTATCTTGAAAATGTTTAAATCTTTGTCCATGGAAGCATTGATTCTTTATATTCTCATCAATATGAGTTGTTTTAGCCTATATATTTGTTGTTGCTACAGCTCCCAAGATTCACCATTAGAAACTCCTATGACATTCAAAGACCTAATAGAACTGTGGGATAAGTTATAATGCTTGTTTCTTACTTTGACCCTGCCTCCACCTTGGTAGAAAGTCTTTAACTACTTTGACACCTAAACACTTCTAATCACTCTCAATTCTATTTTGAAGGGTCATAACTACGTTTTTTGGAACAATTATCTTGAAAATGGACAAATCTTTGTTAGTGAAAGCATTGATTCTTGAAATTCACATAAAAAGGTGTTATTTTAGCCTCCATAGGTGTCTCTCTGCTACAACTCGCAAATTTACCGTTACAAACTCCTAAGGGATTCGATCACCTAACAGAACTATGGGATAAGCTATAATGCTTGTTTCTTACTTTGTCTTGTATCTCAATCTTGGTAGCATACTTCAACTACATTGACACTTTAACCTTTATATTCACTCTCATTTCTATTTTGAAGGGTCATAACGCCGTGTTTGGGACTATTATCTCTCGAAAATGGTTTAAATCTTTTGTCCATGAAAGTATTGATTTTTTATATTCTCATCAATATGAGTTGTTGTAGCTTAAATATATTTCTTGTTGCTACAGCTCCCCAAAGATTCACCATTAGAAACTGCTATGACATTCAAAGACCTAATAGAACTGTGGGATAAGCTATAATGCTTGTTTCTTACTTTGTCTTGCGTCTCCACCTTAGCAGCATTCTTTAATAACTTTGACAATTCAACCTTTCTATTCACTCTTATTTCTATTTAGAAGGGTCATAACAACTTTTTTGGGACAATCTACTTGAAAATTGTTAAATCTTTGTCAATGAAAGCATTGATTCTTCATATTCTCATCAATAGGTGTTAATTTGGCCTCCATATTTGTCTGGTTGCTATAACTCTGAAATTCACCATTAGAAACTCCTATGAGATTCTAAGAACTATCATAACTCTAGGATAAACTATAATGGTTGTTTCTTACTTTGACTTGCGTCTCCCACATGGTAGCATACTTTAACTACTTTGACACCTAAACACTTCTATTCACTCTCATTTCTATCTTGAAGGGTCATAACTACGTTTTTGGAACAATTATCTTGAAAATGGTCTAATCTTTGTTAGTGAAAGCATTGATTCTTCATATTCACATCAATAGGAGTAGTTTCAGCCTCCATATGTGTCTTCTTGCTAAAACTCCCAAATTCACCATTAGAAACTCCTATGACATTCAAACACCACAATAGAACTGTGGGCTAAGCTTATAATGCTTGTTTCTTACTTTGTCTTCGCCTCCACCTTGGTAGCATACTTAAACTACATAGAAATTTTAACCTTTATATTCACTCTCAATTTCTATTTTGAAGGGTCATAACTGCCTCTTTGGGACTCTTATCTTGAAAATGTTTAAATCTTTGTCCATGAAAGCATTGATTCTTTATATTCTCATCAATATGAGTTGTTTTAGCCTACATATTTCTTGTTGCTACAGCTCCCAAGATTCACCATTAGAAACTCCTATGACATTCAAAGACCTAATAGAACTGTGGGATAAGTTATAATGCTTGTTTCTCAGTTTGACTTGCGTCTCCACCTTGGTAGCTTGCTTTAACTACTTTGACACCTAAACATTTCTATTCACTCTCATTTCTATCTTGAATGGTCATAACTACGTTTTTGGAACAATTATCTTGAAAATGGTCTAATCTTTGTTAGTGAAAGCATTGATTCTTCAAATTCAAATAAATTGGTGTTTTGTCAGCCTCCATAGGTGTCTCTTTGCTACAACTCCCAAATTTAATATTAGAAACTCCTAAGGTATTCAAACACCTAACAAAACTGTGGGCTAAGCTATAATGCTTGTTTCTTACTTTGTCTTGCGTCTCAACCTTGGTAGCATACTTCAACTACATAGACACTTTAACCTTTATATTCACTCTCAATTTCTATTTTGAAGGGTCATAACGCCGTCTTTGGGACTCTTATCTTGAAAATTGTTAAATCTTTGTCCATGAAAGCATTGATTCTTTATATTCTCATCAATATGAGTTGTTTTGGCCTACATATATTTCTTGTTGCTACAACTCCCAAAATTCACCATTAGAAACTGCTATGACATTCAAACACCTAATAGAACTTAGGGATAAGCTATAATGCTTGTTTCTTACTTTATCTTGCGTCTCGACCTTAGTAGCATTCTTTAACTACTTTGACACTTCAACCTTTCTATTCACTCTCATTTCTATTTAGAAGGGTCATAACAACTTTTTTGGGACAATCTACTTGAAAATGGTTAAATCTTTGTCAATGAAAGCATTGATTCTTCATATTCTCATCAATAGGTGTTAATTTGGCCTCCATATTTGTCTGGTTGCTATAACTATGAAATTCACCATTAGAAACTCCTATGAGATTCTAAGAACTAACATAACTCTAGGATAAACTATAATGGTTGTTTCTTACTTTGACTTGCGTCTCCAACATGGTAGCATGCTTTAACTACTTTGACACCTAAACACTTCTATTCACTCTCATTTCTATCTTGAAGGGTCATAACTACATTTTTGGAACAATTTGTAAGAATTCAGAGTTTAAGTTTGTTAGAAACTAGAATGAGAGTAGCTGAATGAATAATAAGAAGATTGAGAATAGAGAGATTTTATTATCTCTTATGAGATTTTATTATCTCAGTAGTTGTAAAGTGTTACAATGGATTACATATTTATAGAACTCTTAAACGCAAAAATAACTAGGTGTATCTTGTAGTTCAGAGTCTAATCTATCCGTTGGGAATAGTAATAGAGCCGAATGGAGTTCAAAAATAGAGCTGTTGGAGACGTAAAAACTTAATTTGGGCGTCTACCTTGGGCTTCTATTTAGGCACTTTTCTTTTTATTCCTTGTTGGGTATTTGTTGGTCAGATTAACAACAATTATCTTGAAAATGGTCTAATCTTTGTTAGTGAAAAGCATTGATTCTTCAAATTCACATAAATTGGTGTTTTGTCAGCCTCCATAGGTGTCTCCTTGCTACAACTCCCAAATTTACCATTAGAAACGCCGTAAGGGATTCAAACACCTAACAGAACTGTGGGCTAAGCTTATAATGCTTGTTTCTTACTTTGTCTTTAGGCCTCAACCTTGGTAGCATACTTCAACTACATAGACACTTTAACCTTTATATTCACTCTCAATTTCTATTTTGAAGGGTTATAACTGCCGCTTTTGGGACTCTTATCTTGAAAATTGTTAAATCTTTGTCCATGGAAGCATTCATTCTTTATATTCTCATCAATATGAGTTGTTTTAGCCTACATATATTTCTTGTTGCTATAGCTCCCAAGATTCACCATTAGAAACTTCTATAAGATTCAAAGAACTAACAGAACTGTGGGATAAGCTATAATACTTGTTTCTTACTTTGACCTGCTTCCACCTTGGTAGAAAGCTTTAACTACTTTGACACCTAAACACTTATAATCACTCTCATTTCTATCTTTGAAGGGTCATAACTACGTTTTTGGAACAATTATCTTGAAAATGGTCTAATCTTTGTTAGTGAAAGCATTGATTCTTCAAATTCACATAAATAGTTGTTTTTTCAGCCTCCATAGGTGTCCCTTTCCCTACAACTCGCAAATTTAATATTAGAAACTCGTAGGGGATTCGAACACCTAACAGAACTGTGGGATAAGCTTATAATGCTTGTATCTCTTACTTTGTCTTGTATCTCAACCTTGGTAGCATACTTCAACGACATTGACACTTTAACCTTTATATTCACTCTCATTTCTATTTTGAAGGGTCATAACGCCGTGTTTGGGACTATTCTCTTGAAAGTGGTTAAATCTTTGCCCATGAAAGTATTGATATTTCATATTCTCATCAATATGAGTTGTTTTAGCTTAAATATATTTCTTGTTGCTACAGCTCCCAAAATTCACCATTAGAAACTCCTATGACATTCAAAGACCTAATAGAACTGTGGGATAAGCTCTAATGCTTGTTTCTTACTTTGTCTTGCGTCTCCACCTTAGTAGCATTCTTTAACAACTTTGACAATTCAACCTTTCTATTCACTCTTATTTCTATTTAGAAGGGTCATAACTACGTTTTTGGGACAATCTTCTTGAAAATGGTTAAATCTTTGTCAATGAAAGCATTGATTCTTCATATTCTCATCAATAGGTGTTAATTTGGCCTCCATATGTGTCTTGTTGCTATACTTCTGAAATTCACCATTAGAAACTCCTATGAGATTCCAAGAACTAACATAACTCTAGGACAAACTATAATGCTTGTTTCTCAGTTTGACTTGCGTCTCCACCTTGGTAGCTTGCTTTAACTACTTTGACACCTAAACATTTCTATTCACTCTCATTTCTATCTTGAATGGTCATAACTACGTTTTTGGAACAATTATCTTGAAAATGGTCTAATCTTTGTTAGTGAAAGCATTGATTCTTCAAATTCACATAAATTGGTGTTTTGTCAGCCTCCATAGGTGTCCCTTTGCTACAACTCGCAAATTTAATATTAGAAACTCCTAAGGGATTCAAACACCTAACAAAACTGTAGGCTAAGCTATAATGCTTGTTTCTTACTTTGTCTTGCGTCTCAACCTTGGTAGCATACTTCAACTACATAGACACTTTAACCTTTATATTCACTCTCAATTTCTATTTTGAAGGGTCATAACGCCGTCTTTGGGACTCTTATCTTGAAAATTGTTAAATCTTTGTCCATGAAAGCATTGATTCTTTATATTCTCATCAATATGAGTTGTTTTGGCCTACATATATTTCTTGTTGCTACAACTCCCAAAATTCACCATTAGAAACTGCTATGACATTCAAACACCTAATAGAACTTAGGGATAAGCTATAATGCTTGTTTCTTACTTTATCTTGCTTCTCCACCTTGGTTGCATTCTTTAACTACTTTGACTCCTCAACCTTTCTATTCACTCTCGTTTCTATTTTGAAGGGTCATAACTACGTTTTTGGGACAATCTATCTTGAAAATGGTTAAATCTTTGTTAGTGAAAGCATTGATTCTTCATATTCTCATAAATAGGTGTTAATTTGGCCTCCATATGTGTCTCTGTTGCTATAACTCTCAAATTCACCATTAGAAACTCCTATGAATTCTAAGAACTAACATAACTCTAGGATAAGCTATAATGGCTTGTTTCTTACTTTGACTCAGTGCCTCCAACTTGGTAGCATGCTTTAACTACTTTGACACCTAAACACTTCTATTCACTCTCATTTCTATCTTGAAGGGTCATAACTACGTTTTTGGAACAATTATCTTGAAAATGGTCTAATCTTTGTTTTAGTGAGAAAGCATTGATTCTTCAAATTCACATATATATTGGTGTTTTGTCAGCCTCCATAGGTGTCCCTTTGCTACAACTCCCAAATTTACTATTAGAAACTCCTAAGGGATTCAAACACCTAACAGAACTGTGGGCTAAGCTTATAATGCTTGTTTCTTACTTTGTCTTCGGCTCCACCTTGGTAGCATACTTCAAACTACATAGAAATTTTAACCTTTATATTCACTCTCAATTTCTATTTTGAAGGGTTTATAACGCTGCCTTTGGGACTCTTATCTTGAAAATTGTTAAATCTTTGTCCTTGAAAGCATTGATTCTTTATATTCTCATCAATATGAGTTGTTTTAGCCTACATATATTTCTTTTGTTGCTATAGCTCCCAAGATTCACCATTAGAAACTCCAATGACATTCAAAGACCTAATAGAACTGTGGGATAAGTTATAATGCTTGTTTCTTACTTTGACCTCATGCTCCACCTTGGTAGAAAGCTTTAACTACTTTGACACCTAAACACTTCTAATCACTCTCAATTCTATTTTGAAGGGGGGTCATAACTACGTTTTTGGAACAATTATCTTGAAAATGGTCAAATCTTTGTTAGTGAAAGCATTGATTCTTCACATTCACATAAATAGGTGTTTTGTCAGCCTCCATAGGTGTCTCTCATACAACCTCGCAAATTTACCATTTGAAAACTCCTAAGGGATTCGAATGACCTAACAGAACTGTGGGATAAGCTATAATGCTTGTTTCTTACTTTGTCTTGTATCTCAACCTTGGTAGCATACTTCAACTATATTGACACTTTAACCTTTATATTCACTCTCATTTCTATTTTAAGAAGGGTCATAACGCTGTTTGGGACTATTATCTTGAAAGTGGTTAAATCTTTTGCCCATGAAAGCATTTATTTTACATATTCTCATCAGTATGCGTTGTTTTAGCTTAAATATATTTCTTGTTGGTACAGCTCCCAAAATTCACCATTAGAAACTCCTATGACATTCAAAGACCTAATAGAACTGTGGGATAAGCTCTAATGCTTGTTTCTTACTTTGTCTTGCATCTCCACCTTAGTAGCATTCTTTAACAACTTTGACAATTCAACCTTTCTATTCACTCTTATTTCTATTTAGAAGGGTCATAACTACGTTTTTGGGACAATCATCTTGAAAATGGTTAAAATCTTTGTCAATGAAAGCATTGATGGTTTATATTCTCATCAATAGGTGTTAATTTGGCCTCCATATGTGTCTTGTTGCTATAACTCTGAAATTCACCATTAGAAACTCCTATGAGATTCCAAGAACTAACATAACTCTAGGATAAACTATAATGCTTGTTTATTAGTTTGACTTGCGTCTCCACCTTGGTAGCTTGCTTTAACTACTTTGACACCTAAACACTTATATTCACTCTCATTTCCATCTTGAATGGTCATAACTACGTTTTTGGAACAATTATCTTGAAAATGGTCTAATCTTTGTTAGTGAAAGCATTGATTCTTCAAATTCACATAAATTGGTGTTTTGTCAGCCTCCATAGGTGTCCCTTTGCTACAACTCACAAATTTACCATTAGAAACGCGTAAGGGATTCGATCACCTAACAGAACTGTGGGCTAAGCTATAATGCTTGTTTCTTACTTTGTCTTGCGTCTCCACCTTGGTAGCATACTTCAACTACATAGACACTTTAACCTTTATATTCACTCTCAATTTCTATTTTGAAGGGTTATAACGCCGTCTTTGGGACTCTTATCTTGAAAATTGTTAAATCTTTGTCCATGAAAGCATTGATTCTTTATATTCTCATCAATATGAGTTGTTTTAGCCTACATATATTTCTTGTTGCTATAGCTCCCAAGATTCACCATTAGAAACTCCAATGACATTCAAAGACCTAATAGAACTGTGGGATAAGTTATAATGCTTATTTCTTACTTTCTTGCTGTGCCTCCACCTTGGTAGCTTGCTTTAACTACTTTGACACCTAAACACTTATATTCACTCTCATTTCTATCTTGAATGGTCATAACTACGTTTTTGGAACAATTATCTTGAAAATGGTCTAATCTTTGTTAGTGAAAGCATTGATTCTTCAAATTCACATAAATTGGTGTTTTTTCAGCCTCCATATTTGGGTCCTTGTGCTACAACTCACAAATTTACCATTAGAAACGCGTAAGGGATTCGATCACCTAACAGAACTGTGGGCTAAGCTATAATGCTTGTTTCTTACTTTGTCTTGCGTCTCCACCTTGGTAGCATACTTCAACTACATAGACACTTTAACCTTTATATTCACTCTCAATTTCTATTTTGAAGGGTTATAACGCCGTCTTTGGGACTCTTATCTTGAAAATTGTTAAATCTTTGTCCATGAAAGCATTGATTCTTTATATTCTCATCAATATGAGTTGTTTTAGCCTACATATATTTCTTGTTGCTATAGCTCCCAAGATTCACCATTAGAAACTCCAATGACATTCAAAGACCTAATAGAACTGTGGGATAAGTTATAATGCTTATTTCTTACTTTGACCTGTGCCTCCACCTTGGTAGCTTGCTTTAACTACTTTGACACCTAAACACTTATATTCACTCTCATTTCTATCTTGAATGGTCATAACTACGTTTTTGGAACAATTATCTTGAAAATGGTCTAATCTTTGTTAGTGAAAGCATTGATTCTTCAAATTCACATAAATTGGTGTTTTTTCAGCCTCCATAGGTGTCCCTTTGCTACAACTCGCAAATTTAATATTAGAAACTCGTAAGGGATTCAAACACGTAACAAAACTGTGGGCTAAGCTATAATGCTTGTATCTTACTTTGTCTTGCGTCTCCACCTTGGTAGCATACTTCAACTACATAGACACTTTAACCTTTATATTCACTCTCACTTCTATTTTGAAGGGTTATAACGCCGTCTTTGGGACTCTTATCTTGAAAATTGTTAAATCTTTGTCCTTGAAAGCATTGATTCTTTATATTCTCATCAATATGAGTTGTTTTAGCCTACATATATTTCTTGTTGCTATAGCTCCCAAGATTCACCATTAGAAACTCCAATGACATTCAAAGACCTAATAGAACTGTGGGATAAGTTATAATGCTTGTTTCTTACTTTGACCTGCGTCTCCACCTTGGTAGAAAGCTTTAACTACTTTGACACCTAAACACTTCTAATCACTCTCAATTCTATTTTGAAGGGTCATAACTACGTTTTTGGAACAATTATCTTGAAAATGGTCAAATTTTTGTTTTAGTAGAAAGCATTGATTCTTCACATTCACATAAATAGGTGTTTTGTCAGCCTCCATAGGTGTCTCTCGTTATAACTCGCAAATTTACCATTAGAAACTCCTAAGGGATTCGATCACCTAACAGAACTGTGGGATAAGCTATAATGCTTGTTTCTTACTTTGTCTTGTATCTCAACGTTGGTAGCATACTTCAACTATATTGACACTTTAACCTTTATATTCACTCTCATTTCTATTTTGAAGGGTCATAACGCCGTGTTTGGGACTATTATCTTGAAAGTGGTTAAATCTTTGCCCATGAAAGCATTTATTTTACATATTCTCATCAGTATGCGTTGTTTTAGCTTAAATATATTTCTTGTTGGTACAGCTCCCAAAATTCACCATTAGAAACTCCTATGACATTCAAAGACCTAATAGAACTGTGGGATAAGCTCTAATGCTTGTTTCTTACTTTGTCTTGCATCTCCACCTTAGTAGCATTCTTTAACAACTTTGACAATTCAACCTTTCTATTCACTCTTATTTCTATTTAGAAGGGTCATAACTACGTTTTTGGGACAATCATCTTGAAAATGGTTAAAATCTTTGTCAATGAAAGCATTGATGGTTTATATTCTCATCAATAGGTGTTAATTTGGCCTCCATATGTGTCTTGTTGCTATAACTCTGAAATTCACCATTAGAAACTCCTATGAGATTCCAAGAACTAACATAACTCTAGGATAAACTATAATGCTTGTTTATTAGTTTGACTCATGCCTCCACCTTGGTAGCTTGCTTTAACTACTTTGACACCTAAACACTTATATTCACTCTCATTTCTATCTTGAATGGTCATAACTACGTTTTTGGAACAATTATCTTGAAAATGGTCTAATCTTTGTTAGTGAAAGCATTGATTCTTCAAATTCACATAAATTGGTGTTTTGTCAGCCTCCATAGGTGTCCTTTGCTACAACTCACAAATTTACCATTAGAAACGTAAGGGATTTCGATCACCTAATAGAACTGGGGCTAAGCTATAATGCTTGTTTCTTACTTTGTCTTCAGGCTCCACCTTGGTAGCATACTTCAACTACATAGACACTTTAACCTTTATATTCACTCTCAATTTCTATTTTGAAGGGTTATAACGCCGTCTTTGGGACTCTTATCTTGAAAATTGTTAAATCTTTGTCCATGAAAGCATTGATTCTTTATATTCTCATCAATATGAGTTGTTTTAGCCTACATATATTTCTTGTTGCTATAGCTCCCAAGATTCACCATTAGAAACTCCAATGACATTCAAAGACCTAATAGAACTGTGGGATAAGTTATAATGCTTATTTCTTACTTTGACCTGTGCCTCCACCTTGGTAGCTTGCTTTAACTACTTTGACACCTAAACACTTATATTCACTCTCATTTCTATCTTGAATGGTCATAACTACGTTTTTGGAACAATTATCTTGAAAATGGTCTAATCTTTGTTAGTGAAAGCATTGATTCTTCAAATTCACATAAATTGGTGTTTTTTCAGCCTCCATAGGTGTCCCTTTGCTACAACTCACAAATTTACCATTAGAAACGCGTAAGGGATTCGATCACCTAACAGAACTGTGGGCTAAGCTATAATGCTTGTTTCTTACTTTGTCTTGCGTCTCCACCTTGGTAGCATACTTCAACTACATAGACACTTTAACCTTTATATTCACTCTCAATTTCTATTTTGAAGGGTTATAACGCCGTCTTTGGGACTCTTATCTTGAAAATTGTTAAATCTTTGTCCATGAAAGCATTGATTCTTTATATTCTCATCAATATGAGTTGTTTTAGCCTACATATATTTCTTGTTGCTATAGCTCCCAAGATTCACCATTAGAAACTCCAATGACATTCAAAGACCTAATAGAACTGTGGGATAAGTTATAATGCTTATTTCTTACTTTGACCTGTGCCTCCACCTTGGTAGCTTGCTTTAACTACTTTGACACCTAAACACTTATATTCACTCTCATTTCTATCTTGAATGGTCATAACTACGTTTTTGGAACAATTATCTTGAAAATGGTCTAATCTTTGTTAGTGAAAGCATTGATTCTTCAAATTCACATAAATTGGTGTTTTTTCAGCCTCCATAGGTGTCCCTTTGCTACAACTCGCAAATTTAATATTAGAAACTCGTAAGGGATTCAAACACGTAACAAAACTGTGGGCTAAGCTATAATGCTTGTATCTTACTTTGTCTTGCGTCTCAACCTTGGTAGCATACTTCAACTACATAGACACTTTAACCTTTATATTCACTCTCACTTCTATTTTGAAGGGTCATAACGCCGTGTTTGGGACTATTATCTTGAAAGTGGTTAAATCTTTGCCCATGAAAGCATTTATTTTACATATTCTCATCAGTATGCGTTGTTTTAGCTTAAATATATTTCTTGTTGGTACAGCTCCCAAAATTCACCATTAGAAACTCCTATGACATTCAAAGACCTAATAGAACTGTGGGATAAGCTCTAATGCTTGTTTCTTACTTTGTCTTGCGTCTCCACCTTAGTAGCATTCTTTAACAACTTTGACAATTCAACCTTTCTATTCACTCTTATTTCTATTTAGAAGGGTCATAGCTACGTTTTTGGGACAATCTTCTTGAAAATGGTTAAATCTTTGTCAATGAAAGCAATGATTCTTCATATTCTCATCAATAGGTGTTAATTTGGCCTCCATATGTGTCTTGTTGCTATAACTCTGAAATTCACCATTAGAAACTCCTATGAGATTCCAAGAACTAACATAACTCTAGGATAAACTATAATGCTTGTTTATTAGTTTGACTTGCGCCTCCACCTTGGTAGCTTGCTTTAACTACTTTGACACCTAAACACTTATATTCACTCTCATTTCTATCTTGAATGGTCATAACTACGTTTTTGGAACAATTATCTTGAAAATGGTCTAATCTTTGTTAGTGAAAGCATTGATTCTTCAAATTCACATAAATTGGTGTTTTGTCAGCCTCCATAGGTGTCCCTTTGCTACAACTCGCAAATTTAATATTAGAAACTCCTAAGGGATTCAAACACGTAACAAAACTGTGGGCTAAGCTATAATGCTTGTATCTTACTTTGTCTTGCGTCTCCACCTCGGTAGCATAATTCAACTACATAGACACTTTAACCTTTATATTCACTCTCAATTTCTATTTTGAAGGGTTATAACGCCGTCTTTGGGACTCTTATCTTGAAAATTGTTAAATCTTTGTCCATGAAAGCATTGATTCTTTATATTCTCATCAATATGAGTTGTTTTAGCCTACATATATTTCTTGTTGCTATAGCTCCCAAGATTCACCATTAGAAACTCCAATGACATTCAAAGACCTAATAGAACTGTGGGATAAGTTATAATGCTTGTTTCTTACTTTGACCTCAAGGCTCCACCTTGGTAGAAAGCTTTTAACTACTTTGACACCTAAACACTTCTAATCACTCTCAATTCTATTTTGAAGGGTCATAACTACGTTTTTGGAACAATTATCTTGAAAATGGTCAAATCTTTGTTAGTGAAAGCATTGATTCTTCACATTCACATAAATAGGTGTTTTGTCAGCCTCCATAGGTGTGTCTCCTCTATAACTCGCAAATTTACCATTAGAAACTCCTAAGGGATTCGATCACCCTATGAATCAGGATAAGTTAAGCTATAATGCTTGTTTCTTACTTTGTCTTCGTATCTCAACCTTGGTAGCATACTTCAACTATATTGACACTTTAACCTTTATATTCACTCTTCCCTATTTTGAAGGGTCATAACGCTGTTTGGGACTATTATCTTGAAAGTGGTTAAATCTTTTGCCCATGAAAGCATTTATTTTACATATTCTCATCAGATATGCTGCTTTTAGCTTAAATATATTTCTTGTTGGTACAGCTCCCAAAATTCACCATTAGAAACTCCTATGACATTCAAAGACCTAATAGAACTGTGGGATAAGCTCTAATGCTTGTTTCTTACTTTGTCTTAAGGCTCCACCTTAGTAGCATTCTTTAACAACTTTGACAATTCAACCTTTCTATTCACTCTTATTTCTATTTAGAAGGGTCATAACTACGTTTTTGGGACAATCATCTTGAAAATGGTTAAATCTTTGTCAATGAAAGCATTGATGGTTTATATTCTCATCAATAGGTGTTAATTTGGCCTCCATATGTGTCTTGTTGCTATAACTCTGAAATTCACCATTAGAAACTCCTATGAGATTCCAAGAACTAACATAACTCTAGGATAAACTATAATGCTTGTTTATTAGTTTGACTTGCGTCTCCACCTTGGTAGCTTGCTTTAACTACTTTGACACCTAAACACTTATATTCACTCTCATTTCTATCTTGAATGGTCATAACTACGTTTTTGGAACAATTATCTTGAAAATGGTCTAATCTTTGTTAGTGAAAGCATTGATTCTTCAAATTCACATAAATTGGTGTTTTGTCAGCCTCCATAGGTGTCCCTTTGCTACAACTCACAAATTTACC
Organism: Cardamine occulta; assembly: GCA_028015245.1. Lineage (NCBI taxonomy): Eukaryota > Viridiplantae > Streptophyta > Magnoliopsida > Brassicales > Brassicaceae > Cardamine > Cardamine occulta. Next base: position 17,899,764 of record CM051375.1, on the reverse strand, counting down.
ATTAGAAACTCGTAAGGGATTCGATCACCTAACAGAACTGTGGGATAAGCTATAATGCTTGTTTCTTACTTTGTCTTGTATCTCAACCTTGGTAGCATACTTCAACTACATTGACACTTTAACCTTTATATTCACTCTCACTTCTATTTTGAAGGGTCATAACGCCGTGTTTGGGACTATTATCTTGAAAGTGGTTAAATCTTTGCCCATGAAAGCATTTATTTTACATATTCTCATCAGTATGCGTTGTTTTAGCTTAAATATATTTCTTGTTGGTACAGCTCCCAAAATTCACCATTAGAAACTCCTATGACATTCAAAGACCTAATAGAACTGTGGGATAAGCTCTAATGCTTGTTTCTTACTTTGTCTTGCGTCTCCACCTTAGTAGCATTCTTTAACAACTTTGACAATTCAACCTTTCTATTCACTCTTATTTCTATTTAGAAGGGTCATAACTACGTTTTTGGGACAATCATCTTGAAAATGGTTAAATCTTTGTCAATGAAAGCATTGATGGTTTATATTCTCATCAATAGGTGTTAATTTGGCCTCCATATGTGTCTTGTTGCTATAACTCTGAAATTCACCATTAGAAACTCCTATGAGATTCCAAGAACTAACATAACTCTAGGATAAACTATAATGCTTGTTTATTAGTTTGACTTGCGTCTCCACCTTGGTAGCTTGCTTTAACTACTTTGACACCTAAACACTTATATTCACTCTCATTTCTATCTTGAATGGTCATAACTACGTTTTTGGAACAATTATCTTGAAAATTGTCTAATCTTTGTTAGTGAAAGCATTGATTCTTCAAATTCACATAAATTGGTGTTTTTTCAGCCTCCATAGGTGTCCCTTTGGCTACAACTCTCAAATTTAATATTAGAAACTCGTAAGGGGATTCAAACACGTAATAAAACCGTGGGGCTAAGCTTATAATGCTTGTATCTTACTTTGTTTTCATGCGTCTCAACCTTGGTAGTAGCATACTTCAACTACATAGACACTTTAACCTTTATATTCACTCTCACTTCTATTTTGAAAGGGTCATAACGCCGTGTTTGGGACTATTATCTTGAAAGTGGTTAAATCTTTGCCCATGAAAGCATTTATTTTACATATTCTCATCAGTATGCGTTGTTTTAGCTTACATATATTTCTTGTTGGTACAGCTCCCAAAAGTCATCATTATAAACTCCTATGATATTCAAAGTCCTAATAGAACTGTTGGATAAGCTCTAATGCTTGTTTCTTACTTTGTCTTTCGGCTCCACCTTAGTAGCATTCTTTAACAACTTTGACAATTCAACCTTTCTATTCACTCTTATTTCTATTTAGAAGGGTCATAACTACGTTTTTGGGACAATCATCTTGAAAATGGTTAAATCTTTGTCAATGAAAGCATTGATGGTTTATATTCTCATCAATAGGTGTTAATTTGGCCTCCATATGTGTCTTGTTGCTATAACTCTGAAATTCACCATTAGAAACTCCTATGAGATTCCAAGAACTAACATAACTCTAGGATAAACTATAATGCTTGTTTATTAGTTTGACTTGCGCCTCCACCTTGGTAGCTTGCTTTAACTACTTTGACACCTAAACACTTATATTCACTCTCATTTCTATCTTGAATGGTCATAACTACATTTTTGGAACAATTATCTTGAAAATGGTCTAATCTTTGTTAGTGAAAGCATTGATTCTTCAAATTCACATAAATTGGTGTTTTTTCAGCCTCCATAGGTGTCCCTTTGCTACAACTCGCAAATTTAATATTAGAAACTCCTAAGGGATTCAAACACGTAACAAAACTGTGGGCTAAGCTATAATGCTTGTATCTTACTTTGTCTTGCGTCTCCACCTTGGTAGCATACTTCAACTACATAGACACTTTAACCTTTATATTCACTCTCAATTTATATTTTGAAGGGTTATAACGCCGTCTTTGGGACTCTTATCTTGAAAATTGTTAAATCTTTGTCCATGAAAGCATTGATTCTTTATATTCTCATCAATATGAGTTGTTTTAGCCTACATATATTTCTTGTTGCTATAGCTCCCAAGATTCACCATTAGAAACTCCAATGACATTCAAAGACCTAATAGAACTGTGGGATAAGTTATAATGCTTGTTTCTTACTTTGACCTGTGCCTCCACCTTGGTAGAAAGCTTTAACTACTTTGACACCTAAACACTTCTAATCACTCTCAATTCTATTTTGAAGGGTCATAACTACGTTTTTGGAACAATTATCTTGAAAATGGTCAAATCTTTGTTAGTGAAAGCATTGATTCTTCACATTCACATAAATAGGTGTTTTGTCAGCCTCCATAGGTGTATTCTTTCTAAAACTCGCAAATTTACCATTAGAAACTCCTAAGGGATTCGATCACCTAACAGAAATGTGGGATAAGCTATAATGCTTGTTTCTTACTTTGTCTTGTATCTCAACCTTGGTAGCATACTTCAACTATATTGACACTTTAACCTTTATATTCACTCTCATTTCTATTTTGAAGGGTCATAACGCCGTGTTTGGGACTATTATCTTGAAAGTGGTTAAATCTTTGCCCATGAAAGCATTTATTTTACATATTCTCATCAGTATGAGTTGTTTTAGCTTAAATATATTTCTTGTTGCTACAGCTCCCAAATTCACCATTAGAAACTCCTATGACATTCAAAGACCTAATAGAACTGTGGGATAAGCTCGAATGCTTGTTTCTTACTTTGTCTTGCGTCTCCACCTAAGTAGCATTCTTTAACAACTTTGACAATTCAACCTTTCTATTCACTCTTATTTCTATTTAGAAGGGTCATAGCTACGTTTTTGAGACAATCTTCTTGATAATGGTTAAATCTTTGTCAATGAAAGCATTGATTCTTCATATTCTCATCAATAGGTGTTAATTTGGTCTCCATATGTGTCTTGTTGCTATAACTCTGAAATTCACCATTAGAAACTCCTATGAGATTCCAAGAACTAACATAACTCTAGGATAAACTATAATGCTTGTTTATTAGTTTGACTTGTGCCTCCACCTTGGTAGCTTGCTTTAACTACTTTGACACCTAAACACTTATATTCACTCTCATTTCTATCTTGAATGGTCATAACTACGTTTTTGGAACAATTATCTTGAAAATGGTCTAATCTTTGTTAGTGAAAGCATTGATTCTTCAAATTCACATAAATTGGTGTTTTTTCAGCCTCCATAGGTGTCCCTTTGCTACAACTCGCAAACTTAATATTAGAAACTCGTAAGGGATTCAAACACGTAACAAAACTGTGGGCTAAGCTATAATGCTTGTATCTTACTTTGTCTTGCGTCTCAACCTTGGTAGCAAACTTCAACTACATAGACACTTTAACCTTTATATTCACTCTCACTTCTATTTTGAAGGGTCATAACGCCGTGTTTGGGACTATTATCTTGAAAGTGGTTAAATCTTTGCCCATGAAAGCATTTATTTTACATATTCTCATCAAGATATCGTTGTTTTAGCTTAAATATATTTCTTGTTGGTACAGCTCCCAAAATTCACCATTAGAAACTCCTATGACATTCAAAGACCTAATAGAACTGTGGGATAAGCTCTAATGCTTGTTTCTTACTTTGTCTTGCGTCTCCACCTTAGTAGCATTCTTTAACAACTTTGACAATTCAACCTTTCTATTCACTCTTATTTCTATTTAGAAGGGTCATAACTACGTTTTTGGGACAATCATCTTGAAAATGGTTAAATCTTTGTCAATGAAAGCATTGATGGTTTATATTCTCATCAATAGGTGTTAATTTGGCCTCCATATGTGTCTTGTTGCTATAACTCTGAAATTCACCATTAGAAACTCCTATGAGATTCCAAGAACTAACATAACTCTAGGATAAACTATAATGCTTGTTTATTAGTTTGACTTGCGCCTCCACCTTGGTAGCTTGCTTTAACTACTTTGACACCTAAACACTTATATTCACTCTCATTTCTATCTTGAATGGTCATAACTACGTTTTTGGAACAATTATCTTGAAAATGGTCTAATCTTTGTTAGTGAAAGCATTGATTCTTCAAATTCACATAAATTGGTGTTTTTTCAGCCTCCATAGGTGTCCCTTTGCTACAACTCGCAAATTTAATATTAGAAACTCCTAAAGGATTCAAACACGTAACAAAACTGTGGGCTAAGCTATAATGCTTGTATCTTACTTTGTCTTGCGTCTCCACCTTGGTAGCATACTTCAACTACATAGACACTTTAACCTTTATATTCACTCTCAATTTCTATTTTGAAGGGTTATAACGCCGTCTTTGGGACTCTTATCTTGAAAATTGTTAAATCTTTGTCCATGAAAGCATTGATTCTTTATATTCTCATCAATATGAGTTGTTTTAGCCTACATATATTTCTTGTTGCTATAGCTCCCAAGATTCACCATTAGAAACTCCAATGACATTCAAAGACCTAATAGAACTGTGGGATAAGTTATAATGCTTGTTTCTTACTTTGACCTGCGTCTCCACCTTGGTAGAAAGCTTTAACTACTTTGACACCTAAACACTTCTAATCACTCTCAATTCTATTTTGAAGGGTCATAACTACGTTTTTGGAACAATTATCTTGAAAATGGTCAAATCTTTGTTAGTGAAAGCATTGATTCTTCACATTCACATAAATAGGTGTTTTGTCAGCCTCCATAGGTGTCTCTCTGTTACAACTCGCAAATTTACCATTAGAAACTCCTAAGGGATTCGATCACCTAACAGAACTGTGGGATAAGCTATAATGCTTGTTTCTTACTTTGTCTTGTATCTCAACCTTGGTAGCATACTTCAACTATATTGACACTTTAACCTTTATATTCACTCTCATTTCTATTTTGAAGGGTCATAACGCCGTGTTTGGGACTATTATCTTGAAAGTGGTTAAATCTTTGCCCATGAAAGCATTTATTTTACATATTCTCATCAGTATGCGTTGTTTTAGCTTAAATATATTTCTTGTTGGTACAGCTCCCAAAATTCACCATTAGAAACTCCTATGACATTCAAAGACCTAATAGAACTGTGGGATAAGCTCTAATGCTTGTTTCTTACTTTGTCTTTTGCCTCCACCTTAGTAGCATTCTTTAACAACTTTGACAATTCAACCTTTCTATTCACTCTTATTTCTATTTAGAAGGGTCATAACTACGTTTTTGGGACAATCTTCTTGAAAATGGTTAAATCTTTGTCAATGAAAGCATTGATGGTTTATATTCTCATCAATAGGTGTTAATTTGGCCTCCATATGTGTCTTGTTGCTATAACTCTGAAATTCACCATTAGAAACTCCTATGAGATTCCAAGAACTAACATAACTCTAGGATAAACTATAATGCTTGTTTATTAGTTTGACTTGCGTCTCCACCTTGGTAGCTTGCTTTAACTACTTTGACACCTAAACACTTATATTCACTCTCATTTCTATCTTGAATGGTCATAACTACGTTTTTGGAACAATTATCTTGAAAATGGTCTAATCTTTGTTAGTGAAAGCATTGATTCTTCAAATTCACATAAATTGGTGTTTTGTCAGCCTCCATAGGTGTCCCTTTTGCTACAACTCACAAATTTACCATTAGAAACTCGTAGGGATTCGATCACCTAACAGAACTCGGGATAAGCTATAATGCTTGTTTCTTACTTTGTCTTCAAGGCCTCCACCTTGTTAGCATACTTCAACTACATAGACACTTTAACCTTAAAATTCACTCTCAATTTCTATTTTGAAGGGTTATAACGCCTGCCTTTTGGGACTCTTATCTTGAAAATTGTTAAATCTTTGTCCATGAAAGAATTGATTCTTTATATTCTCATCAATATGAGTTGTTTTATCCTACATATATTTCTTGTTGCTTTTAGCTCCCAAGATTCACCATTAGAAACTCCAATGACATTCAAAGACCTAATAGAACTGTGGGATAAGTTATAATGCTTGTTTTTACTTTGACCATGCTCCACCTTGGTAGAAAGCTTTAACTACTTTGACACCTAAACACTTCTAATCACTCTCAATTCTATTTTGAAAGGGTCATAACTACGTTTTTTGGAACAATTATCTTGAAAATGGTCAAATCTTTGTTAGTGAAAGCATTGATTCTTCACATTCACATAAATAGGTGTTTTTGGGCCTCCATAGGTGTCTCCTCTTTATAACTCGCAAATTTACCATTAGAAACTCCTAAGGGATTCGATCACCTAACAGAAATGTGGGATAAGCTATAATGCTTGTTTCTTACTTTGTCTTGTATCTCAACCTTGGTAGCATACTTCAACTATATTGACACTTTAACCTTTATATTCACTCTCATTTCTATTTTGAAGGGTCATAACGCCGTGTTTGGGACTATTATCTTGAAAGTGGTTAAAACTTTGCCCATGAAAGCATTTATTTTACATATTCTCATCAGTATGCGTTGTTTTAGCTTAAATATATTTCTTGTTGGTACAGCTCCCAAAATTCACCATTAGAAACTCCTATGACATTCAAAGACCTAATAGAACTGTGGGATAAGCTCTAATGCTTGTTTCTTACTTTGTCTTGCGTCTCCACCTTAGTAGCATTCTTTAACAACTTTGACAATTCAACCTTTCTATTCACTCTTATTTCTATTTAGAAGGGTCATAACTGTTAGAATTCAGAGGTTAAGTTTGCTAGAAACAAGAATGAGAGTAGCTGAATGAATAATAATAAGATTGAGAATAGAGAGATTTTAGTATCTCTTATGAGATTTTATTATCTCAGTAGTTGTAAAGTGTTACAATGGATTACATATTTATAGAACTCTTAAACGCAAAAATAACTAGGTGTATCTTGTAGTTCAGAGTCTAATCTATCCGTTGGGAATAGTAATAAAGCCGTTGGAGTTCAAAATAGAGCTGTTGGAGACGAAAACAATTTGGGCGTCAGTTCTGGCCTTCTCTTCTTGGGCCTCTCTTCTTTTATTCCTTGTTGGGTATTTGTTGCTTGATTAATACTCCCCCTCAAACTTAGCCGGAATGAGTGTGGAGACTAAGTTTGATTTTCCGAAACAAATCCTCACAACTACCTCATTAAAAACCTCACAAGTACAAACCCAAGTGGGAAAAACTCCTTGTGAGGAAAAGAGTGTAGTGTCTCTCGGAAATGGAGAGGCATGATCAAGGATGAGTGAGATCTATTAGTCCAAGCTTGCTCTGAATGTGGTTGCAAATCTTTGAGACTTGTAGATTTGGTGAATATGTCAGCAAGTCGATCTTCGCTTCTTGTGAAGCATGGGAGGATTACTCCTTCAATTATCTCCTCTCTAACTTTGTGACAATCCACTTCTATGTGCTTGGTCTGCTCATGGAAGACCGAGTTTGTAGCAATGTGAATTGCTGCTTGATTGTCACAATGCATGGTAATGGGACTTGTGCTCTCAATTCCCAGATCCTTTAGAAGCGCTTTTAGCCATACTAGCTCATTTGGGAGCTTCTTCATTGCTCTATACTCACTTTCAGCGCTTGAGCATGAGATTTACCTTTTTGCTTAGATTTCCAGGTTACTAAGTTCCTCCAATAAATGTGCACAGCTAGCCAGGGGATTTTCTATCCATCGTATCTCCAAAGCATAATCCGCGATCACAATAGCCCACAACTTCAAGATTATTATTCTTTCCCATCCAAACACCTTGCCCTGGTGATCCTTTCGATGTATCTCTGAATTCTTTCCACCATATTCCAATGGTGCACCAAGGGCTCTTTCATGTGTTGGCTTACCTGATTCACAAAGCATAGGTCAGGCCTTGTTATGGTTAAGTAAATTAACTTACCTACAAGCCACCGGTATTGAGCTGGATCTTCAAATGGTTTGTCCAAGTGGATCTTGTCCTTTCTCCCCTTTCTCCCTGACCTTGTAGCCATCTTCTAGAGGTGTCTTGGCCGGTTTAGAACCTAATTTTCCTGTCTCTCTGTAAGTTGATGAGTGAGTATTTTTTTTGGGATATAAACGACCCTTCCTGAGAGCGGCATATCTCTATACCAAGAAAATATTTAAGTTCACCTAGATCTTTTATATCAAATACAGATTTAAGGAAAAGTTTGGTTTCTTGAATACCTGCTTGATCATTACGAAATGATCAAGTCATCTACATATACCAAGACTACAATGATTCCTTGAGCACTTTGAGAGGTAAACAAGGTGTGATCAGCCTCTCGATCTTTTAAATCCTTTGGCTGTTAGTGTAAAGCTTAGCTTGGGTACGAGCCTCGTGGGGATTGCTTCAAGCCATAAATGGCTTTTCTAACTTTGAAAACTTTGCCATGAGGAATTGAACTTTCAAGACCTGGTGGAGGCTTCATGTACACTTCTTCTTCAAGCTCTCCTTGGAGAAATGCGTTTTTGACATCCATTTGCCATAATTCCCAAGATAGATTGGTTACATCGATAAAATCACTTTCGAACTGTATGGAGCTTAAGCCACTGTGCAAAGGTGTCCGTATAGTCTTCTCCATAAGTTTGAGTAAATCCCCTTGCAAACCATTCGAGCTTTATACCTTTCGATTTCTCCATTGCTTGTGATACTTGATGGTGAATACCCATTTAGATGTCACAGCTCTTTTCCCAAAGGTAGATCACTTACATCCCAAGTGTGATTTCTAACCATTGCTTCTATCTCAAGATCATAAAGCATCCATCCAGACCTTGATTTCTTTTTGCTTCTTCATAGGTCTTTGGAATGTAATGCTGCTCTATCTTTTCAAGGAATGCTTGATGATCTGATGGCAAGAGGGCAAGAGAACACTGAGCTTGGATAGGGTGAGCCACAACTTGATGGTTATAATAGACCCTAGTTTGTTTCCAATGGTCTGGACCAAATCTTTGGCGGGCTTTTTCGCAAAGTTGGTGCTGGTGCCTCTTCTTCCTCATGATATTCATTTTCCTGAATATCAGCTTCTCGTGGAGTTTCTTGATTAAACCCCCCTTGTTCATTTACTCCTTCGTCATTCTCTTGCTTATTTTGAACATTTACCCCTTCTTCTTGAATCTGATCTTCTTGATTGTTTGCAGGGGCTGTTTGATCTTCATTCATTTGAGGAAGACCCATGTGACTTAAAATGTGTTGAAGAGAGGCTGCTCGATCTGTTGTAGAGTCAGCCAAGTCTTTCACACTTTCCCAGCCCGACTTCTCAAAATAACTTTGATCTTCTAGGAATTTTACATCTCTAGAAGCCATGATGCGTTTTGGTGCTTGGATCATAGCATCTGTATTCCTTTTGAGTAGTGGAGTATCCAATGAACACGCTTCTAGTGCTTTTTAGCATCTAACTTATTCCTTTGATCCCTTGGCACTAAGACAAAACAAACACTACCAAACACACGTAAGTGATTAATATTTGGTTTGGTTTTGTTTAATACCTCAAATGGTGATAAGTCATCTAAGACTTTTGTTGGAATTCTATTTATGAGGTAGCATGCGGTCATGACAAAGATCTCCCCAAAATCTTCTTGGCATGTTTTTGTGGAACATCATTGATCTTGCTACTTCCAGCAGATGCCTATTCTTCCTTTCGGCCACTCCATTTTGTTGTGGAGTATAAGGACAGCTTGTTTGGTGAAGGATGCCATGATTTGCCAAATGAGCCTTGAAAGTGTGGCTTGTGTATTCCCTCCATTATCCGATCTTAGCACCTTAATTTTAGCATTGAAATGATTAGTCACATATGTTTGAAAGTTGACAAATGCCTCAAATACTCTATCTTTAGAAGGTAAACAATGTGACCCATGTATATTTTGATTTTTCATCTATGAATGTCACAAAGTATTTTAGGTTATCTCTAGATAGGCAAGGTGAGGTCCAAACATCAGAGTGAACTAAATCAAAACAATTCTCATATATTGATAAGGAGTTTTGGAAAACACTTCTGCAATGTTTTCCCATAATACAAGACTCACACTTAGAATTATCAAATACTACATTGGGCATAATTAATTTTAAAGCTCTAGAATGAGGATGGCCTAATCTAGCATGCCATAAATCATTTGAACTACTAGCTACATGACAGGAATTAATAAACGGCAAACTAGCAGAGTTGGAGCATCTAGAATGGTTCTTGAGATCTTCTAGAGTATACAACTCTCCCTTAGTGTTCCCTTGCCTAAAACTTCACCAGTTTTAATATCCCGAAAATGAAAGCTGTTAGGTCCAAATATAGCATAAGCATTGAGATCGGTGGTAGCTCTTTTTACCGAGACCAAATTATTGCTAAATGTAGGCATGTATAAAAGCACTAGATTCATTTCCAAAGAGGTTTAAATTTCCACGCCTTTAATTGGCACTCTAACTCCATTAACAACTTCAACATGACCAGAGGTGTTTTTGAATATTATTTAGTAGATCAGAATCTTTAATCATATGGTGAGAAGCTCCTGAATCTACTAAAAGTGTTTTTGAATAGTTAGAGGCTAGAAAGGTGATACCAGACTCCTTGCAAATTTGCATGGTCTTGATCATTGCCTCTAAATCTGCTCTGCTCATGGTGATCATGCCATTGTTCTCTGAAGTAGAGGCTTGATTAGAATGGCCGTTTGGAGCACTTGGGTTCATACCGAGTGCTGTAGTTGGTTGAGTGGCTGGAGCATAATTTGAAGCGTTTGCTTCATTTGCTTGTTGCCTTGCTCTGAAGTTGGCTCTGAGATGAGGATGAAGGATAAAGCACTCCTCCTTGGTGTGTCCTCTCCCTTGGTTGAATTTGCCAATGTTCTTGCAATGTTCACATTGCTTTGTTGTTCCTTTCTTATTGGAACTGAATGGAGGTTTGTAAAACCCTTTGTTTCGCGTTAGGCAACTCTCCTCTTGCTGAAGAGATCTAAGGAGCCTTGCTCCTTTTTGGATTTGAGAGCAGACATTCTCAAGGCTTGGTAGCTTCTCCTCCCTTAAAATGTACTTTATAAGGTCATTAAATTTCGGATGGAGAGATTGGAGAAGTCCAAATACTCGATCTTGCTCTTTTCTTTCCTCTATAATTTTGAGGTCTTTTGTGCTTGGCCTCAGCATATCCAATTCAGCAAGTAATGATCTATATTTACCAAAGTGTTTGGTAAAATCTTGATCTTCTTGAGTGAGGTTGCTGAGATCTTTCTTCACTTCAATACTCTTGAAAGATTGGTGATGTCTCCATACACCTTCTTTAGAGTTTCCCAAAGTTCTTGAGCTGTCTCGCAATATGAGTAAGATTCAAATATTGAATCACTCAAGGAGCTGTGGATTATGCTGAGCACCATTTGATCTTTTTTGCAGCCATTTTTCCCGAGCTTCTTCATCTCCTTCTTGAAGCTCTTTTCCTTTTGCTTTGGTTCAACTTGATTCCATGCCGCCGTCCGTATAAGTTGGATTTTGTCGATCGTGACCATAGGAGATAGTTCTCTCCCTCTTAGGATGACTCTAATTGTGGTTGGTTTTGTCTCCTCCATGATAAAAAAAAATATGACTCAACCGTTTGATACTACACTGTCTCAACTTCACTAACTCGTCTAGGATGACTTAATTTCAATCTCAGAGTTAGGAAAATGTTCTTTGAGAAATCTCCAGAAATAAACCACTCTAACTTCACACACCTCGTCTAGGAAGAATAGATATCAATCTCAGAGCTTTTGGAGGAAGTTAAAAGGATGTATTTCCAGAAAAACCAAAAGAAATTTTTGGAGAAGACAATGAACAGTACCAAAAACGGCAGAAATTTGAATTTTCGAAAAAATTCGTTTGGTGTGGAGCACAGTAGAGCTTGTGGATGCTGCGGAAGCGTTGAATATGAAGTAGGAGATGACGTAGATGCAAAGGAGACAATTAGTAGGGCTGAATCTTGAGGAACCAGTTTCGAAATTTTCTCGGTCAGAACAATGTCAATTTTGAAAAAAAGAGAAACCGATGAAGAGAATGAGGAAATCAAAAACTTGATCTTGTTTATGGATCAAAGCTCTGATACCATGTTAGAATTCAGAGTTTAAGTTTGCTAGAAACAAGAATGAGAGTAGCTGAATGAATAATAATAAGATTGAGAATAGAGAGATTTTAGTATCTCTTCTGAGATTTTATTATCTCAGTAGTTGTAAAGTGTTACAATGGATTACATATTTATAGAACTCTTAAACGCAAAAATAACTAGGTGTATCTTGTAGTTCAGAGTCTAATCTATCCGTTGGGAATAGTAATAGAGCCGTTGGAGTTCAAAATAGAGCTGTTGGAGACGAAAACAATTTGGGCGTCAGTTCTGGCCTTCTCTTCTTGGGCCTCTCTTCTTTTATTCCTTGTTGGGTATTTGTTGCTTGATTAATAATAACTACGTTTTTGGGACAATCATCTTGAAAATGGTTAAATCTTTGTCAATGAAAGCATTGATGGTTTATATTCTCATCAATAGGTGTTAATTTGGCCTCCATATGTGTCTTGTTGCTATAACTCTGAAATTCACCATTAGAAACTCCTATGAGATTCCAAGAACTAACATAACTCTAGGATAAACTATAATGCTTGTTTATTAGTTTGACTTGCGTCTCCACCTTGGTAGCTTGCTTTAACTACTTTGACACCTAAACACTTATATTCACTCTCATTTCTATCTTGAATGGTCATAACTACGTTTTTGGAACAATTATCTTGAAAATGGTCTAATCTTTGTTAGTGAAAGCATTGATTCTTCAAATTCACATAAATTGGTGTTTTGTCAGCCTCCATAGGTGTCCCTTTGCTACAACTCGCAAATTTACCATTAGAAACTCGTAAGGGATTCGATCACCTAACAGAACTGTGGGATAAGCTATAATGCTTGTTTCTTACTTTGTCTTGCGTCTCAACCTTGGTAGCATACTTCAACTACATTGACACTTTAACCTTTATATTCACTCTCACTTCTATTTTGAAGGGTCATAACGCCGTGTTTGGGACTATTATCTTGAAAGTGGTTAAATCTTTGCCCATGAAAGCATTGATTTTTCATATTCTCATCAATATGAGTTGTTTTAGCTTAAATATATTTCTTGTTGCTACAGCTCCCAAAATTCACCATTAGAAACTCCTATGACATTCAAAGACCTAATAGAACTGTGGGATAAGCTCTAATGCTTGTTTCTTACTTTGTCTTGCGTCTCCACCTAAGTAGCATTCTTTAACAACTTTGACAATTCAACCTTTCTATTCACTCTTATTTCTATTTAGAAGGGTCATAGCTACGTTTTTGGGACAATCTTCTTGAAAATGGTTAAATCTTTGTCAATGAAAGCATTGATTCTTCATATTCTCATCAATAGGTGTTAATTTGGTCTCCATATGTGTCTTGTTGCTATAACTCTGAAATTCACCATTAGAAACTCCTATGAGATTCCAAGAACTAACATAACTCTAGGATAAACTATAATGCTTGTTTCTTAGGTTGACTTGCGTCTCCACCTTGGTAGCTTGCTTTAACTACTTTGACACCTAAACACTTCTATTCACTCTTATTTATATCTTGAATGGTCATAACTACGTTTTTGGAACAATTATCTTGAAAATGGTCTAATCTTTGTTAGTGAAAGCATTGATTCTTCAAATTCACATAAATTGGTGTTTTGTCAGCCTCCATAGGTGTCTCTGCGCTACAACTCGCAAATTTAATATTAGAAACTCCTAAGGGATTCAAACACCTAACAAAACTATGGGCTAAGCTATAATGCTTGTTTCTTACTTTGTCTTGCGTCTCCACTTTGGTAGCATACTTCAACTACATAGACACTTTAACCTTTATATTCACTCTCAATTTCTATTTTGAAGGGTTATAATGCCGTCTTTGGGACTCTTATCTGGAAAATTGTTAAATCTTTGTCCATGAAAGCATTGATTCTTTATATTCTCATCAATATGAGTTGTTTTAGCCTACATATATTTCTTGTTGCTACAGCTCCCAAGATTCACCATTAGAAACTCCTATGACATTCAAAGACCTAATAGAACTGTGGGATAAGTTATAATCCTTGTTTCTTACTTTGACATGCGTCTCCACCTTGGTAGAAAGCTTTAACTACTTTGACACCTAAACACTTCTAATCACTCTCAATTCTATTTTGAAGGGTCATAACTACGTTTTTGGAACAATTATCTTGAAAATGGTCAAATCTTTGTTAGTGAAAGCATTGATTCTTCACATTCACATAAATAGGTGTTTTGTCAGCCTCCATAGGTGTCTCTCTGTTACAACTCGCAAATTTACCATTAGAAACTCCTAAGGGATTCGATCACCTAACAGAACTGTGGGATAAGCTATAATGCTTGTTTCTTACTTTGTCTTGTATCTCAACCTTGGTAGCATACTTCAACTATATTGACACTTTAACCTTTATATTCACTCTCATTTCTATTTTGAAGGGTCATAACACCGTGTTTGGGACTATTATCTTGAAAGTGGTTAAATCTTTGCCCATGAAAGCATTTATTTTACATATTCTCATCAATATGAGTTGTTTTAGTTTAAATATATTTCTTGTTGGTACAGCTCCCAAAATTCACCATTAGAAACTCCTATGACATTCAAAGACCTAATAGAACTGTGGGATAAGCTATAATGCTTGTTTCTTACTTTGTCTTGCGTCTCCACCTTAGTAGCATTCTTTAACTACTATGACACTTCAACCTTTATATTCACTCTCAATTTCTATTTTGAAGGGTTATAATGCCGTCTTTGGGACTCTTATCTTGAAAATTGTTAAATCTTTGTCCATGAAAGCATTGATTCTTTATATTCTCATCAATATGAGTTGTTTTAGCCTACATATATTTCTTGTTGCTACAGCTCCCAAGATTCACCATTAGAAACTCCTATGACATTCAAAGACCTAATAGAACTGTGGGATAAGTTATAATGCTTGTTTCTTACTTTGACCTGCGTCTCCACCTTGGTAGAAAGCTTTAACTACTTTGACACCTAAACACTTCTAATCACTCTCAATTCTATTTTGAAGGGTCATAACTACGTTTTTGGAACAATTATCTTGAAAATGGTCAAATCTTTGTTAGTGAAAGCATTGATTCTTCACATTCACATAAATAGGTGTTTTGTCAGCCTCCATAGGTGTCTCTCTGTTACAACTCGCAAATTTACCATTAGAAACTCCTAAGGGATTCGATCACCTAACAGAACTGTGGGATAAGCTATAATGCTTGTTTCTTACTTTGTCTTGTATCTCAACCTTGGTAGCATACTTCAACTATATTGACACTTTAACCTTTATATTCACTCTCATTTCTATTTTGAAGGGTCATAACGCCGTGTTTGGGACTATTATCTTGAAAGTGGTTAAATCTTTGCCCATGAAAGCATTTATTTTACATATTCTCATCAATATGAGTTGTTTTAGTTTAAATATATTTCTTGTTGGTACAGCTCCCAAAATTCACCTTTAGAAACTCCTATGACATTCAAAGACCTAATAGAACTGTGGGATAAGCTCTAATGCTTGTTTCTTACTTTGTCTTGCGTCTCCACCTTAGTAGCATTCTTTAACTACTATGACACTTCAACCTTTCTATTCACTCTCATTTCTATTTAGAAGGGTCATAACTACATTTTTGGGACAATATTCTTGAAAATGGTTAAATCTTTGTCCATGAAAAAGCATTGATTGTTCATATTTATTAATCAAGCAACAAATACCCAACAAGGAATAAAAGAAGAAAGGCCTAAATAGAGAAGTCCAGAACTGACGCCCAAATTGTTTTCGTCTCCAACAGCTCTATTTTGAACTCCAACGGCTCTATTACTATTCCCAACGGATAGATTAGACTCTGAACTACAAGATACACCTAGTTATTTTTGCGTTTAAGAGTTCTATAAATATGTAATCCATTGTAACACTTTACAACTACTGAGATAATAAAATCTCATAAGAGATAATAAAATCTCATAAGAGATAATAAAATCTCTCTATTCTCAATCTTCTTATTATTCATTCAGCTTCTCTCATTCTAGTTTCTAACAAACTTAAACTCTGAATTCTAACAATATTCACATCAATAGGTATTGTGTCAGCCTGCATAGGTGTCTCCTTGCTACAACTCCCAAAATTCACCATAAGAAACTCCTATGACATTCAATAACCTAATAAAACTGTCGGATAAGCTATAATGCCTGTTTCTTACTTTGTCTTGCGTCTCCACCTTAGTAGCATTCTTTAACTACTTTGACACTTCAACCGTTCTATTCACTTTCATTTCTATTTAGAAGGGACATAACTACGTTTGTGGGACTATCGTCTTGAAAATGGTTAAATCTTTGTCAATGAAAGCATTGATTCTTCATATTCTCATCAATAGGTGTTAATTCGGCCTCTATAAGTGTCTTCTTGCTATAAGTCTGAAATTCACCATTAGAAACTCCTATGAGATTCCAAGAACTAACATAACTCTGGGATAAGCTATAATGCTTGTTTCTTACTTTGACTTGCGTCTCCACCTTGTTAGCATGCTTCAACTACTTTGACACCTAAACACTTCTATTCACTCTTATTTCTATCTTCAAGGGTCATAACTACGTTTTTGGAACAATTATCTTGAAAATGGTCATGTCCTTGTGAGTGAAAGCATTGATTCTTCAAATTCACATTAATAGGTGTTGTGTCAGCCTCCATAGGTGTCTCTTTGCTACAACTCACAAATTTACCATTAGAAACTCCTAAGAGATTCAACTACATAACAGAACTATGGGATAGGCTATAATGCTTCTTTCTTACTTTGTCTTGCGTCTCCACCTTGGTAGCATACTTCTACTACATTGACACTTCAACCTTTATATTCACTCTCATTTCTATTTTGAAGGGTCATAACGCCGTGTTTGGGACTATTATCTTGAAAATGGTTAAATCTTTGTCAATAAAAGAATCGATTTTTCATATTCTCATCAATTTGTGTTGTTTTAGCCTCCATATGTTTCTTGTTACTAGAACTCTCAAATTCACCATTCGAAACTCCTATAACATTCAAAGACCTAACAGAAATGTGGGATACGTTAAAATGCTTGTTTCTTACTTTGTCTTGCGTCTCCACCTTAGTAGCATACTTCAACTACTTTGACACCTAAATACTTCTATTGCCTCTAATTTCTATCTTGAAGGGTTATAACTACGTTTTTGGGACAATCATCTTGGAAATGGTCAAATTTTTGTTAGTGAGAGCATTGATTGTTCATATTCACATCAATAGGTATTGTGTCAGCCTGCATAGGTGTCTCCTTGCTACAACTCCCAAAATTCACCATAAGAAACTCCTTTGACATTCAATAACCTAATAAAACTGTCGGAGAAGCTATAAAGCTTGTTTCTTACTTTGTCTTGCGTCTCCACCTTAGTAGCATTTTTAACTACTTTGACACTTCAACCTTTCTATTCACTTTCATTTCTATTGAGAAGGGTCATAACTACATTTTTGGGACAATCATATTTGAAGTAGTCAAATCTTTGTTAGTGAAAGCATTGATTGTTCATATTTACATCAATAGGTATTGTGTCACCCTGCATAGGTTTTTCCTTGCTACAACTCCCAAAATTCATCATAAGAAACTCCTATGACATTGAAAAACCTAATAGAACTGTGGGATAAGCTATAAAGCTTGTTTCTTACTTTGACTTACGTGTCCACCTTGGTAGCATGCTTCAACTACTTTGACACCTAAACACTTCTTTTCACTCTCATTTCTATCTTGAAGGGTCATAACTACGTTTTTGGAACAATTATCTTGAAAATGATCAAATCTTTGTTAGTGAAAGCATTGATACTTCAAATTCACATTAATAGTTGCTGTGTCAGCCTCCATAGTTGTCTCGTCGCTACAACTCGCAAATTTACCATTAGAAACTTCTAAGAGATTCAAACACATAACAGAACTATGGGATAGGCTATAATGCTTTTTTCTTACTTTGTCTTGCGTCTCCACCTTGGTAGCATACTTCAACTACATTGACACTTCAACCTTTATATTCACTCTCATTTCTATTTTGAAGGGTCATAACACCATGTTTGAGACTATTATCTTGAAAATGGTTAAATCTTTGTCCATGAAAGCATTGATTGTTCATATTCTCATCAATTTGTGTTGTTTTATCCTCCATATGTTTCTTGTTGCTAGAACTCTCAAATTCACCATTAGAAACTCCTATAACATTCAAAGACCTAAAAGAAATGTGGGATAAGTTATAATGCTTGTTTCCTACTTTGTCTTGCGTCTCCAATTTCGTAGCATTCTTTAACTACTTTGACACTTCAACCTTTCTATTCACTTTCATTTCTATTTAGAAGGGTCATAACTACGTTTTTGGGACAATCATATTGGAAATGGTCAAATCTTTGTTAGTCAAAGCATTGATTGTTCATAATCACATCAATAGGTATTGTGTGAGCCTGCATAGGTTTCTCCTTGCTACAACTCCCAAAATTAACCATAGGAAACTCCTATGACATTCAAAAACCTAATAGAACTTTGGGATAAGCTAAAAAGCTTGTATCTTACTTTGTCTTGCGTCTGCACTTTAGTAGAATTCTTTAACTACTTAGACACTTCAACCTTTCTATTCACTTTCATTACTATTTAGAAGGGTCATAACTACGTTTTTGGGACAATCATATTGGAAATGTTCAAATCTTTGTTAGTGAAAGCATTGATTGTTCATATTCACATCAATAGGTATTGTTTCAGCCTACATAGGTTTCTCCTTGCTACAACTCCCAAAATTCACCATCAGAAACTCCTATGACATTCAAAAACCTAATAGAACTGTAGGATAATCTAAAAAGCTTGTTTCTTACTTTGTCTTGCGTCTCCACCTTAGTAGCATTCTTCAATTACTTTGACACTTCAACCTTTCTATTCACTCTCATTTCTATTTAAAAGGGTCATAACTACGTTTTTGGGACAATCATATTGGAAATGTTCAAATCTTTGTTAGTGAAAGCATTGATTGTTCATATTCACATCAATAGGTATTGTGTCAGCCTACATAGGTGTCTCCTTGCTACAAATCCCAAAATTCACCATAAGAAACTCCTATGACATTCAAAAACCTAATAGATATGTGGGATAAGCTATAAAGCTTGTTTCTTACTTTGACTTACGTGTGCACCTTGGTAGCATGCTTCAACTACTTTGACACTTAAACACTTCTTTTCACTCTCATTTCTATCTTGAAGGGTCATAACTACTTTTTTGGAACAATTATCTTGAAAATGGTCAAATCTTTATTAGTGAAAGCATTGATACTTCAAAGTCACATTAATAGGTGCTGTGTCAGCCTCCATAGGTGTCTATTTGCTACAACTAGCAAATTTACCATTAGAAACTCCTAAGAGATTCAAACACATAACAGAACTATGGGATAGGCTATAATGCTTCTTTCTTACTTTGTCTTGCGTCTCCACCTTGGTAGCATACTTCAACTACATTGACACTTCAACCTTTATATTCACTCTCATTTCTATTTTGAAGGGTCATAACGCCGTGTTTGAGACTATTATCTTGAAAATGGTTAAATCTTTGTCCATGAAAGCATTGATTGTTCATATTCTCATAAATTTGTGTTGTTTTAGCCTCCATATGTTTCTTGTTGCTAGAACTCTCAAATTCACCATTAGAAACTCCTATAACATTCAAAGACCTAACAGAAATGTGGAATAAGTTATAATTCTTGTTTCTTACTTTGTCTTGCGTCTCCACCTTAGTAGCATGTTTCAACTACTTTGACACCTAAACACTTCTATTCACTTTTATTTCTATTTAGAAGGGTCATAACTATTAATCAAGTAACAAATACCCAACAAGGAATAAAAGAAGAGAGGCCCAAGAAGAGAAGCCCAGAAATGACGCCCAAATTGTTTTCGTCTCCAACAGCTCTATTTTGAACTCCAACGGCTATATTACTATTCCCAACGGATAGATTAGACTCTGAACTACAAGATACACCTAGTTATTTTTGCGTTTAAGAGTTCTATAAATATGTAATCCATTGTAACACTTTACAACTACTGAGATAATAAAATCTCATAAAAGATAACAAAATCTTTCTATTCTCAATCTTATTATTATTCATTCAGCTACTCTTATTCTTGTTTCTAACAAACTTAAACTCTGAATTCTAACATGGTATCAGAGCTTTGATCCATAAACAAGATCAAGTTTTTGATTTCCTCGTTCTCTTCATCTGTTTCTCTTTTTTTCCAAAATTGACATTGTTACATTTCGTAAAATTTGAAACTGGTTCTTCAAGATTCAGCCCTCCTCTTTGTCTCCTTTGCATTTACGTCATCTCCTACTTCATATTCAAAGCTTCCAAGAGCATTCACAAGCTCTACAGAGCTCCAAATCGAAAGAATTTTTTCGAAAATTAATCCTGCTTTTGGTACTGTTCACTGTCTTCTCCAAAAATTTCTTTGGTTTTCCTGGAAATACATCCTTTTAACTTCCTCCAAAAGCTCTGAGATTGATATATATTCATCCTAGACGAGCTGTGTGAAGTTAGAGTTTATTTCTGGAGATTTCTCAAAGAACATTTTCCTAACTCTGAGATTGAAATTAATTCATCCTAGACGAGTTAGTGAAGTTGAGACAGTGTAGTATCAAACGGTTAGTCATATTTTTTTTATCATGGAGGAGACAAAACCAACCGCAGCTAGAGTCACCCTAAGAGGAGAGAAGTATCTCCTATGGTCACGATCGACAAAATCCAACTTGTACGGACGCGGCTTGTGGAATCAAGTTGAACCAGCAAAAGGAAAAGAGCTTCAAGAAGGAGATGAAAAAGCTCGGGAAAAATGGCTGCAAAAAGATCAAATGTGCTCAGCATAATCCACAGCTCCTTGAGTGATTCAATATTTGAATCTTACTCATATTGCGAGACAGCTAAAGAACTTTGGGAAACTCTAAAGAAGGTGTATGGAGACATCACCAATCTTTCAAGAGTATTCGAAGTGAAGAAAGATCTCAGCAACCTCACTCAAGAAGATCAAGATTTTACCAAACACTTTGGTAAATATAGATCATTACTTGCTGAATTGGATATGCTGAGGCCAAGCACAAAAGACCTCAAAATTATAGAGGAAAGAAAAGAGCAAGATCGAGTATTTGGACTTCTCCAATCTCTCCATCCGAAATTTAATGACCTTATAAAGTACATTTTAAGGGAGGAGAAGCTACCAAGCCTTGAGAATGTCTGCTCTCAAATCCAAAAGGAGCAAGGCTCCTTAGATCTCTTCAGCAAAGGAGAGTTGCCAACGACAAACAAAGGGTTTTACAAACCTCCATTCAGTTCCAATAAGAAAGGAACAACAAAGCAATGTGAACATTGCAAGAACATTGGCAAATTCAACCAAGGGAGAGGACACACCAAGGAGAGTGCTTTATCCTTCATCCTCATCTCAAAGCCAACTTGAGAGCAAGGCAACAAGCAAATGAAGCAAACGCTTCAAATTATGCTCCAGCTACTCAACCAACTACAGCACTCGGTATGAACCCAAGTGCTCCAAACGGCCATTCTAATCAAGCCTCTACTTCAGAAAACAATGGCATGATCACCATGAGCAGAGCAGACTTAGAGGCAATGATCAAGACCATGCAAATTTGCAAGGAGTCTGGTATCACCTTTCTAGCCTCTAACTATTCAAAAACTCTTTTAGTAGATTCAGGAGCGTCTCACCATATGATTAAAGATTCTGATCTACTAAATAATATTCAAAACACATCTGGTCATGTTGAAGTTGCTAATGGAGTTAGAGTGCCAATTAAAGGCGTAGGAAATTTAAACCTCTTTGGAAATGAATCTAGTGCTTTTTACATGCCTACATTTAGCAATAATTTGGTCTCAGTAAAAAGAGCTACCACCGATCTCAATGCTTATGCTATATTTGGACCTAACAGCTTTCATTTTCAGGATATTAAAACTGGTGAAGTTTTAGACAAGGGGAACACTAAGAGAGAGTTGTATACTCTAGAAGATCTCAAGAACCATTCTAGATGCTCCAACTCTGCTAGTTTGCCGTTTATTAATTCCTGTCATGTAGCTAGTAGTTCAAATGATTTTTGGCAAGCTAGATTAGGCCATCCTCATTCTAGAGCTTTAAAATTAATTATGCCCAATGTAGTATTTGATAACTCTAAGTGTGAGTCTTGTATTTTGGGAAAACATTGTAGAAGTGTTTTCCAAAACTCCTTATCAATATATGAGAATTGTTTTGATTTAGTTCACTCTGATGTTTGGACCTCACCTTGCCTATCTAGAGATAACCTAAAATACTTTGTGACATTCATAGATGAAAAATCAAAATATACATGGGTCACATTGTTACCTTCTAAAGATAGAGTATTTGAGGCATTTGTCAACTTTCAAACATATGTGACTAATCATTTCAATGCTAAAATTAAGGTGCTAAGATCGGATAATGGAGGGAATACACAAGCCACTATTTTCAAGGCTCATTTGGCAAATCATGGCATCCTTCACCAAACGAGCTGTCCTTATACTCCACAACAAAATGGAGGGCCGAAAGGAAGAATAGGCATCTGATGGAAGTAGCAAGATCAATGATGTTCCACAAAAACATGCCAAGGAGATTTTGGGGAGATGCTGTCATGACCGCATGCTACCTCATTAATAGAATTCCAACAAAAGTCTTAGATGACTTATCACCATTTGAGGTATTAAACAAAATCAAACCAAATATTAATCACTTACGTGTGTTTGGTAGTGTTTGTTTTGTCTTAGTGCCAACGGATCAAAGGAATAAGTTAGATGCTAAAAGCACTAGAAGCGTGTTCATTGGATACTCCACTACTCAAAAAGGGTACAGATGCTATGATCCAAGCACCAAACGCATCATGACGTCTAGAGATGTAAAATTCCTAGAAGATCAAAGTTATTTTGAGAAGTCGGGCTGGGAAAGTGTGAAAGACTTGGCTGACTCTACAACAGATCGAGCAGCCTCTCTTCAACACATTTTAAGTCACATGGGTCTTCCTCAAATGAATGAAGATCAAACAGCCCCTGCAAACAATCAAGAAGATCAGATTCAAGAAGAAGGGGTAAATGTTCAAAATGAGGAAGAGAATGACGAAGGAGTAAATGAACAAGGGGGAGTTAATCAAGAAACTCCACCAGAAGCTGATATTCAGGAAAATGAATATCATGAGGAAGAAGAGGCAGCAGCACCAACCTTAAGCAACACGCCAAAGATTTGGTCCGGACCATTGGAAACAAACTAGGGTCTATTATAACCATCAAGTTGTGGCTCACCCTATCCAAGCTCAGTGTTCTCTTGCCATCTTGCCATCAGATCATCAAGCATTCCTTGGAAAGATAGAGCAGCATTACATTCCAAAGACCTATGAAGAAGCAAAAGAAATCAAGGTCCGGATGGATGCTATAGATGCTCGAGATAGAAGCAATGGTTAGAAATCACACTTGGAATGTAAGTGATCTACCTTCGAAAAAGAGCTGTGACATCTAAATGGGTATTCACCATCAAGTATCACAAGCAATGGAGAAATCGAAAGGTATAAAGCTCTAATGGTTGCAAGGGATTTACTCAAACTTATGGAGAAGACTATACGGACACCTTTGCACCAGTGGCTAAGCTCCGATACAGTTCGAGTGATTTTATCATTGGCAACCAATCTATCTTGGGAATTATGGCAAATGGATGTCAAAAACGCATTCCTCCAAGGAGAGCTTGAAGAAGAAGTGTACATGAAGCCTCCACCAGGTCTTGAAAGTTCAATTCCTCATGGCAAAGTTTTCAAACTTAGAAAAGCCATTTACGGCTTGAAGCAATCCCCAAGAGCCTGGTACCACAAGCTAAGCTTTACATTAACAGCCAAAGGATTTAAAAGATCAGAGGCTGATCACACCTTGTTTACTTCTCAAAGTGCTCAAGGAATCATTGTAGTCTTGGTATATGTAGATGACTTGATCATTTCCGGCAATGATCAAGCAGGTATTCAAGAAACCAAACTTTTCCTTAAATCTGTATTTGATATAAAGATCTGGGTGAACTTAAATATTTTCTAGGTATAGAGATATGCCGCTCTCCCGAAGACTTGTTTCTATCCCAAAGAAAATATTCACTCGATTTGCTTGCAGAGACAGGAAAATTAGGTTCTAAACCGGCCAAGACACCTCTGGAAGATGGCTACAAGGTCAGGAGAAAGGGGGAGAAAGGACAAGATCCACTTGACAAACCATTTGAAGATCCAGCTCAATACCGGCGGCTTGTAGGTAAGTTAATTTACTTAACCATAACAAGGCCTGACCTATGCTTTGCTGTGAATCAGGTGAGCCAACACATGAAAGAGCCCTTGGTGCACCACTGGAATATGGTGGAAAGAATTCTGAGATACATCAAAGGATCACCAGGGTAAGGTGTTTCGATGGGAAAGAATAATAGTACTGAAAAGTTGTGGGCTATTGTGATGCGGATTATGCTGGAGATACGATGGATAGAAAATCCACAACTGGCTATTGCACATTTATTGGAGGGAACT
Source organism: Cardamine occulta (assembly GCA_028015245.1). Taxonomy (NCBI): domain Eukaryota; kingdom Viridiplantae; phylum Streptophyta; class Magnoliopsida; order Brassicales; family Brassicaceae; genus Cardamine; species Cardamine occulta. The sequence continues at coordinate 17,875,208 of CM051375.1, read as the reverse complement.
TAGTAACCTGGAAATCTAAGAAGCAAAATGTCGTCTCATGCTCAAGCGCTGAAAGTGAGTATAGAGCAATGAAGAAGCTCACAAATGAGCTAGTATGGCTAAAGGCGCTTCTAAAGGATCTGGGAATTGAGAGCACAAGTCCCATTACCATGCATTGTGACAATCAAGCAGCAATTCACATTGCTACAAACTCAGATCTTCCATGAACGAACCAAGCACATAGAAGTGGATTGTCACAAAGTTAGAGAGAAGATCATTTAAGGAGTAATCCTCCCATGCTACACAAGAAGCTAAGATCAGCTTGGACATATTCACCAAATCTACAAGTCTCAAGATTTGCAACCACATTCAGAGCAAGCTTGGACTAATAGATCTCACGCAGCCTTGATCATGCCTCGCCAGTTCCAGAGACACGGCACTCTTTTCCTCACAAGTGGTTTTTCCCACTGGGTTTGTACTTGTGAGGTTTTTAATGAGGTAGTTGTGAGGGATTGTTTCTGGAAAATCAAACTTAGTCTCCACACTCCATTCCAGCTAAGTTTGAGGGGGAGTATTAATCAAGCAACAAATACCCAACAAGGAATAAAAGAAGAGAGGCCCAAGAAGAGAAGCCCAGAAATGACGCCCAAATTGTTTTCGTCTCCAACAGCTCTATTTTGAACTCCAATGGCTATATTACTATTCCCAACGGATAGATTAGACTCTGAACTACAAGATACACCTAGTTATTTTTGCGTTTAAGAGTTCTATAAATATGTAATCCATTGTAACACTTTACAACTACTGAGATAATAAAATCTCATAAAAGATAATAAAATCTGTCTATTCTCAATCTTATTAATATTCATTCAGCTATTCTTATTCTTGTTTCTAACAAACTTAAACTCTGAATTCTAACAAGTGAAAGCATTGATTGTTCATATTCAGATCAATAGGTATTGTCTCAGCCTGCATAGGTTTCTCCTTGCTACAACTCCCAAAATTCCCCATAAGAAACTTCTATGACATTAAAAAACCTAATAGAACTTTGGGATAAGCTATAAAACTTGTTTCTTACTTTGTCTTGCGTCTCCACCTTAGAAGCATTCTTTAACTACTTTGACACTTCAACCTTTCTATTCACTTTCATTTCTATTTTGAAGGGTCATAACTACGTTTTTAGGACAATCATATTGGAAATGTTCAAATCTTTGTTAGTGAAAGCGTTGATTGTTCATATTCACATCAATAGGTATTGTGTCAGCCTACATAGGTTTCCCCTTGCTACAACTCCCAAAATTCACCATAAGAAATTCCTATGACATTCAAAAACCTAATAGAACTGTGGGATAAGCTAAAAAGCTTGTATCTTACTTTGTCTTGCGTCTGCACCTTAGTAGAATTTTTTAACTATTTAGACACTTCAACCTTTCCATTCACTTTCATTACTATTTAGAAGGGTCATAACTACGTTTTTGGGACAATCATATTGGAAATGTTCAAATCTTTGTTAGTGAAAGCATTGATTGTTCATATTCACATCAATAGGTATTGTTTCAGCCTACATAGGTTTCTCCTTGCTACAACTCACAAAATTCACCATCAGAAACTCCTTCGACATTCAAAAACCTAATAGAACTGTGGGATAAGCTATAAAGCTTGTTTCTTACTTTGTCTTGCGTCTCCACCTTAGTAGCATTCTTCAATTACTTTGACACTTCAACCTTTCTATTCACCCTCATTTCTATTGAAAAGGGTCATAACTACGTTTTTGGGACAATCATATTGGAAATGTTCAAATCTTTGTTAGTGAAAGCATTGATTGTTCATATTCACATCAATAGGCATTGTGTCAGCCTACATAGGTGTCTCCTTGCTACAAATCCCAAAATTCACCATAAGAAACTCCTATGACATTCAAAAACCTAATAGATATGTGGGATAAGCTATAAAGCTTGTTTCTTACTTTGACTTACGTGTCCACCTTGGTAGCATGCTTCAACTACTTTGACACCTAAACACTTCTTTTCACTCTCATTTCTATCTTGAAGGGTCATAACTACTTTTTTGGAACAATTATCTTGAAAATGGTCAAATCTTTGTTAGTGAAAGCATTGATACTTCAAAGTCACATTAATAGGTGCTGTGTCAGCCTCTATAGGTGTCTCTTTGCTACAACTCGCAAATTTACCATTAGAAACTCCTAAGAGATTCAAACACATAACAGAACTATGGGATAGGCTATAATGCTTCTTTCTTACTTTGTCTTGCGTCTCCACCTTGGTAGCATACTTCAACTACATTGACATTTCAACCTTTATATTCACTCTCATTTTTATTTTGAAGGGTCATAACGCCGTGTTTGAGACTATTATCTTGAAAATGGTTAAATCTTTGTCCATGAAAGCATTGATTGTTCATATTCTCATAAATTTGTGTTGTTTTAGCCTCCATATGTTTCTTGTTGCTAGAACTCTCAAATTCACCATTAGAAACTCCTATAACATTCAAAGACCTAACAGAAATGTGGGATAAGTTATAATGCTTGTTTCTTACTTTGTCTTGCGTCTCCACCTTAGTAGCATGTTTCAACTACTTTGACACCTAAACACTTCTATTCACTTTTATTTCTATTTAGAAGGGTCATAACTACGTTTTTGGGACTATCGTCTTGAAAATAGTTAAATCTTTGTCAATGAAAGCATTGATTCTTCATATTCTCATCATTAGGTGTTACTTCGGCCTCCATATGTGTCTTCTTACTATAACTCTGAAATTCACCATTAGAAACTCATATGAGATACCAAGAACTATAACATAAATCTGGGATAATCTATAATGCTTGTTTCTTATTTTGACTTGCTTCTCACCTTGGCAGCATGTTTCAACTACTTTGACACCTAAATACTTCTATTCCCTCTCATTTCTATCTTGAAGGGTTATAACTACGTTTTTGGGACAATCATCTTGGAAATGATCAAATCTTTGTTAGTGAAAGCATTGATTGTTCATATTCACATCAATAGATATTGTGTGAGCCTGCATAGGTTTCTCCTTGCTACAACTCCCAAAATTCACCATAAGAAACTTCTATGACTTTCAAAAACCTAATAGAACAGTGGGATAAGCTATAAAGCTTGTTTCTTACATTGTCTTGCGTCTCCCCCTTAGTAGCATTCTTTAACTACTTTGACACTTCAACCTTTCTATTCACTTTCATTTCTATTTAGAAGGGTCATAACTACGTTTTTGGGACAATCATATTGGAAATGGTCAAATCTTTGTTAGTCAAAGCATTGATTGTTCATAATCACATCAATAGGTATTGTGTGAGCCTGCATAGGTTTCTCCTTGCTACAACTCCCAAAATTAACCATAAGAAACTCCTATGACATTCAAAAACCTAATAGAACTGTGGGATAAGCTAAAAAGCTTGTATCTTAGTTTGTCTTGGGTCTGCACCTTAGTAGAATTCTTTAACTACTTAGACACTTCAACCTTTCTATTCACTTTCATTACTATTTAGAAGGGTCATAACTACGTTTTTGGGACAATCATATTGGAAATGTTCAAATCTTTGTTAATGAAAGCATTGATTGTTCATATTCACATCATGAGGTATTGTGTGAGCCTGCATAGGTTTCTCCTTCCTACAAATCCCAAAATTCACCATAAGAAACTTCTATGACATTCAAAAACCTAATAGAACTATGGAATAAGCTATAAAGCTTGTTTCTTACTTTCTCTTGCGTCTCCACCTTAGTAGAATTCTTTAACTACTTAGACACTTCAACCTTTCTATTCACTTTCATTACTATTTAGAAGGGTCATAACTACGTTTTTGGGACAATCATATTGGAAATGTTCAAATCTTTGTTAGTGAAAGCATTGATTGTTCATATTCACATCAATAGGTATTGTGTCAGCCTACATAGGTTTCTCCTTGCTACAACTCCCAAAATTCACCATAAAAAACTCCTATGACATTCAAAAACCTAATAGAACTGTGGGATAAGCTATAAAGCTTGTTTCTTACTTTGTCTTGCGTCTCCACCTTAATAGCATTCTTCAATTACTTTGACACTTCAACCTTTCTATTCACTCTCATTTCTATTTAAAAGGGTCATAACTACGTTTTTGGAACTATCGTTTTAAAAATGGTTAAATCTTTGTCATTGAAAGCATTGATTCTTCATATTCTCATCAATAGGTGTTAATTCGGCCTCCATATATGTCTTCTTGCTATAACTCTGAAATTCACCATTAGAAACTCCTATGAGTTTCCAAGAACGAACATAACTCTAGGATAAGCTATAATGCTTGTTTCTTACTTTGACTTGTGTCTCCACCTTGGTAGCATGCTTTAACTACTTTGATACCTAAACACTTCTATTCACTCTCATTTCTATCTTGAAGGGTCATAACTACGGTTTTGGAACAATTATCTTGAAAATGGTCTAATCTCTGTTCGTGAAAGCATTGATTCTTCAAATTCACATAAATAAGTGTTTTGTCAGTGATGCGATCCTCCCAAGGATTCGACACTTTCGAGTTGTGGAAAAGGATAGATGGATAGATGATGGATCGAATGGTCACACAAGAGTTGCGGAAGGCTCTTGATATACCTCAATGTCTCCTAGGATATGACACACCTAGACAAGACAAGGTTTGATTGTTGGATATTACACACCAAGCAATCGAAAGTTCTAAAAGAACGAAAGAGATTCACTCTAAAATATGTTGAAAAGAAAGTTGAATGATTATTTGTGATAGTCTAGGCGTGCTTATATAGCACAAGGAAGTAGAAAATATCTAAACACACTTAAATGCTGAAAATAAACTAAAATTACTAAAAATACTAAAAATGCTTGAAAATATCTCTTCCTTCTTCAGCTTCCACGAAATTAAGTCTTTATTTGGGCCAAGAGAACTTTTGTGGGCTTTGGATAGGTTCTCTCATGGACTTGATGAATAAGTGATCCAATTTGCCTCATTAAAACCTTCCTTTGAAAAAACCCATTGGGAAAAACCCAAGAGGGGGAAAAGAGTACAAATGGATCACCCTCTTTGTTAATCCATTTGAGAAGGTGTTGCCATCAGCATATTCTGATATCCAATGTACTTTGTGAAATCCTTAGATGCTTGATGATTGCGCACTTGAGTGAGAAGTCCATTGATTGAATTCTGAAGTGCCTTGGCTCTTGCTCTTGTCATAGGTCCACTTGGTACAACCAATAAATCCTCAACTCCATGTATGCTCTCCTCAGGTTCATGCTGCATTTGATTGTTCTCCATGATCACATCAGTCAGCCTCCATTGGTGTCTCTGTACTACAACTCGCAAATTTACCATTAGAAACTCCTAAGGGATTTAAAGACCTAACTGAACTGTGGGATAAGCTATAATGCTTCTTTCTTACTTTGTCTTGCGTCTCCACCTTGGTAGCATACTTCAACTACCTTGACACTTTAACCTTTATATTCACTCTCATTTCTATTTTGAAGGGTCATAACGCCGTGTTTGGGACTATTATCTTGAAAATGTTTAAATCTTTGTCCATGAAAGCATTGATTCTTTATATTCTCATCAATATGTGTTGTTTTAGCCTACCTATATTTCTTCTTGCTACAACTCCCAAAATTCACCCTTAGAAACTCCTATGACATTCAAAGATGTAATAGAACTGTGGGATAAGGTATAATGCTTGTTTCTTACTTTGTCTTGCATCTCCACCTTAGTAGCATGTTTCAACTACTTTGACACCTAAACACTTCTATTCACTTTTATTTCTATTTAGAAGGGTCATAACTATGTTTTTGGGACAATCTTCTTGAAAATGGTTAAATCTTTGTCAATAAAAGCATTGATTCTTCATATTCTCATCAATAGGTGTTAATTTGGCCTCCATATGTGTCTTCTTGCTATAACTCTGAAATTCACCATTAGAAACTCATTTGAGATTCCAAGAACTAACATAACTCTAGGATAAGGTATAATGCTTGTTTCTTACTTTGACTTGCGTGTCCACCTTGGTAGTATGCTTCAACTATTTTGACACCTAAATACTTATATTCCCTCTCATTTCTATCTTGAAGGGTTATAACTACGTTTTTGGGACAATCATCTTGGAAATGATCAAATCTTTGTTAGTGAAAGCATTGATTGTTCATATTCACATCAATAGGTATTGTGTCAGCCTGCATAGGTTTTTCCTTGCTACAACTCCCAAAATTCACCATAAGAAACTTCTATGACATTCAAAAACCTAATAGAACTGTGGGATAAGCTATAAACCTTGTTTCTTACTTTGTCTTGCGTCTCCACCTTAGTAGCATTCTTTAACTACTTTGACACTTCAACCTTTCTATTCACTTTCATTTCTATTTAGAAGGGTCATAACTGTTAGAATTCAGAGTTTAAGTTTGTTAGAAACAAGAATAAGAGTAGCTGAATGAATAATAATAAGATTGAGAATAGAAAGATTTTATTATCTTTTATGAGATTTTATTATCTCAGTAGTTGTAAAGTGTTACAATGGATTACATATTTATAGAACTCTTAAACGCAAAAATAACTAGGTGTATCTTGTAGTTCAGAGTCTAATCTATCCGTTGGGAATAGTAATATAGCCGTTGGAGTTCAAAATAGAGCTGTTGGAGACGAAAACAATTTGGGCGTCATTTCTGGGCTTCTCTTCTTGGGCCTCTCTTCTTTTATTCCTTGTTGGGTATTTGTTACTTGATTAATAATAACTACGTTTTTGGGACAATCATATTGGAAATGGTCAAATCTTTGTTTATCAAAGCATTGATTGTTCATATTCACATCCATAGGTATTGTGTGAGCGTGCATAGGTTTCTCCTTGCTACACTTTTATTCACTTTTATTTCTATTTAGAAGGGTCATAACTATTAATCAAGTAACAAATACCCAACAAGGAATAAAAGAAGAGAGGCCCAAGAAGAGAAGCCCAGAAATGACGCCCAAATTGTTTTCGTCTCCAACAGCTCTATTTTGAACTCCAACGGCTATATTACTATTCCCAACGGATAGATTAGACTCTGAACTACAAGATACACCTAGTTATTTTTGCGTTTAAGAGTTCTATAAATATGTAATCCATTGTAACACTTTACAACTACTGAGATAATAAAATCTCATAAAAGATAATAAAATCTTTCTATTCTCAATCTTATTATTATTCATTCAGCTACTCTTATTCTTGTTTCTAACAAACTTAAACTCTATATTCTAACATGGTATCAGAGTTTTGATCCATAAACAAGATCAAGTTTTTGATTTCCTCATTCTCTTCATCTGTTTCTCTTTTTTTTTCAAAATTGACATTGTTCTGACCTAGAAAATTTCAGAAACTGGTTCTTCAAGATTCAGCAATCCTCTTTGTCTCATTTGCATTTACGTAATCTCCTACCTCATATTCAAAGCTTCCGCCGAATTCACAAGCTCTACAGAGCTCCAAATCGAAAAGAATTTTTTTCGAAAATTCAAATTTCTGCCTGCTTTTGGTACTGTTCATCGTCTTCTCCAAAAATTTCTTTGGTTTTCCTGGAAATACATCCTTTTAACTTCCTCCAAAAGCTCTGAGATTGATATATATTCATCCTAGACGAGCTGTGTGAAGTTAGAGTGGTTTATTTCTGGAGATTTCTCAAAGAACATTTTCCTAACTCTGAGATTGAAATTAATTCATCCTAGACAAGTTAGTGAAGTTGAGACAGTGTAGTATCAAACGGTTAGCCATATTTTTTTATCATGGAGGAGACAAAACCAACCGCAATTAGAGTCACCCTAAGAGGAGAGAACTATCTCCTATGGTCACGATCGACAAAATCCAACTTGTACGGACGCAGCTTGTGGAATCAAGTTGAACCAAAGAAAAGGAAAAAGAGCTTCAAGAAGGAGATGAAGAAGCTCGGGAAAAATGGCTGCAAAAAGATCAAATGGTGCTCAGCATAATCCACAGCTCTTTGAGTGATTCAATATTTGAATCTTACTCATATTGCGAGACAGCTAAAGAACTTTGGGAAACTCTAAAGAAGGTGTATGGAGACATCACCAATCTTTCAAGAGTATTCGAAGTGAAGAAAGATCTCAGCAACCTCACTCAAGAAGATCAAGATTTTACCAAACACTTTGGTAAATATAGATCATTACTTGCTGAAATGGATATGCTGAGGCCAAGCACAAAAGACCTCAAAATTATAGAGGAAAGAAAAGAGCAAGATCGAGTATTTGGTCTTCTCCAATCTCTCCATCCGAAATTTAATGACCTTATAAAGTACATTTTAAGGGAGGAGAAGCTACCAAGCCTTGAGAATGTCTGCTCTCAAATCCAAAAGGAGCAAGGCTCCTTAGATCTCTTCAGCAAAGGAGAGTTGCCAACGGCAAACAAAGGGTTTTACAAACCTCCATTCAGTTCCAATAAGAAAGGAACAACAAAGCAATGTGAACATTGCAAGAACATTGGCAAATTTAACCAAGGGAGAGGACACACCAAGGAGGAGTGCTTTATCCTTCATCCTCATCTCAGAGCCAACTTCAGAGCAAGGCAACAAGCAAATGAAGCAAACGCTTCAAATTATGCTCCAGCCACTCAACCAACTACAGCACTCGGTATGAACCCAAGTGCTCCAAACGGCCATTCTAATCAAGCCTCTACTTCAGAAAACAATGGCATGATCACCATGAGCACAGCAGATCTAGATGTGAGAATAAATGCAGAAATAAACATAAGAGAATGAGAGAATTAAGAGAATAGATGCATAAAACAAGTAAAGGAGAATGGGAGATTATGCAAAATTAAACTAGAGAGAATAAGAGATTAAGCATAAATAAAGGAGAATAAGCATGAATAATTAGAGAGAAGCTAGAGAGATGAAAATCTGCAGCCCCTAAGGGCTTTTAGACCAAAGGAGGCGGAATTATCAATTAGGTTACAAGGGGAGGGGTTTCCTCCTTTTATAGTTGAAGGAGGAAGCCCTAAATAAAAAAAACTGCAGCAATAATGAAAACGCAGCTTACAGCACGGGATGAATAGTAATCCGTGTCTCGGGATGAATAGTATCCGAGATGAATAGTACCCAACCTTCTTCATTGAATGCCTTTTCTCAATAGATTCACGGGATGAATAGTAATCTCGGGTCTCAGGATGAATAGTAATCTCGGGTCTCGGGATGAATAGTATCCGAGATGAATAGTACCCGATCTTCTTCATGGAATGCTTTTTCTCAATACTCCCCCTCAAGCTTAGTCGTCGGTGAACAAAGACTTAGCTTGGACCTACATAGGCGTTACCTCGGTAAAAACCTCATCATAGAAAAAACCATTTGGGAAAAAATCTATGATGAGGAAAAGAGCATAACGTCTATGAGTAGGGGATATGATCAAGGAAGAGAGTGTAGCGTGAAGACTTTAAGTACCTCGATCTTCAAAGATAGCTTTGAGCCACGTCGACTTTCCTATGCTTCTTCTTGTCTGGTCTCTAGCTTCCGCTTCTTGTCCAGTCTGTTGCTTTAGCTTGCTTTTCACTTCCTCTTCAAGGATATAGTTTTGACGGTATGGATATTTTCATGTGCCTCATCTAGCTGGTCTCATGACAGCATTTTTTTTTTCTTTCCTCCAGTTGTTTAGCTTGGTTACTTATATGCGTTTCCCGGTCTCCTCTTTTAAGGTAGCCTTCGTTTCTCCATACTGTATGCCTTGGAGTGCTTGGTTACTGCCTGACTTGCTTCGATCAGAACCTTCCCAAATGCATCATGCCTTGCCATCTTGACCACACTTCATAATCACACGCTTCATAAACACATTCGCCTTTCCTCTATAGTGCTCACATACTCCCCCTCAAGCTTGATCATGCATCAATGTATCCATCTGATCAAGCTTGTGACACACAGAGGAAAAACTCCCCCTTGTTCCTTAGCCCTTGGTGTGAAAATCTTCACTTTTCACAAGACAGACCACGTTTCGGTAAACCAAACACAATTTTGCAAACCATAACCAAGAAACACTTCATACTGGTCCTAAACGAACACTAACTCTTGTAGTTCCCTTGTGTCCAAATATCATCACAAGCAGAACATTAGAAGCCTTTCATCGAATAGGACACTTCTAATGAACCAACGGCTTCTTTACTTCATTTCTTCTCATGTGATCCTTTTCTTTGTGTCTAAACTTCTTGAGAGAATAGTCACGGCACTTACTCCTTTGTACCTTCATCATGAGATACAAAATTTTAAAGCAATGGCCGTGGGATTTTAAGAAGCTTAGATAAAATATATAGTAACACATAAGAGAAATGAATTTAATGATATCAAGACGAAAACAAATTGTAACACTAAGTATGATGGAATAAGCAAGAGTTTAGAGAGTTGTCCCTTTGTGGTTTATGATCCGTAAACAAGTATGGTGAGTCGGTCTTCTTGTAATGATTTTGGGAACACCTTAAGTGGATCTTCTTCTCAACATTTCTTGAGTAACACCGTTCTTTATCCATCTTATGAATATGTAAGCTCCAAGGACTTCTTTACTCTATTTCTTCTCTATGTGTCCCCTTCTTCTTTAACACTTCTCTCACCAAGAATAATCCCGGCTTTCCTTGTTTAAACCCTTCATAGAGGACTTAAATTCAGTAAGTAATGGCCATGGGGGGTTTAAGAAGGTAAAACAAATTGGGTTTGCATATTAAAGAAATAAGAGAAATAATTCACAAGACTCAAAGATATTCAAATTAATGACAAGTTCAAGTGTACTCCCTTTGGGTTGATAACTCAGATAGTGCCCCATTGGTCATGAATTGGATTGATCAATGTGATCTTCATGCATTTTCTTCTTGGGATTTATACACTTTTACCTATGCATACACAAGGGTTAGTAGAAAAAAAAATTTTCCTCTTTATGGTTCTTCACCATAAAGACTATTTACTCTCTTATGAGAGCCTGGATTTAATTATGGTCTTAGGAATTTTCAAATCATTAAGATATGAAACTCGGACCAAAATTTTATCCTTAGCAAAACTGAGATGTACCAAAGCCATATTTTGTTTCGCATTCATAAGAAGGAAAGCAGACTAAGATTCATCTTTTCATTTGAAAACAAGGGATGAACAATGATTTATTTGAAAAATACTTCACATAAAAATATTTTCCCAGATCAGTGTTCATCTTTTGAAAACAATCATGGACTTCAGTGCTTTAAAGCAGCTAGTCATGATTTAACTCGGGTTAAAAATGATCTTAGGTGTATTTTAAACTCACAAGGAATTTTAATACGGACCATTTCACCTTAGGGAGCAAACTCATGAACCAGGGGCTTCAATGCTTAGAAGCGGTCCAAGGTTTTAAATTCAAGGAATAGAAATGAAAAATAATTTAAAGATTGAAGGAACCAAGGACTTAAAATATTTTGAAAGTAGTCCAAGGTCTGATTTTGATCAAAAGAACTTGGATTCAGCAAGGTTCTACAGCCATGAGTATCCTTAAGGTTTCCTTTCCTTATTTAAAAAGATTCAGGTTCCTCTAGGACTCTAGCTACAGATTCATCAAGGTTCTCATTCTTTTTGATTTAAAAGGAAATTTGGATTCAACATGCTCATGTAAACTCATACAAGCTAAATGAGACACGGTTCTCCTCCCTATAAACCCGGATTCATCATAGCTTCACACGCTCAATCCATAAGGGTTAAGCAAATTTTACTATGGTTCTCAGAAAAGAGGAATTCGGATTCAACAAGGCCATTTCTACCCACAAGGGCATGATGAACTAGGGTTATCTTTCCTTTAGCTGGAATCAACGCGGCTTTTGAAGAGAAGATGATTTAATTTTGGTTTATGCTTGTTTCACACAAGGAAGAAGCTTTTACTATAAATCTCTTTCTCAAGGAAGCTTGGATTCAGCAAGGTCATTTACACTCATAAGAGCTGAATGAACCCAGGTTCTCCTCCCTTTAATTGGAAGCTTGGATTCAGCAAGGTCATTTACGCTCATAAGAGCAAAATGAACCCAGGTTCACCTTCCTTTAACCGATTTTCAACACAGCTTTAAGACACTAAACGGATGACTTAGAGATTTCAGATGGGGTTTAAAGAGAGTAGATTAAGTGCCCAGCAAAACCATGAATCCATGGATTAAGCGCTTGTAGCATACTTATTTCTTTCTCTCTTCTGTGGTTTATTATCCACAGCCACCAAACTCATCTCTTCATTGTCAAAAGCAGAATAAAATGAACATATATATCACGACACTAGGTGCATTAGATCTATAGAAATTAAGCACCATTCAGCGTGGTTCCCATGTTTTGAATCACCCAAATCGCAAATCTGAATCAAAAATTACAATGGATTTCACTTTTCTATTCCAAAGGAACTAAAAATTCATCCAAGGTTTTAAAGATAAAAAAAAACGATTTTGAGTCTTATTCAAAACTAACAATGACTTAGAGAAGACAAATGAGGCTTAGAGATGATGAGAAAAGAATCTGAGCCCAGCAAACCATGGATCCAAAGATACCAATAGCTAGGAGCTTTCAGCTAACAGATTTCTTTTCTCTTGTGGTTCTTCACCACGCCTCACTTCCTTCTCCTCATTGTCATAAAGGATCTATAAACATGGCTTGGAGAAAAGGCTGGGGCTTAAGAATGAAGAGAAAACGTTGAGCTAAGCCAAAACCATTGAAATGGAGAGGCAGTTTTAAGCACCAAACGATTCTTTCAAGCCTCCATCCTTTCTCTTCATCACCATCTGCTCTGATACCATGTGAGAATAAATGCAGAAATAAACATAAGAGAATGAGAGAATTAAGAGAATAGATGCATAAAACAAGTAAAGGAGAATGGGAGATTATGCAAAATTAAACTAGAGAGAATAAGAGATTAAGCATAAATAAAGGAGAATAAGCATGAATAATTAGAGAGAAGCTAGAGAGATGAAAATCTGCAGCCCCTAAGGGCTTTTAGACCAAAGGAGGCGGAATTATCAATTAGGTTACAAGGGGAGGGGTTTCCTCCTTTTATACTTGAAGGAGGAAGCCCTAAATAAAAAAAACTGCAGCAATAATGAAAACGCAGCTTACAGCACGGGATGAATAGTAATCCATGTCTCGGGATGAATAGTATCCGAGATGAATAGTATCCAACCTTCTTCATTGAATGCCTTTTCTCAATAGATTCATGGGATGAATAGTAATCTCGGGTCTCAAGATGAATAGTAATCTCGGGTCTCGGGATGAATAGTATCCGAGATGAATAGTACCCGATCTTCTTCATGGAATGCTTTTTCTCAATACTAGAGGCAATGATCAAGACCATGCAAATTTGCAAGGAGTCTGGTATCACCTTTCTAGCCTCTAACTATTCAAAAACTCTTTTAGTAGATTCAGGAGCGTCTCACCATATGATTAAAGATTCTGATCTACTAAATAATATTCAAAACACATCTGGTCATGTTGAAGTTGCTAATGGAGTTAGAGTGCCAATTAAAGGCGTAGGAAATTTAAACCTCTTTGGAAATGAATCTAGTGCTTTTTACATGCCTACATTTAGCAATAATTTGGTCTCGGTAAAAAGAGCTACCACCAATCTCAATGCTTATGCTATATTTGGACCTAACAAGCTTTCATTTTCAGGATATTAAAACTGGTGAAGTTTTTAGACAAAGGGAACACTAAGGAGAGTTGTATACTCTAGAAGATCTCAAGAACCATTCTAGATGCTCCAACTCTGCTAGTTTGCCGTTTATTAATTCCTGTCATGTAGCTAGTAGTTCACATGATTTTTGGCATGCTAGTTTAGGCCATCCTCATTCTAGAGCTTTAAAATTAATTATGCCCAATGTAGTATTTGATAACTCTTAGTGTGAGTCTTGTATTTTGGGGAAAACATTGTAGAAGTGTTTTCCAAAAACTCCTTATCAATATATGAGAATTGTTTTGATTTAGTTCACTCTGATGTTTGGACCTCACCTTGCCTATCTAGAGATAACCTAAAATACTTTGTGACATTCATAGATGAAAAATCAAAATATACATGGGTCACATTGTTACCTTCTAAAGATAGAGTTTTTGAGGCATTTGTCAACTTTCAAACATATGTGACTAATCATTTCAATGCTAAAATTAAGGTGCTAAGATCGGATAATGGAGGGGAATACACAAGCCACACTTTCAAGGCTCATTTGGCAAATCATGGCATCCTTCACCAAACGAGCTGTCCTTATACTCCACAACAAAATGGAGTGGCCGAAAGGAAGAATAGGCATCTGATGGAAGTAGCAAGATCAATGATGTTCCACAAAAACATGCCAAGGATATTTTGGGGAGATGCTGTCACGACATGCGCTACCTCATTAATAGAATTCCAACAAAAGTCTTAGATGACTTATCACCATTTGAGGTATTAAACAAAACCAAACCAAATATTAATCACTTACGTGTGTTTGGTAGTGTGTGTTTTGTCTTAGTGCCAACGGGTCAAAGGAATAAGTTAGATGCTAAAAGCACTAGAAGATCAAAGTTATTTTTGAGAAGTCGGGCTGGAAAGGTGTGAAAGACTTGGCTGACTCTACAACAGATCGAGCTGCCTCTCTTCAACACATTTTCAGTCACATGGGTCTTCCTCAAATGAATGAAGATCAAACAGCCCCTGCAAACAATCAAGAAGATCAGATTCAAGAAGAAGGGGTAAATGTTCAAAATGAAGAAGAGAATGACGAAGGAGTAAATGAACAAGGGGGAGTTAATCAAGAAACTCCACCAGAAGCTGATATTCAGCAAAATGAATCTCATGAGGAAGAAGAGGCACCAGCACCAACCTTATGCGAAAGCACACGCCAAAGATTTGGTCCCCACCATTGGAAACAAACTAGGGTCTATTATAACCATCAAGTTGTGGCTCACCCTATCCAAGCTCAGTGTTCTCTTGCCCTCTTGCCATCAGATCATCAAGCATTCCTTGGAAAGATAGAGCAGCATTACATTCCAAAGACCTATGAAGAAGCAAAAGAAATCAAGGTCCGGATGGATGCTATAGATGCTGAGATAGAAGCAATGGTTAGAAATCACACTTGGGATGTAAGTGATCTACCCTTCGGAAAAAAGAGCTGTGACATCTAAATGGGTATTCACCATCAAGTATCACAGAAATGGAGAAATCGAAAGGTATAAAGCCTGAATGGTTGCAAAAGGGATTTACTCGAACTTGTGGAGAAGACTATACGGACACCTTTGCACCAGTGGCTAAGCTCCATACCGTTAAAGTGATTTTATCATTGGCAACCAATCTATCTTGGGAATTATGGCAAATGGATGTCAAAAACGCATTCCTCCAAGGAGAGCTTGAAGAAGAAGTGTACATGAAGCCTCCACAAGGTCTTGAAAGTTCAATTCCTCATGGCAAAGTTTTCAAACTTAGAAAAGCCATTTACGGCTTGAAGCAATCCCCAAGAGCCTGGTACCACAAGCTAAGCTTTACACTAACAGCCAAAGGATTTAAAAGATCAGAGGCTGATCACACCTTGTTTACTTCTCAAAGTGCTCAAGGAATCATTGTAGTCTTGGTATATGTAGATGACTTGATCATTTCCGGCAATGATCAAGCAGGTATTCAAGAAACCAAACTTTTTCTTAAATCTGTATTTGATATAAAAGATCTAGGTGAACTTAAATATTTTCTAGGTATAGAGATATGCCTCCTCGAAGAGCTTGTTTCTATCCCAAAGAAAATATTCACTCGATTTGCTTACAGAGACAGGAAAATTAGGTTCTAAACCGCCAAGACACCTCTCGGAAGATGGCTACAAGGTCAGGAGAAAGGGGGAGAAAGGACAAGATCTACTTGACAAACCATTTGAAGATACAGTTATCACCGGCGGCTTGTAGGTAAGTTAATTTACTTAACCATAACAAGGCCCTAACCTATGCTTTGCATTGTGAATCAGGTGAGCCAACACATGAAAGAGGCCTTGGTGCACTAACTGGAATATGGTGGAAAGAATTCTGAGATACATCAAAGGATCACCGTGGCAAGGTGTTTGGATGGGAAAGAATAATAGTACTGAAGTTGTGGGCTATTGTGATGCGGATTATG
The DNA here is from genome assembly GCA_028015245.1 of Cardamine occulta. NCBI lineage: Eukaryota > Viridiplantae > Streptophyta > Magnoliopsida > Brassicales > Brassicaceae > Cardamine > Cardamine occulta. The sequence continues at coordinate 17,859,131 of CM051375.1, read as the reverse complement.
CTGGAGATACGATGGATAGAAAATCCACAACTGGCTATTGCACATTTATTGGAGGGAACTTAGTAACCTGGAAATCTAAGAAGCAAAAGGTCGTCTCATGCTCCAGCGCTGAAAGTGAGTATAGAGCAATGAAGAAGCTCAC